>JAVJIF010005260.1:0-246871 GCA_038442645.1 Agave tequilana | reverse complement strand
CCTCTACGTGAAGCCTCTCCACCTCTACGTGAAGTTCCATCGGCACAACTCTTCACCTCTACGTGAAGATCCATAACAGCTTCTCGAGAACCCAAAACAGCTTCATAAGATTGCATCACCAAATGGCTGCGCCTTTACGGCTGCCTACGTACCTTTTGCCCAAAAGGATCAAGCCAACGTAGTTCATTTAGATGAGCTTCATCAAGCTCAAACACTGGTACCTCTATTTGCAGCAGTGAACCTGTCTGACCGAGTCATATGAACCTCTTCCCGACCATCATGGAGGACAACGGCCTCAACTTCAGCTTGTCACGATCACAAGCTTAAGATTCATGCTTCTTTCCCCCACAAGCGTGGTTTCACCTTTGTTCTATAGTTGCAACAACTCGACATCCTCAACAATGACGTCAACCTGTTCAGCATCACCTTTGGTATCATGATCTCCACCCGGTGTCACATCCGGTGAAGTCTCCTCTAATGCCGAACCAACTGGAGATGATGGAGTAGCATCAACCTCCACTTGCTGCGATCCTTCCTTGGTTTTCGTCCTCTCCACCTGCTGAGAGACGGTGGACTTCAACCCTGAAGTCTCTCCAAAAGTGACATTCCTGCTCATCACGATCTTCTTGTCTTCGGGGTCCCATAACCTGTAGTTGTTTCCCTTGACGCCCAAATAGACAAACCTCTTTGCTCGCGGGATTCACCTTGCCATTCTTGGCACTGAAGTAGGCCGGACTTCCAAACTCCCGCAGCAAACAATGATCTTGAGCAGCTTCCCCAGACCAAATATCCAATGGAGCTTTACCTCCTTCGCAGTCGTTATGTTCATGAGATGGCTAGCATATTCGGTCGCCTCAGCCCAAAACGACCTGTCTAATCCTGCATTAGACAACAACCTCCGACCTCCTCCAGTAAGGAACGGACTACATCTTTAGCCAACCCTTCTGTACCTGTTGTGAAGTGAGTTGCAATACCTGTGTTCTGGCCAAATTGTAGGAACTGGTACATGTCCTTTCCAACATTACCAATATGAAGCTCTTTTACCTTCCCTACCTTCTGCCTCTCCATTCTTCTCTCCACTTCGTCAACACATCTAGGGCTTCACCCCTTTGTCTCATGGGATTATCCAAACCTGCCTGCCTAGATGAACCATCAATAAATGAGACAAAGTACCTGTAACCTCCAAGCGATGCCGTCTTAGCAGGTCCCCATACGCACACGTGAACACAATCAAGAAGACCTTCATTGTGGTAAGTACTGGTGCTGAATCTCACCTTCTTCTTGTCCAGAACGCTGTGTTCATTTTCCGACTTGTAGTAGCAGCACCCTCCATTTCCTTCTTTGCAAGAGCTCGCAAAGATTTTTCTTCCTGTCCGACCTTTCCCTGCCAAACTTCCGGGCCACCATCATCTGAGGAACTCGAAGTCTCTCCCCTGATCTGTAATTGTACTACCCTTCAAGTAGTAGAGATTACCTCGGCGGACGCCCTTCATCATCACCATCGAGCCCTTGATCATCCTGAGATCACCATCTAGAACAGATATCACCATGCCTGATGCTTCCAAAATTCCCACGGAAATTAGATTTCTCTTCAACTGAGGCACATACCTCACTCCCTTCAGCTCCCTTTCCATCCCATCAAACATCCTATTCGGATTGTACCTACACCCTCCACGCTACATGGGTGATCGTTGCCCATAACGACCGAACACCCCTCCAGCTTCTCAAAGCTAGAAAACAACCCCGATTGGGGCTGCGTGGTATGTTTGTACTTGTATTCAAAATCCACTAATCTCTCCATGAGTTACCAATGATGGGAGAACTGACTGAAAACGAGAAAACGAGAACCTGCGAGTCCGATCTGATCCATTTGCCTGTGAACTGCTCCTCTGAGTATTTGTCACCTTTGATAGATTTGCTTCAGCCTTCGACTCTTTCTTCTTCCCCTTGAACTTCGGACAATTCACTTCCAGTGCCCTATCTCTTTGCAGAGGGCACACTGATCCTTTCTCAGATCCCTATAGCCCGACTGGACTTAGATCTTCCTCTAACCTCCTTGCCCTTCCTCGATGAACTTCTGCCTCTTACTTCCAGTGCCTCCGCCGATGAGCTTGACCTAGAAGGATGTCTCTCTTTCTTTCTCGTCTCATAACTAGTCAGTGCAGACGACACCTCATCATAATCCAAGGTCTGCCTTCCATTGATGAAGGTCAGAGTGAATGTCTCATACTCCTCCGCCGGGAGTGATTTCAAAGATGATCGCCTTATCTTCCTCTTCTATCGTGACATCCACGTTTACCAAGTCTGTAAGAAGCTTAGTGTATCGGTTGATGTGCTCATTCACTGTGCTCCCCTTCTTCATTTGAAAACTGTACAGCTTACTCTTAGCTGCAACCTGGACTCAACACTCTTAGTCAGGTATTTCTTCGCAAGGGTTTCCCACAGTTTCTTAGCCGACGTCTCATGTTGCGCAAGGTATTTTATGTCTTGCGACAAACATGAACGTATCAATTCACATGCGATCTGTTCATCTTTGCCCACTCTTCATCAGTGGTCGTGTTCCTCTTCTTCTCCAGTAGGAGAGTATCCTCGAGGTTCGATGCATTCAGGGCATCCATAACCTCACATCTCCACATCCCGAAGTTATTTGTACCATTGAACTTCACCACGTCGATCCTCGGATGAGGATGCATGGTCTTAACCGAAGCAATTTCTTCTGCCATTGAGATTTATTGATCCTCTATCTATGCGGAAGAACAATCAATTGGAAATAGATCTCTATTCAGATAAAAATTGAATTTTTACCTTCCCCTTGAAACCCTAGATCGAGTTTCTCTCCAGATCTACTCCACAGATTCCACGAGCCCTCTTTGCGTCCTCCTGAGATCGACACACGATCCCACCACGAACACAATACCTCTGATCTGAGATCGACACACGATCTCCACCGAATCAGATCTCGAGCCCTCCGAATCTCCAGAAATCCCAAGCGAAACTTGGAAGCTCTGATACCACTTGTTGTGCCCCTTAGCGACAACAACCCAGATAGAGGAATCCCCTTAAATCACCAAGCACAGAGAACAATTCCAAACAGTACAAAACAATCACCAGAAAGAGCACACACGCAAACACCAATTTAACGAGGTTCGGCCTCAACGCCTACGTCCTCGGGGCAATCAGAAGAGAGATTAATTTACTTGGAAAAGATTACAATGGCTAGCAGCCTCTTTGAATGCAAGAGAGCTCCAGCCTTTTTCTTCTCAAGGATCTTCTACAAGATACAAACCCTAGAAAACAGCCAACCCTTAATACAAATAGATTTTCAAATCTGCACTCGCAGCCCGCACCCCTTGTCGGTCGACCGGGCGGTCGACCGACCCTTCCACCAGTCGACCGTCAGTCGACTGGGTGCCCAACAGAGAGTTGGGTCACTTCAGTCGGTCGACCGACCGGTCGACCGAGCTTCAACTTGTGCACGTTGTGCACGTCCGGTCGACCGCCAACCTGCACTTGCTGCTGTTTCCTTGTCTTCTGCTGCTGTTTCCCTTCGTCTTCGTCGTCGACTTCCTCGGCGATTACTCGACGACCCCTCGACGATCCTTATCAACTTCCCATCAGTAAACTCTCTCTTTCCAACAGTCTCGAGTTAATTGCTCATAATAATCGTGCTTGAACAATAACAGATATGATTGATATTGTTTACGTAAAACGACACCATGATATAAGAATTACAACATAAACATTTTAGACATGAACAAATGAACATGAATATGAACATGAACACGAAAGTTGATAACATGGATAAACGCTTGTGTAAGACATGTACTTGGAATTACTTGAGAAAGTGGTACGTGGTGATTATATGGGCTTAAGAAGGACATGGCGGCATGGTTGTTCTTAGTATTTGGTTCACGCAAGCATATTCATGATTTTTAATAAACTTGGTTGCAAAATGGATAAGACACGAGCTAATATGGGAGAAATTGATGGTGAAAACTGGAAAGTGTATCTTGAGTACCCTTACCTATGTACAAGGTATGGTGGTTTGTGTTATTACATAGTGCATGTCACTTTGTGACATGGTTTATTGATGAGCTCATTCTAATTATATACTACTATATTATATTACTCCTGGTATGACTTCTTACTGGGATACATGGACGCTTTTTCCACTAGCAGTTTTCAAACGACGATAATTATTGATTGATATACGGAAATAGGTTGTATTATGGGACGTAGTCATTTTTGCGTCTTAGGACCCACTTGACATGCGGAGTTGGCGTAGGATGGGGTACGTTCTACTGCACATGACAGTTGGAGTAGTCTCATCTAATTAATAACCCTTAGGGACATCTTCATAATTAACTTATAGTTGTGTGTTTCTTGTGATGATTACTAATGATTGATTGTTTAGGTATACTTATTATACTTGACTTACTTCACGCTATGGCTATACTTACGCTTTGTGAATTTCTATTTATCACCATGACCTGAACATTATATGACTGATTTTAGTAATAAAATCATGCTACAAATTCATGATTGTGTAATGAAAATATCATATAACTGCATATTGAATGTCATTTTCTTGTTCATGTATATCTCTGCGTTCTCTGCACATATTGCATATTTTCTTTCTTTGTTTGTACTTATCGGGAGATTCGGACTCCCGGGGTTTGCTTATCCTATAGTGGAGAGTACATGGAGACAGTGGCTGAGGACAATGAGTACCACGAGGAGCCACTGAAGCTCAGTAGAAAACTTGGAGACTGCTTTTAGTTATTTGTTTTCTTTCATAGATGTATGAATAAGAGAGTTGGACTCATTTCTTAGTATTTGGATTTATACAAGTTAGATAGTTTTGTTTCATGTATGTGTCTCTATTTGTACGATATGTAAATGTAGCAGATAGAAAAAATGACATAATTTGTAAATTAGAGGCTTAGCATGCTCCTTTGAGCATGTTGCCAGCCCAAATCACGTGCTTAGCTCGCTATAGTGGAAAGCGGGGCGTGACAACAAGTATGGTGGACTTGACTTTCTTCTTGAACTTTGATTGTATCATGTAAGCTTCATCCTGAAGTGACCCTATATGTGTACCTGGCAGCCCTAGCTTGAGCTGCAAAGTGACTAGAGGGTAAGCTGAGAATGGGCAGGCAAAGAACAGATATTGAATACTTTCTTGAGCTGTATGACAGAGGACACATGTATCTGTATCAGTGACACCAATGGATTTTAAAAAAATCCCTTGTCAGAAGCTTAGAGTGCAGAGCTCTTAAAAGGCATACAGCCATCTTTGGACTATGTGAAGGGAACCAGATTAGATTTCTACTGAAATCAGAATCTCTAGCTCTAACTAGGTCCCAGGCTGACTCGAAAGAAAACATGCCAGAATTTGAACAAGTCCATTTCCAATTATCCTTTTCAACAGAGTAGGAACAATCGACTGATCCCTGAGAATCCAGTGACCATAATCTACTGTCAGTCATCTACCAGGTGTGCGTATCTGGAATTAATTGTGTATCAGACACAAGTGCTATCAGTCTATGACCTGGTATACATATATCATAGAGTAGAGAAGTTGTTGATCCATTACCTATATTTTGATCATATTAGACACAACTTGATTCTTCAGAGAACAGATCCATTTCCATGTTCCAGACTCTAACAATGAAGCAGTTGCTTGATATATGTGTGCACCATTCAAGTAGTGTGCAAACATCCATTGAGACCACAATGACTGATGTACACAGCCTCCCTATCAACCTCACATCTGAAGCTTCATATATTTGATTTTTCTAATCCCAACCCACCCCCCCCCCCCCCCCCCCCCCCCCCCCCCCCCCGCCGATTTTGGTTTGCAAATATCCTGCCAGCTCCAAACATGCATTTTGCAATTCCATATAAATTTAGAAAGTAGTCTCTCCATTTCCCTCATCGCTGTACCTGGCATTTTGAAGGTGTACATCCAGTAACTCAACAAGTTATGTAACACTCCTTTGATCAATTCAAGACTTCTTGCAAAATAATGTAACTGCCAGCCTTGTATTTGACCCATCACTTTATCTATTAGAGGGGAATAATGCCTTGTCTTTGGATAGACACTAGAGAGGGGTATCCCGGGTATCTAATACCCAAGGATCCAATGGAAACTCCCACTATTTCAGCAATGCTTTCATTATTCCTGCACACTTTTGGGGGGGGGGGGGGGGGGTGGCGTGGGGGGGAACCTTACTCTTAGACTTATTGATTGTTAAGCCAGTGAAAAGCTGCAGTTGTTTCAGTGAGTCATTTATCCCTGTAGCCGAATTAGTCTCCTTTGCAGAAGACCAACATGTCATCTGCAAAGAGCAGATGTGAAATCACTAATCCGTCATTCCTCGTCATGGGCTTGATATTACCAGATGCAAGGCCAATATCCATAGAAATTGACAAGAATTCCATAACCAAAACAAAGAGAGATGGGGAAGGGGATGTCCTTGTCTAATCCTCTGTTACTTTTGAAATATCCCGAGGGTGAACCATCTAGCATTATGGAAGAGGAGGCTAAAGCTAAGCACTCTTTGATCCAATTGATCCACTTATAAGAGAACCCCATACAATGGAACATGTAGTACACAAATTATCTGTTGATTGTGTCAAAAGCTTTCTGCAAGTCCCCTTCATACAAAGCTTGCTTCCCATTATATTACTGAAGTTTCTTACAACCTCGTGAGCAAGCAGAGATGCATCACTGAATAGGCTGCCTCTAAGAAAAGCACACTGATTTGGTGAATCAATTCACCAATGACCTGTTGAAGCCTATTTGCTAAAACTTTTGATATCAACTTATACAGAGTGTTACAGCAAAAGATGGGCCTGAAATCAGTTAAATGAGAAGCATTAGAAGACATAGGACCTAAAGTCATAAAAGGTGTGGGTTACCTCAGAGAGAAGTGTACCAGATTTGAAAAATGAATGAACAGCCTTGTTGCTATCTTCTCCTATAGTTTCCCAATTCCTCTGAAAGAAGAATGCATTGCAGCCGTCAGGTCCTGGTGCTTTATCTGAGTGCATTTGAAACATAGCCTCATTGATTTCCTCATTTGTGACACCTACTAAGCCATTGTGAAGCCTTAACAGTCAACTTCTTTACTGTCAAATCTGGGAACACATTCCAGTAATCTGATTGATTGAATAGTTGCTCATCATAGGCCGGGGCTATTTGTTTCAGTTACAGCCTCCCCCTCATCAGTAATCAAGTGATTAATATGAGTCCTGATTTGCTTTGCTTTAACAACAGAATAGAAAATTTTAAAATTCTTGTCTCCCAAATGCATCCAGGATTCTCTACTCTTTTATCATAGCTGACATTCTTCATTTGCTAGCCAAGTTCCCAATTCAGCCTGTAGATCAAGTTCCTCTCTTTGAAACTGAGCATTCGTGGGGTCAGTGTACCCAGTTAGTTGTGCGCTGATTTCAGATTGTCCTTGAGCTGTTGTATCCTTACCCTTGGTGTATCAAAAGACTACTTCCTCCATTGCTTAAGAGCATATTTCATATTGTTGAGCTTCTTGACTACTTGAAAACAAGGTGAGCCTAACACTTGAATAGACCATGTTTCTTTTACAATGTTATGAAAACAAGCTTCAAACTGCCAAAAGTTGAAAAACTTAATGGAACAAAGCCAGACACCGATTTTCTAATCAAGTGTATATGCATGGGTGAGTTATCACTAGTAGAGTGAGACGAGTACTCATAATAGGACATAAGTAGAATATCCAGCCAGTGTGTGTTGCATAGTCTTATCCAGACTCCCAACTATTCTGCTAGTGCCCAAGCTCTTATTACTACAACCCCAATGACTTTGTACACTCCTCAAATCCAATAGAGAGCATCTAGAAATAAAATCATTAAAACAACTTAATTGATTAAAAGTCAGTGGTCTCCTCCCAACTTTCTCATCAGTGAACCTTGCTGTATTAAAATCTCCGATAACAAGCCATGAAGAATTATAAAGTTGCAAGTCAGTGAGTTCCTTCCACATTATTTCCCTTTCACCTTGAGTGTTAAGTCCATACACCACTGTAAGATGCCCTTCCATTCCTCCCTGATTCCTTACAAAAAGTGTAATCAGCTGTATTGAGACGCCTAAAACAGAACAAGTCCAGATAGTAGGGTTCCAAAAGATCCAGATCCTGCCTTTTAATTGAAAGATGTAAATTGTTACAGGAGAGCTAGCTCTTTGGTACACAGCATTTAATCCTATTCAACTTGGAGAGCTTGACCTTTGTCTCAACTAATGCTACAATGCTCGTGGATAATTTTTGTATATGATCCAAGACATCCTTTTTTCCTTCCCTCCTTGTTCAAGCCCCTCACATTCCATATTAATATTGTCAGAATTAATTTTGTCCGGAACCCTTATCTTCAATCCAGACACTCTGTCTCAGAGGCAAAGAGGAAGTGTTGTCTTTTTTCTTCTTGACTGGCTTCTTGACTGGTTTATTAGCAGCAACATTCTGGATTAGTGTTGCCCATGCTTGGTTTTCTTCTACTACAGGCCATGGTACTCTTGTAATACCTTCTGATGTCTTTTGCTCATCCTCAAGCACACCAGTTTCACAACCAGAAACTTGCTCTGGCTCTTGCAGGTTCGTGCTCAACAGCCCTTCTGCATTTGCCACAGTGTATTTAGTCCCTTGACCTGAATGAAACCTGCTCCTCATTAGCTCTGAAGTTTCTGGCAATTTTCTTGATGAAACTGGCAGAAGCACGGAAGTTACCGGCATTGTCACAAGTTCTAGTCTGGATTCTGTATCAGAAATTCTGATACCATCCGAAAGTCTGATCCCAGCTGGTTCCTAGTTGAAATTCCTTGCTGATACCCTGACAGGTTATGATATTCAGTTGAATGCCTATGCTTCTCACAATCAACCCAGCTGCTCCCTGCATTTCTCCAGAATCTGCTACTGATAGAAGTACTGAAGTTTCTGGCACTGATTCTGATACTCTGACACCACCTGAAAGTCTGAGACACCTAAAAAGTTCTGATACCCAGTTGAGTTTTTCCTGCTGCTCAACAATCACCCTAGATTCCGCAGCATCTACTTCATGTGCACTATCTGACTTACAACTCCCAGGTCCAGCTTGCTTCCTGCATTCTACCAAACTGGACTGAGCTAATGCTGATAGTGGCAGCATCTCTGATGTGTGAAGTTCTGGCAGTGCTTCTACCAGATTTCTGAGACATATGTATTCACTGGCACCCTGAACTCCATTGGCAATTCGGGAGTCAACTCAAGAAGTCCATCATCCCCTACATCTTGGCCTAAACTTGCTTTTGTTTTATATCTCTGACATTCTGACACTCATTCAATAGCTCATTCTCTGAGCTTTCTTCATCATTTACCTCCTCAATGACAGAATTGAACGGCAGTGGTGTCTCCTTAGGTTCTTTATCAGTAGCAGAAACATAAAATTTAGTAGCTTTCTCCACATTATCACCAGATCCGCTAGCCTCTGCAGTATGCAGTACTTTCTCCTTTGGCCTCCACACTTTGGTAGCTGGGCATTGAGTATAAACATGGCCAAAATTCACACATTTGTTGCATAGTGGTGGTGTCCATTCATACTCAACAGATATGACAATTCTGTCACCCTCTTCCAATTCCATTATGACCTTATCTGGCAGATTTTTTTTTTGATGCTGAGATCTTAACAGAACACCTAGCATATGCTAGTCTTTCCAAAGGAGCCGTTACATTATCCATATAGAGTGGTCTTCCAATCAAACTTGTTGCTTTGCTCAGAACTCTTTGTGACCAGAACCTCAAGTGGGAAGGGAGAAATCTCACACACACACACGTGTTGAGGATAACAAATTTATTCCAATTTTGTAGATGCATTACATCTCTTTAGTATAATAAGCCTCCCATCAAACAACCAGGGACCCACATGCAAAATTCTATCACATTCATCCTTGTTCTCAAATTTAAGAAAAACCATTATCCCTGGAGTAAATATCAAGTCAACAATTTGTTTCTAAAGCCTACTAACACAAGCTTTAAGATGAAGAAAGGTTTGTTATCCATGACATATCCAACCAAAGTATTTGTCCACTTGCATATGTTCTCCTCAATTTCAGATTCCAATATAAATGCATATTCTTGTCCATCCGCCCCCTTGACAAGTTCAACATATTCTAATGCACTACCAGAATTTATTAGTCTGCCTTGAACACAAACATCTTTCCAAGAAAAGATTTAGAACCAGGTGCAAGTTTAAAAGGAGGGTGGTTAGAGATTGTACCCAATTTACTTATCACACCAGAATCTCTGTATACTTGCCGCGCACCAGAGGGTCCAGCGCCGCTGTGTACAGGATGCCATGCACCACCAAGAGCCTTGTCCATGTTCATGTGCACGTTTCCTTTTGCTGCTGCGTGTTGGTGTTTTTGGCTGGATATCGCGCACACACACGAACAGTAGTTAGGCAGTCTTCATTGGCCTGAGGATCCTTGTTTTGATCTCGATAATCCCCATCTTCATTGATTTCCCCATTGGGGGAAGAAAACTTAGGACCAGCTGCCGCCATTGTATATATAGGGAAATGATCCTATGAAAACGGTTCTCAAATTAAGCCTCGTGAGAACTCCACAGTGGGCCACCACATGGATGGTCCGAACCGTTCATTTTAATCAACATACTCTAATTAGACTAACCATGAAAAATCAAGTAATTACAAACCGTTTTACCCATGCCTCAAATTACATATTTTTCTACGGCTAGTATAACATATTTTTTTCTAATCACTTAATGCGTGGATAAAAAGATTTGGAATTGCTTTATTTTTTCATGGTTAGCCTAATTAAAGTATGTAGATCGAGATGAACTGCTCGAATCATCCATGGGGTTGCCCACTGTGGAGTTCTCATGAAGCTTAATTTGAAAATCTTACTCAGAGAACCATTTCAATATGGGTGTTTGTGTCCGCGAAGGGATGACCGAGTGGCGTGACCACTTGGTTTGCTCCCAAGTGGTCACGGGTTCGAGGCCCCCCTTTGGCAGGGTTGGGCGGTAAGACACTGGGTTTGCTCCCCAGTAACAGCTAGCTCAACTCGCCCCATGAACACCCAAGGGATTAGTCTGGAGGCTAAATAACCACTACTCAGATTTATCTATGATAGAGTGAGGCGCTCTAGGATACCCTGAAACTTACCTTACCCAAAAATATACGCACACATACACACATAGATAGACTTGTCATTCCAAAAGGATTCAAGGCTGAATCCTTCTCACTCAAATGCAATCCTACGACATTCGAATGCAAGATCCACTCTGTTGAAGTTAATCTACATTATTTCAAGTAGCTAAAAACCAAAAAATATGTATTTTGAATACTTTTTGCTTATCTATCAAATAGGCGCAAAATAGACAACCAAAATAGTGAGTTGGTTAGCTTATTGGTGTAGAATATTTGAGATCTATCAAAAATTGGTGTGAGGATTTTTAAGTGTTTAAAGCATGATGAAATGGTCAGAACGAGAATTTGTATTTCTAAAGACGTAGATATAAGCAATGCTATTTTCAGTCGTTCATTTTGCGCCTATTTGATGGATGAGCAAAAAGTATTCAAAATACATATTTTTTTTTATTTTTAGCTACTTGAAATAATGTAGATCAACTTCAACGGAGTGGATCCTGCATTCGGATGTTGTAGGGTTACATTTGAGTGAGAAGGATTCAGCCTCGAATCCTTCCGGAATGACACAAGTCTATATGTGTGTGTACATATATGTGTGGGTGTATGTATATACATATATATACACAACACAAACACACATGTGTATATATATGTATGTATATATGTATATGGGACTGTTCTGCTGCAAACTGGGTGCACTTAGTTCGCAGTGTGAACTCAAATCTGGGTTGTCGAATGAGAGGAAATAGATCTGAAGGCCCAGATCTGTTTTATTTAAACCTCTCTGCCTCTTCAGCTCTCTCTCTCATCCTGATCCCCCAACTCACCCTTCTCTCATCCCAATCTCGATCTGACCGGCGCGACATCCCTTTCGTCACGATCCCCAAACCCAACCCGCTATCTCGTCCCAATCCCGATCTGACGGCGACAACATCCCTCTCGTCTCTCGTCTCAATTTCTCCCTCTCTCTCGTCTCGATCTCGATCTCACAGGCGGCTTTGGTGAAGGGCGAGCGGGGCGACGCCGCAAAGTGATCAGTGTGTGGGCCGTGGCGCCACGATCTTGATCTGACCAGGGCGTGGGCTCTGGCGCCCCCCATCTCCTCTCTGCCATCCTCGACTACCTCGCCGCCAAGGTTAGCAAATACTCCGTTCTCATCTAGGCTTGAGATTTTGGCAAATGTTGATAAATTAGGCTAGCAAGTCATGAAAAATATTACTCTTAGACTCTTATAGAGCTAGACAACAAGCTATATTATTAGTAATCTTCTATGTGAACACATCAAAAGGAAAAAAAACTTTGTGATAGTGTAGTGGTCAAATTTGACCCTCATCAGGATGATGACACGTGTCCTATCTACGAAGAGTTTCCGCCACTCCTAGTCATCCTGGGGCCTCCCTCTGTCCCGAAGACATCCTCATTCTGGAGCCACATTCCACCATTCTGAGACCTCTACACCTCCAAGGCCTTTTACCACTCCGAAGTTTTTCACGTCCCGAAGGTCCCAACTCCGAACCTGAAGCTCCAACAAACAGATTGTCTATGATCTCTGTTGATATTTATGCAACTCTTCCCTCTCCACATTCATAACATGTAATGCCTCAATTAGCATGGGCAATCATGGACAGTGACAGATTCTCCAGCATGCAATCCTAACCCGCTAGCACCAATAATTGCAGTCGTTACATAAATCCAGCACGTGTAGATCGGGCAGTAACAACAGTCTCTCAATTCTGCCTCCACGCCAACACCACGTCAGGTATATATAATTCTTCAAAAGGGATCGCTTCCCTGATCCTCTGAACATACACATCACACATACCAGGCAGTTATCCTGTGCAACATACCAATACACACGCAGTTATCCTCTGTGTGGCCCTTTCATCCACCGCACCAAGCAGTTATCCTCTGCTGATCCTTCCTACCACGCCCGCATTTGTCCTTTGTACAGCACATCCATATATTACCCCGATGTTACCCTCTGTTGGTCTTTTCATTCATTCCACTTACTGATTCTCACGCTCGAGGGTCTTAGGCTGGCACCACACCGATGCTCCTAACCTGAAAGGTATCTTTTCCCGCATGTGCTCAAACAGGTACCATCCGGGGAGCGCCTTAAATCGCTTATGGTGGGTTCGATCCACGGTTAGCCGATTTTTATCAATCACAAACCGGTGTTTTCATTGAGATCTCTAAGTCCATACTGAGGATCTTTCCATCCAACCAAAAACCTTACACAAAAAGCTTCTTCCTAGTGTTGATGACCCCGAGAACATAAATCGTCACCTACAATGGCATCTCGTCAAAAGGCAAGACCGACAGTGCTACAGGGGCACGCCCCCACCTGCCGTCGATCAACAGGATTTTACCGAGGACGCTGGCTTCTCCTCACCTTAGGGGGAAGCCGCCAACGTCTGGCCGACGCCGTTATTCGAAAGCCAGAACTTTAGATGCTTGTTGACATGAAGGAATAGTGGAAGGAGCAGCAAGCCCTGTCAAATCGTGACTGTGAGCAAGCGGCCCTCGACCGCGAGAGAGCTGCCCCTGAATAGGAAATACCAAAGTAGCTCAACGACCAGCTCCAGGCACAAATCGCCAACCTCCAGAGAGCCCAAGAGCAAACGCAATCGAAAAGCGAGCCTGGAATCGACAATCTCGAACGGATAGGCTCATCACGAACATGAGGCGGCCCAGGTCGACATCCCCCTCCATGAAGACTACTCCGACAATGAGGCTGATTTGTCTCGTTTTTGAGCAGAAGCTTATCACTGCCAAACTCGAAGAAAATCGAAGAATCTCCCGACATCCGAGCCCTCAATGAATTGATCCAAAGACAGATCGAAGAGGCTAAACTATAACTCCAAAGCAGACCAAAACAAGCCATTGCCAGATTCTCCGACTCTCCTCTCTGAGAGATCCTGCAATGCGAGTCCCAAAGAAGTTTGCAATTCCAACTTTTGACTACTACTCTGGAATGAGTGATGCGGCTCAGCACATCAGGCAATTTTCAGGATAAGATGTAACCCACTCCGCAACGATCCGCTCTTGTGCCTAACCATTCATCCAGCTTGAAAGGCGTGATCTCAGATTGGTTCTACTCTAAGCCGCCCCATTCTCTCCACAACTTCGAGGAGGTAACTGAAGCGTTCCTCACTCAGTACACCTCTCATCGAGAGGCCAAGAAGAACCACCATCTTCTCACTGTCAAAATGAGACAAGGCAACAGCCTCAAGTCCTATATCAGTTACTTTAAAATCAGCTAGCCAAAGTTCCCAAGTACAGTGAGGATGTCTCTGCACTCGCATTCATCAGCGGGTTGCAAGTTTCTCACCCCTTTACAAACATTTATTGAAGAACAATGTCACTCGAATGAGTAAGGTTCTATCCCGAACTCAGTCCTACATCCAGTTAGAGGAAGCAATGAAGAGCTCCGCCACTACTCCGCCAAACGCGGCGATGACGAAAAAAGTTAAAGCCACAGTATGAATCTACTACAGAAGCCAGGAACATGAATCGATCGCAACCCGCCTACAAGAGACAGGAGCTCCCACTTCTTTCATTGAATCATCTCTAAGCATTGAAGCTAACAGAGCACTTCACTCCACTCAGGCTACCAATCAACGAGGTCTTCAACACAATCAAAGATCAAACTTGGGTCAGACGCCCGAGACCAATCCCGTGCGATCCTACATCGCCCAGAGCAAAAGAGTTATTCTTATCACGACAGTAAAGGGCACAAAATCGTCCACTGCTGGAGCCTCCGAAAATATCTGAAAGAGCTCGTCCGCTAGGACTTCCTCAAAGGATATGTTTTTACCCCAAAAGCAGTCTCTAGATCTGTATAGCCGAACGCTATGCCGCCTGCCCAACCACAACACATAACAATGTTCTAGAAATCGGTTTTAGTACGCGTGCGGTTCGGGAGCGCATAATGCCTAAACGGTTTTAAACGGATTACACGTTTTATTATTATTTTAATATATAATAATATTATAATACTTAAAACATGCAAATATAATTCTATAATCTTTCAAAAAAACATAAAATATATAGCAAACATAACTTGAAAAATTAAATTGCTAGTACTAAGAGGAAATTAAAAAGTTAGAGGACTTATCTTTTTTGCTCGTCATATGATGGGTTAATGAGGAGCCAGCAAATTCCTTCAGAGTGCAAATAATTATCTGTAAATAGAAAAAGAAGAGGATCTATTAGACGATTAATCTATCAAAGTTCAAATATACAAATTACCAAAAAAAACTTAATGAAACGAAAAACAAAGTTAGAAATAAGTATTAGCAAATCACATAAGTACATAATCACAAAAAATCAAGTCCAACATCATAATCACAAAACGATAACATAAGTCATTAGTCTTTTACATCCAAATCCAAAAGATAAAGACAAGTTTTTGATATTCAAATAACACAAATAGCTCATCTCCAACTCCATCTACTCATCCTCATCATCATCTTCATATCGAATATCAGGATCTGACTCCTCAGAACTATCTACAAAGTCTTCAATGTCAACACAATCATCTTCTTCCAAATTTTCTCCATCTTCATTATCCTCGAAAATGTCATCAAGTACCGCACTAAACAAGCCCTCTTGTAAACTCCTCCCATCTGCAGCTCTTTTCCCTGCAATCCTGTTGCTCCTTCTAATATGATCTTCATTAGCCCCACTTGCCGTTGCAACAAGATCCAATGTAAGGCCAGAACTAGGGAAGATCTCTTCTTCCTCATTGTTCTCTCTCTAACGAATGTACTCTTCCAATGTAATGCTCTCGAATCATCTTCACCTACACGCACATCCTTGTACTCTTACCCATTCCTCTTCTTTGCAGTTCTCCTTCGTGTCATTTTTTTGTTGAATTGCATAAAAACAAGATCATTCAACTTTCTGAAATCCAGTCTATTCCTCTTCTTAATATGTATCTACAGATTTCAGTATATCACATAATGACATATTGTTAAAAATCAATTAGAGCAAAAAGAATTAAGAAACTTCATATTTAAATGAATGAAACTGATACTAATCTTAGTCTTAGGGCTTGTTTGGATAAGGGTGGAAGTGAGGAAGTGAGGAATTGAGGAAGTCGTAATAATTCCCTTTGAAACTTGGGAATTGGTTAGTAAGTTTTCCGGTGTTTGGATGTTGTTAGGAAGTGGTTTGAAAATGTTATCTTTTCCGGTGTTTGGATGGTAATGTGAAAGTGGAAGTGAAAAAATTGACCACAAAGTTGACCGTAAAATAATATTAAAATAAAAATTAATTAAGAAAAATAAAAATGGACTGTAATTAGAATGCAAGTGAGATTTACATGATCAAAAAATTAACTATTTTTGCTACAACTTATTACAAATGAGATTTACATGACCACAAAATTAACTGTAGCACTTTGAAAGTGAGGAAATGATTGTGTAAAAGAGAAAAGAGAAAAGGAAAAGGAGTTTTTTTATTTTCCTTCTCCAGTGTTTGGATAGATAGGGAACTGAGCAATTATACTTCCATATTTCCTTACTTCCGTCCACTTCCTTGCAACCAAACAGCCTCTTAGTATATTTACCCCCTCAAACACAGTGAAATTTCTTTCACATCCTGATGAGCTACTAGTCAAGCTTAGAATTTTTATTGACATCTTTTGAAGGTAGGTGACATCCCCTCCATAGAAACTCAACCAATGTGCTGTTAATGAAATATATCACACTAATTTAGTAACTTGAAAATTTAAAAAAATTCATGATTAGTGATTTTATACCTCAAGATTACCTGGATCAAAATTGTCTGTGCCATTAAAACTCTTGTGGTACCTTTCTGCCATTCCACTTCCCATAAATCCCTCCTTCATCTTGTACGAAAGGACCTCACTTGATCTACTTTTATCCTGAATGTTCTCATCGTGGTAAAACACATTAATACAACTCATAAGTGCAGTAATCACACGTGAACTGTCTTGGACTGTCCTATCCCTATAATAATAATAGGGATTCAAGTAGTAGGCAGCCAAATGAAGTGTGCTATCAAGTCTTCCTCTAGATTCTTTCTCAATTATATCAATTATCAGCCGATAGGTAGTCTCTTTCCTGTTGCAAGCAGCTTGAACTTCGTTCTTGACATCTTCAAGCATACCATACACAAACCCATGGAGGGCATTCGATCGGCATCGACAATTCTTAACAATTTGAAAAGATGAGTGTACATCTTCAAAAGCTCCTTTGCATTGGTCCAAAAGACATCAGAATGATTGTAACCTTAGTCGCTCTCTCCTTCTCTGTCTTCGACCACCTGTTATCATCCCACTTACTTGAAGACAACATAGCAGCCAACTGTGACTTCTTGTCCACAAGACAACTCAAGTTAAGAAAGGTGGTGGCAAATCTAGTAATCCCCGCCGAACAAGATTTCTTCTATTAGTGAATTCACGCATCAATGCGAGAGTGCTATGATGTGCATAAAGAAAGACCGTGAACGATCTACCCTTCTCAATTACCAACTTGTACTTTGGAAGATTTCCAATAGCCTCCAACATAAGATAAATTGTGTGGGCTGCACAGCTACTCCAAAAAATATTAGGTCGAGTAATCTTTAACATGTTCTTCACCGCCATATTAGAAGGATGATTATCTGTCACCACTTGCAACACACGATTTTCTCCAACCTCCTGAATACACTTCTCCACCCAATTGAAGATATACTCTCCTGCGTGTGCATTGGCCGAGTCTTCAATAGACTTAAGAAAATGTGTGTCTGTCTTGCAATGAACACACAAGTTCATTACACTCCTATGCTTCCTATCTGTCCACCCATCAGTTAGAATGCTGAATCCATATTCATCCCACAATTCTTTAGCCTGTCCCATTTCTTCATCAATCTTCTTGTATGCCTTGTTCAAAAGAGGCACTCTAAACTGGTACTGACTCGGTCCCTTGTACCCAGGTCCATGGTGACCAACACACTCGCAAAATAGATCAAATTCTTCATCATCAAAGGCATTAAAATGAATGCCTTTAGTATAAGCCCACATGGCACAATGATCATGAGCCAACTCCTTATACTTTCTCTTCTCGGCTTCATTGATTGATATTTGCTTTCACTTTCCACTAGCCACGACTGTGTTTAATGGACCGACTACACGAGGTCTCTTTTCGTCGACGAGTTCTGAATCCATGGACTCTCTTTTTACTGAAATGAGCACCTCTTCTCGGAGTTCATTTTCAGCCTTCTTCTTTTTCACTTTCTTCTTCTGGGTCCAGCAAAATTCCCTAACTATCTTTCTATCTTCATCAGTCTGCATCACACAAGTTTAACATCCCCTCCTATCCCTGCAACATGTTACTTAAACCTATAGTTTCCTCCCTTCACAATTTTGTGACATTTATTGCACTTCACTTCATTATAAGAATTTTTCTTAACAAGCTTTCCATAATTCCACCCAATATCAGTAGAGCCCGATGGCTTCGGTGGAATCTCATTTTCACTTGATGCACTTGGTTGACCACTTGAACGTGGTCCACTAACACTAAACTTGCATTGGATGCCGACGAAGACATGTAGAAATGATCCTACATCCAGATTCATTCACACAACACAATACAAAAAGATCAAACACATCAAGATAATAACATAAAATAACTGAAATTAATTGAAACATTGAATATTATTTATTTTTGAATCTTATTTTGTGCATTGAAATTTTGCTACATCCAAATTTCATTCTACTAATTGAAATTTTATATTTTTGCAGGATTTTAGACGGAAAAACCAGCTGAATTTTGTTATGTGCTACGCATGTTCCAAAAAAAGTCAACTACACATTGTAATAGGCTATATATGTAATGACATTATAAAAGACTACAAATGTAATTTTGTCATGTGTGAAATGTGAACAGATGCAAATTTGATGACATAATTTCTCAGTTCTTGAATTTAATAAATGATTTTCTAACTCATAACAGTTATTACTAGATTAACAGTAAATTCTTTTCAAAAATATGGGAGAATTGAATTAAAAGGCTTTTCAATTTGACAATTTGTCAATTACTCATAACAGTTCTCAGTACTTCACTTTTTTTTTCAAAAAAATCAATTAAAAGCTTGTGTGGCATCAGAAAAAGATGAAGTAGAAACGAATTCAGAAAGAACTACTGTTCAATAGGATGCTTTTCTCCAATTTTTCAACAAGTATAACTGCATCAGTATTAATAAAATAATAACAAATTAATAATTCTATTTTGTTCTGTTTCTTCTTTTTATTATTTTACAGTAGCAACTTAGCAATCTAATTATGCAAAAAAAGAAAGAAAGACTGAAAGAAAGCTAATAAATTGATTATTGATCAGTAAAGAGAAATAAGAGTAACTCATGAGACAATTCAAGCAACGACTCAACAAAATTGATTGCAAAGAGAGAAATTCACAGAATCACATGTTTAAAAACTGAAAAAAGTTCTACTTGAAGAAGAAAACTTATTTTTGGTGAAAAAACAAGACAAAAAAGAAGCCAGAGCAAGTAGGTGAAATTCAACATATAATTTTCAAAAATAGAAAGAAAGAGATGAGAAAATCAAACCTGAAGCAAAGGGTGAGAGATTGTCTCAGGGGGAAGGTCACCGCAGGGGAAGGTCGTCGCAGGGGGTAGGGACTCGCAGGAAGGAGGTTGTCGCAGGAGGGGAAGATTGTCACCGCAGGTGGATAAGTCACCGCAGGGAGGTCGCCGCCGTGATGAGTCGCCGCAGGGTGTCTTCTTCGTCGGAGAAAGTCGCTGCAGGACGAGGGCTTCGTCATCGGGAGAGAGTCGCCGCAGGGGGGAGATCGCCGTTGCCGTCAAATGGGGAGGTCGTTGTCGTCAAAGGGGGAAGAATTTGCTCATCAGGATGATATGATCAAAATGCGGAATTAGGGCTGCGATCGATCCCAACGCGAGACTTTAAACCCCAAATTATTGGGTCAGGTCGGGTAAAAAAATTGTTGGGTTGGGTTTCGCATGCGGTTCGTTTACACGAACGCTTTTTAGTAAACGATTAATCCATTAATCGTTGATTAAACGAATTAAACGCCCAACCGATTAAGTGGGCCGATTTTCTCGAATTCTAATCAGGTTTAGGCCGAAAATGCTTAAGCGCCGCTTAAAGCGATTTTTAAAACATTGACACATAATCACACAATACAAAGCGATGAGTGATATAAAATAGGCCAATACATCCACGATCCCCCATGTATTTCGATTTCATTACATGTGTTTTATTTTAATTATCAAATCATTAAACGATATTTTTGCACCTAACCATTGCAATCCTACCAAGTGTGTCGCTCCGCTGATGGGATTTTCCCCCACTCGGAGACGATTGCGAACTCAACTCCGCTGTTGGGATTTAATCCAATCAAAGTTCCTTCTTCCGCTGCTGGGATTTTTTCCCACTCAGAAGCCAAACGCTTGCCCGTCCCGCTAATGGGATTTTCCGCACTCGGAAACAACAACACAAGCGCCAACCTATGGGTTCCTTCTCGATTAGCTGACGGGCAGCCGAAACCCTCCGTTGTTGCGATTTCCCCACTCGGAGTCATCATTTCGCTGCTGGAATTTCCCCCACTCGGAAGCCAAACGCTTGTACGTTCCGCTGATAGGATTTTCCCACATGAATATGGCAACGCAAGCGCCAGTCTATGGGCTTCCTCTCGATTAACCTACGGGCAGTCGAAACCCTTCGCTGATGATATTTCCCCCACTCTGAGTCATCATTCCGTTGTTGGGAATTTTCCCACTCAAAAGCTAAAAGCTTGTACGTCCCGTTGATGGAATTTTCCCCACTCAGATATGGCAACGCAAGCACCAGCCTACAAGCTCCCTCTCGATTAGCATATAGGCAGTCGAAATCCTTCACTGTTGTCCCCACTCGAAGTCCAGCCAAAGTTCACCGCTCCACTGATAGAATTTTCCTCACTCAAAAAATACTGCGAATCCAACTCTGTTGCTAAGATTTTCCCATTCAGAGGCCTAAAGTTTGCAGGTACCGCTGATGGGATTTCCCCTACACTGAAACAACTGCACAAGCAATTTGCTCCATGTCCAACCAACCATACAGAGGTAGAGACCAGCACTCCAAAGGCGTGGTCATACCAATTTCAAAAGCCTATGGTAAAAACAAGCCAGGCAAGATCTAAGCATTAAATATTTTCATTCCAGAATTCATTTCCATCCAAAATATTTCCATTCCAAATATCATTCCATTACATTTATTTGATTACATCTAACAAAAAGAATATAATAAATTCAATTACATCTCTGTATTTACAATCTTTGGAAAAAATACAGTAGATCCAGGTTCAGATGCTCCAGTCATGCCACCATTAACAGCCCCCGATGCTGAACAACAAAAATTTTGCTTATCAGAGAATGCCTCCTAGAAAAAGTTCATCTTCATCCGCGCCATGATTCCTGAATAGACAATCTTATGCTTCCACCTCCGCGTCTCTCCAAGGCAGCAAAATCAAGAATCCCAGGAAACCCTACGAGAGTGAGGTAATAGCTTTTCGGAGATAGAGCCTGCAAGACACATAAGAAGGTGATGGTATCACATCCTCTCTGTGACGTCTAATGAAGAGCTCCTAACTCTCAGGTGAGAAGCAATTCATGGGCGCACCCAGCCAATGAGCTTCCTCTCCTCCCTCGTACACGCCATCAGAAAAGAGGTTGACGACTGATCGTAGAAAAATCGTACATGAAAAGTGTCATTTTGAAATAAGAAATTAAAAGTGTGTGCTTTGACTTCCTCGATACTTCCATTATAACATAGAGGCTAAACGGGTCGAATGCACAAGGACGGAAGACAATAGAAGCTTTCATAGTATGTTCACGTGTGGGTTAACGATTCTTCTATGTTTCAAAGAATCAAAAAAAAGAAAATAAAGAATGAAATGAGAAGAGTACGGTGAAAACAAATATAGAAACATTGAAGATAAGATATTTGTGATTTTTGAGATATTTCTAAAACAAAGTAAAAATGAAAGAAAACTCATGGCTACTAACTACTAATGGCTCCACCAATATGCTAACCTCTTAGCGATAGTTGTCTCACATGTATCCTTGGCCATCACTAGTCCTTGATTCAAGAGCTTTTCAAAATATGACCCATAAGATCACTCATCACATCCAAACTCAAATAAACAAGTGCAAGATACAATTAAAGTATCAAAACTACACTAGAGCAACCATGAAATAAAGTAATGTTAGCTTGCTAGAGAGTTAGATGTTAGATTATTAGAATCCATCATCATGAGCCATCAATGGCTCTTATAAGAGCAAGGCCAAGTAGAGGCTAATAGAGTCATGTGAATTATCAAGTAAGAAGTTAGCAAGTTAGTAGTTAGTAGTTAGTTGCCATGAGAGAAAAAGCTAAGCATGTAAAGAGTTAGAAAGAAGAAAACAAGTCGAGATAAAGAGAGCACTTTCATAGAGTGTCACCCTCCATTACAAGCACTCTAACTTTCATCCTAAAAATCACTTTCCTCCCTATTACATGATCTACAAAAGAAAAGAAAGACAAAAGAAAGAAGAACACTAACCTACACTAAAGAGAAGAGAACTACCCTAAAAACTTCCTTCCTGCTCAACACTGGGGGGGGGGTATTTATAGCCAAAAGGGACTCTGGGGGTCAAGACAGGGCCACGCGTCAAAAATCGACTCGTGGCTCACCATATTGCGGCGTTTTCGCTGCATTTGCGTCAGAAACGCGACAGTGCAGTGGCCGCGCACGCAGCGCCGAAGTGTGCAGCTCTCCTGCTGCACACCACTCCTGTACAACTTGTCGGTTTTTTGAAATCTGCTCCTAGAATTGGCAGATAAGGCTTCCAAAGTCAATGGCTATTTTGTAGACTCTAAAAATTCACAAATAAATGAGATTTTTGGGCTTCTTCTTCATTTCAAGTCATGGACCTAGAACATATAAGGAAGTCATTATTAACAGAATTTTATATAAAATAAATGTGAAGATGTGATATGAAATATGCAAATATGGGTACTAATCACACCCCTACATTTATTTTGCTTGTTCCGAGCAAAACAGAAAAACTATAAAAATTATTACACTTCGCAGGTGATGTGATTGCACTGAGCATGTGCAACAAGCCGTTAAACCTCTAGGTTTCCCCTAGAGGAATAGTTTTGTCTCCTGAGGGTTTTCAACGGATTACACTCACAAAATCCATAAAGAAAGAAATCAAATGTTAGTATTTTGAAAACGTATTTTGAAATAGAGAAAAGTGTTGAAATATTTCTGCAAAAATTTAAGTGATTTAAAGTCATAGGTTAACCAGAAATTATTCTTCCTTAAACTAAGTCTGGATGCAAGATCTTTTTATAAATTAAAGGTAAGGATTTTGAAATTGAATTGATTCTTTGATCTTTTTCATAAAACTCTTAGATAATATGCACTTTGTGAACAGTGAAAATTTATGGGATATCAACTCTATCTTTCATGCCATTTATTTGTATATATATATTTTTTTTTTCTTTTCTTATTTTTTTAGGCTTTCTAATTTACCCGGGCAGTGAGCCTTAGCAGGTGACTCCCAAACCAAATGATTTTAGGGCACCAGATGAGAAAATATCCCTCGGGTTAAGGACTCAAGTAAATAAGGCCACAAAACTAAAAGGGATTATTTTATTTTATTTCATTTTTTTGTCCACCATTTTAGGCGTGATAACATGCTTCCTAAAGCATAATTACCCAACTTCAATAAGTGATTTTTATTTATATATTTTTTTATGGCATTTTCGTCTTTGTTTCGATCCCAAGAATTGTGTGAGTGTGAAGTGCATATATCTGAGGCAAAAAATTCAAGATCAAATTATTTTTTCAATCTTACTTCCTTATCCTAAAATTTAAATAAGATCTATTATTTTGACTCAGTTTAAGAAGTCATAATTTTGGTCTTCTTAATTCCTAAAATCCTCTTAACTTTCTTAAAATAAATTAAAACTATTTCTCTTATTTCAAAAAGTTTTGTAAAAAGAAAGAAAAAGGGTTTCTATACAAAAGAGAAAATCTAAAACTTCCTAAAAAGAAGTGTAAAAGAAAGAAAGTTTAAACAAACTACGTTAGTAAACCCTCCCCACACTTATATCATGCATTGTTCTCAATGCATCGTGAATGTGTATATGCATGAAACAAATAAAAAAGAAAGAAAAAAATTACCTCATGATGGTGGTTCTGGTGGTGGTCTGATTGACCCACGAAATGCGGCTCACTCCAAAGATTGTGAAGTTCGAAGGAACCCACCAGTGACCTCTCTAATATAACCCATTAAAGAATGATTAAGTGAATGATTTTATTCAAAAAATTATCCCCATCCAATTTTCAATTTTCAAAAATAATTCTTAAGTCATTTTGCTCAATACCTTTATCTAACAATGAAGTGATCAAGTCGAGATTCAAAGTGGGGTCGAAATTGGTTCAAAAATGGGGCCCAAACTAAAGAATTAATGTTCACAACACTTTCCCTATTAATGAAGTGTGATCATAAGATATTGGTGATTCAATTTCACGGTGTACTGATACAGGATTCAATGTTGACTCCGGAATATGAAAAATCTGGTAAAGATATTGAAGTCATTATTGAATCAAAAAGTAAGATGGAATTACTAACTTGTTGATCAGGATCACATTCATGCTCAAGTTCAATTTCAGAAAAGGAATAACTTGCCAAAATTTCAATGGGACTTTCCAAACTTGGAGTTTGGTCAAGCTCAAATGGGTGTGCTGAAATTGAATCTTGGTTTTCAAAATAACATGATTCTTGGGTCACATCAATAGGATCAGGGATATCAAATCAGACGATTGATAAGGTCGAGTTTCCTCATGCCTATATGCAATTATGTTAGCCAATTGACTCTCTTGTGCGCGGATGGACTTTATGACCATATTTTGAGTCTGGATCATATCTTTCATACTCTGTGAAATCAAATTTTTTTGAAAAGGTATGGAGTTTGATTTTGGAAATTATGATGAAATTATGAGTATCAGATTTTGAGTTTGTCGCTCAGACTCACGCCAGAGTTCCATACTCAATTCCAGGACTGATAGTTGTTCATTTTGAATCTGTGAGACTAGATGAGTATGACTCTTGAAAATTTAGTTGAAATGATGAGTCCAATATGTTTTGAAATTGTTGCGATGTTTCACAAGACTTCCATACTTTTTTTCTAACTCAGATTTTCTTTATTGGATATTCTAGAAAAAAGAGCATATGAAGTTTGATGTGGGACGGATTGTGAATTGAGCAAGTTTTGAGTTTGTTGTTGGGACTCAAGCATGGCTTTCATACTCTTTTTTAAATCGGATTTTTCTTTAGTTGGTGAAACTGGAAAAGGAGCATATGAATTAAAATTGGAGAATAGATATTGCGAAAATTGTGGACCAGGTGGATGAAAATTTGACTCGGGGGAAGTGATCCCCATGGACTCTGTGAAAAGTGAAAATTATTTTAAAAATTATGGCCATAAGATTGGGGGTATGGGTCGTATTTAGTCGGATAAACCCAATCCAGCCTATATATAACCGGGTTGGAGTTATCCGAGTCAAATGATGTCGGGGTGAAATATGGATTCAAATTAGGATTGAAAGAATTATTGTTGAAATCCATTTTACAAACACAAACAAAAAAAGCAAACAAACAAATAAAAGAAAGAAAAAAATCAAAACAAGCTTATTCTAGGGTTGACCTAGACCAAGATGACTCCTAACAGGTTAGACTATCTATGGGAGGTATATTGCAGCAATTTGATCATAAATTAATCGACTAGGAAGGGGCAAGATCAGTGGGAGGTATCTGTGCCGGAGCAACGAGCCTAATTATGTCAAACCACTATTTTTTGAGGTTTCGCGTCTCAATCCCCAACCTTTGACACCGATTTGATAAGAGTCAAAATCTAACAATTTTCTCCCTAGGTCAATCTCTTAAATGAGTCTGAGATGTCCTTAGGGGCCAATCTCTAGCAAGTTTTATTTAGGCTTGGGTTGTGTGTCGGGAGGTGGTTTTTGGGCTAAGGAGGGTAATGACTTTTCCACCTTATGTTGTATTGGGATACGCCCTCAATTCATGCAAGTGTGCAATATAGACAAGAATGAACACAAAGCGAGTAAATCACCCGCATGTTTGTCCTAACTATATGCAATGCAATATGTTAACCTAGATCCAGATCGCAACAACAGAAGAACAAAATACAGGATATTGGAATTGAAATCGACACGTGCCTAGATGCAAATGTCTAGACCGTTTTAAATATCCAATTACTGTATTTTAATTCTTATTTATTATAGTGTTAAGGTAAACAACACGAAAACTAACAGTAGAAGATAGCAATATACAAAGATTTATCCAACCACACAAAATTTTAGGCCTTGAAACCCAAATTTTGCCACGCAAACTCCTTGGAAGCTGCTTTTGCGTGGTAACTTTTGAAGCACTTGCTCCCTGCTTTCTTGAGCAGGGAGATGCAAGCAAATGGGATTTCACAATGCTAAATTTCTGAAAATTTTGACCTGTACACCAAAAACAAAGAAGAAAAGTTAACAAAAAAGTGAAATCAAATCGGTCCCATCCCTGACAACGGCGTCAAAATTTGATCGTAGGAAATCGTGCATGAAAGTATCGTTTTGAAATAAGTTAAAAGTGCATACTTTGGCTTCCTTGATACTTCTGTTATAACATAGAGGCTAAACAGGTCGAATTCACAATGACGGGAGGAGATAGAAGCTTTCATGATATGTTCACGTGTGTGTGTTAACCAAGGTTCTAAATATCAGATATCGGGATCATATCGAATAGGGGTTTTTCATATCGGATATCAGATATCGGGGATACGCGCACATATCGGGCGTTCATATCGGACACTATATATAATAAATATTGATAACTAAAAAATGATTTAATGTCATAGATATCATCTACCTAATAAGAATAATGTAATATGCATGTAAAGACAATAAAAAACAATATACACTTGCACGCAGTCGTGCAATAAATAAGTTATTTCATATCGGGCGATTTATCGGCCGATATCGGGCAATTTATCGGCCGATATTTCAAATATCAGCCTTTTTTTTGCTGCAAACGATATGGCGAACGATTTTCCCATATCGTATCGGCAGCAGCAAAAAAGGAGATATCGGACGATATCTCGGTCGACTCGGACGATATTTAAAACCAGGGTGTTAACGGTTCTTCTATGTTTCAAAGAATCAAAAGAAAAGAAAATAAAGAATGAAAAGAGAAGAGTACGGTCAAAACAAATATAGAAATATTGAAGATAAGATATTTGTGATTTTTGATATATTTCTAAAAAAAGTAAAAATGGAAGAAATCTCAAGGCTACTAGCTACTAATGGATCCACCAATATGCTAATCTCCTAGTGATAGTTGCCTCACATGTATTCTTGGCCATTATTAGTCCTGGTTCAAGAGCTTTTCAAAATATGACCCATAAGATCACTCATCACATCCAAACTCAAATAAACAAGTGCAAGATACAATTAAACCATCAAAGCTGCACTAGAGCAAGCATGAAATAAAGTAATGTTAACTTATTAGAGAGTTGGATGAGTATTAGAATCCATCATCATGAGTCATCAATGGCTCTTGCAAGAGCAAGGCCGTAGAAGCTAATAGATTCATGTGGATTATCAAGTAAAAAGTTAGTGGTTAGTAGTTAGTTTCCATGAGAGAAAGCTAAGCATGTAAAGAGTTAGAGAGAAGAAAATAAGTAGAGATAAAGAGAGAACCTTTCATAGAGTGTCACCCTCCATTATAAGCACTCTAACTTTCATCCTAAGAATCACTCTCTTCTCTATTATATGATCTACAAAAGAAAAGAAAGACAAAAGAAGACTACTAACCTATACTAAAGAGAAGAGAACTACCCTAAAAAGCTTCCTTTCTCTTCTGTTCTGCTCAACACTGGGGGTATTTATAGCCAAAAGGGACTCTGGGGTCAAGACGGGGCCACACATTGAAAATCGACGTGTGGCTCCACCGTATTACAAGCGTTTCCGCGGCATTACGGTGGTCGCGCGCGCAGCGCCGAAGTGTACAACTCTCTGTTGCACACCACTCCATGTACAGCTTGTCGGTTTGTTGAAATCTGCTCCCAAAATTGACAAATAAGTATTCCAAAGTCAGTGGCTTTTTTAGGCTCTAAAATCCCCAAATAAATGAGATTTTTGGGTTTCTTCTTCATTTCATGTCATGGACCTAGAAACATACAAGGAAGCCATTAGCAGAATTTTATATAAATAAATCTAAAGATATGATATGAAATATGCAAATATGGATATTAATCAACGACCTCAAGGTCGAAGCTTGCTCGCCGAAGATCAAGCAACTTGGAAACCAAATCGCCCGATCCAATCGAAGCAAGAATCCTACCTGTCATCCTCGATGGTAGCACCCTGTCATGGCGACTAATGCGCCGTAACAGCCCTTTCACAGAGACTAATGCGACGCACCTTCCTGACTCCCTTGAAAAGAGAACCTGGTCAGTATTTTCTCATCCTCCTTCCTCTCCTTTTCTGTAAGATCCCTAACTAGTAATACAGTATTTTCATTTTTCTAAAAGTATTTATTTTGAATTACTGATTATTTTTAATTACTCAAGTTAATTTATTTCTCTCGTGATTATTATTGTTGAATATGCAAATTTATTTTCAGATAGTATATGGTTCTTCCATTATTATCTATTGTTATTCTATTTAGTGTATCATTATTTATTATTAGTGTTCTATTATTTTGTAAGTAAGTATTGCGAGTTGTTATTAGTATTGCATATTTTAATATTGGCATTATGTTAATACTAATCTTGGTGGTGGTTGTGGTGTATCCTTGTTTAGCCTCTCACCCCCACTTTCTATTTACCCGTTACCCGTACCCTTCATCTATGATCCTACCCATTATCTAATGCATAAAGACCCAATACCCATTTACCCGTTATCCATCAACCCAAACCCATTAGCTAATTCTACCCATACCCATTTGGATTTAACCCAATAACCTAACCCTATATATAATCTCTTCTAATTAACCTAATTCCAACCCTAATCTATCTACTCCCACAGCCGCCTCCCCTCCCTATTCTGCCGAGCACAGCAGGCCAAGACCCCAACCAACCGCACCCCCTTCCCCAGTCGCCAGCACCCACGACAACTTTCCCAAGGCCGCCCCCTACTCGGCCTACCCCACAGCCCCACAACACCACCGGCCGGCCGGCGCACACCCCCATCAACAGCAGTAGCAAGGCCAGGCTGCCCTCTCCTTTCCGGCGAAGACCAGCAGGACCCCTCTTCCTCCTCTCCTCCTGCAACAGCGACGGAACTGCAGCAGCGTCCACGAGCAACAGCAGGCCGCAGCCAGGTCTGGCGCATCCTCCAGCAGGCAGCGAGCAAAGGCACAACAGATCCAGCAGCTCCCACACCTGGCCGTCCCCTTCTCCCCTACCGTGCACAGCCCAGCAGGCCAATTCCTCCAGGCCACGCACCAGCAGCCTAGCAGCAGCAGCCCCTCCTTGTCGCGCCCCTTGCAGACCAGCCCCGGATCCAACAGAGCAGCAGGCCGACCACGGCAGCGACTCGCCCGGCGACGCGCACAGCAGATCCAGAACCAGACCAGCAGCGCAGGCAGCGGGCGAGCGGCGATTCCAGGCCCTTCCGGCGAGCGCGAGACCTCCAGATTGCAGCAGGGTCTTCCCCAGGACCCTGGCTACCGTCCTATGCAGTCCGACAGCGAAGAGCGGCGCCACGGCGACTCGCCCGGTAACGTGCAGATTTCCCTAGGTGAGTGTACTTCCCCTCTCTCTTTCTATTTCTCTTGTTATAATGCACATTTAATTAAGTTGTATTTTAATGTGTATATAGACGTAATGTAGAACCTATATGCTTGGGTGCTGTATGCGTGAATGTAGCGTGTGTGCATTTGAAGAGATTGGGAATATGTGTGATGGTGCATTTCAGTATCAGGTTGTAGGACTGTTAGTCGACTTACCCACTAGATTAGTCGACTAATACCCCTGTTAGTCGACTAATAATATCCCCCTAGTCGACTGATGTGGCTTCCAGGAATTGGTGAACTCTCTGTATTTTCCCTGCTGGTCGACTTGACCTCTTCTATAGTCGACTGATAGTCTTAGTAGTCGACTTACACCTTGCCCCTAGTCGACTATAGGTTGTCTTGAAAGATGTGTAGTTTCTGTTGCTGATCTGTTTCTCTGTCAGTCGACTTGCCCTATTAGTGTAGTCGACTTGGCCCTTGATTAGTCGACTGGGTCCATCATATTAGTCGACTAGACATCCCTCTAGTCGACTATTCACTTACCCTTAGTCGACTAATATGTAGCTGTCAGCTGGGTATAGCTTGTTTATTGGATGTAGACTTCACCTATGGGTTATGTAATGATTATTGATGGATGACTACGATCTCGAGAGATAGATATTGGTGGTAATGACTTGACTTATTATGATAGATCTTATATGCATGGATTGGATGTCTTTCCGAGTGTTGGGATATTATGACTGATCATTAATAGAAGTGGTGATTGAGAAGACCTGGGGAATCAGAGTTGTATGTTTGAGTGAGAGGACTAGTACTGATATTGTCATATGTTAGAACAACAACTATTGCATCTGATTACTCGATGTGTATTAGAGCAAGATGATTGTGGAACTATTGGGATTATGAATTGGTTGTGATGATTTGGATCTATAGTTGAGTATATAAGAACTATCAGATGATATGTCGTTGATGTTTAGTATTAGAAGTTGCTATTCTACATTGCAGTTGATCGAGGACATATTGGATGTGAACTTACCCTACTAAAAGATTATGACGATTGGATTGGTACATGAACTTATTCGGAGTTGGATTGAACTTATGTTATAGATGACATTGGATTTACATTCTTTATGGTTAAACCTGATATGCATTAAGATGAGCTTGACATATTTTCATGTAGAGGACCTTCCAGATTGATATTCTTTTATTGGTGATGACTTATTCAGATATTGATATGGTTATTGATTACTTTGATTCGTAGAGATGAGTTACGGTGATGGTGACCTATTTGATATCAGTGATGCTGTACTTCGGATTTACCAGTTACCAATTTATCACTTATTAGTGAGATTACTTGTTGATTATATGATGTATCCAGAGTTTATAGCAGTTATCAGCTTATCAGTTGGTGAGACTATTTGTTGGTGATCATATGATATGTACTTCAGAGTTATATGAGTTGGCAGAGATCTGTACCAGTTATCAGCTTGCCAGTTATTAGTGACACTAGTTGTCAGTGATACATTTGTGTTAGTGATCAGTGATCATGTATTTCAGAGTTTATATGAGTTGGTAGGTATCTGTACCAGTTACTAGTTGTTTGTGACACTATTGTGTTAGTGGCACTATTGTGTTAGTGGCTATATCTCCAGTATTCTATTTCAGATGTCAGATATCATAGTTGTCAGATATCACAGTTGTTAGATATCACAGTTGTCGGATATCACTGTTATCAGTTGTCGGATTATCAGCTAGTATTGACATCAGTAGTTGTTGGAGATACAGTTACTATTACATATTAAATAACATTGATTGCTTATTAATAAAAGACACCATAACCCGGGGACAAGGGTAATTGCCTGATGATGCATGTCGTGTATTTTGGGAGGATTCTTATGGTACCGAGTTGTGGGTTCCAACCATGGGGAACCAGGGTAGTACTGGCTACCCATTCAGTTGTCAGTTGTCAGGGCTATGCCCGGATTACGGCGCCACACTAGTTGTCTTTTCGTGTGGGGCTGTGGTCTTCAGTTGTCAGAGCCTAGCGGCTTGTCCTGGTTCAGTCCAGGGGTGATAGACCGTGGTACCGGGCATGCACGGTACTCTTCCAAAACACATGCACTACATTGGCAGGCAGTTACAACAACATAACTTTTGTTTGATATGTGGGAACACGGCTGTGGTATGGGACACAGCTAAGTACTACATTAGTTAGGTTAATAACAACCAACCAGATTAGTGACATATCTAGGTTACACTTTCAGACATCAGCTATTAGTCTACATTTGTGGTAGTTGACTTTGATATCAGATGTTAGTTTACGGATGTGATAGTTGTCTTATATCCTTGTTCATGTTGTTATTAGTTATACTTCAGTTCAGTTACTTTATCATGTTATTCAGTTGTCTTATATTTGCAGTTTATCTTATTGCCTTATGCACATGTTTCTATGCACGAGCTTTCCCTTTACACACACTCACCATGGTCGCGTTCTGACGACCCTGGATTTGCACGTTCAGATATTGGACGGTTTGTTTCTAATGTGCAGGTGTTCGTTGAGGCTGTACGCTTCGCGAATAGCTGGAGCTTCTCCCTATTCTATTCTGGTACTTTTATCTTTCTAGCCTTCGTATCATTTCCTGTTTCTTGTTATATCAGTTCAGTTGTTATTCCAGTCTTGATTCATACGATATCATGCGTGGTTGCTTATATGCGATATTGCAGTATTCAGTATTCATTACAGTTTAGATTTATAGCTTGTTTCGGGTTACTTAAGGCTTAGCGCGTATACGTGAGGGATTTTCCTTGCGTATATGCGTCGCCGACTCATGTCGCGTCTCCGCTCCAGCGTATTTTGGGAAGCGAGGCGTGACATTTTCCTTCCTCCATCTGATAAAAGAAAGGAGGATAATATGTCAGCACAACAAGGAAAAAGAAATTAGAATTTCAAAGCACGAATTTTTAGAGAAGACAGAGAAGAAAATGTCGCCCCACAGATCTCTCTCTATTTATAGATAGACAAGAAGCTAAATCGCCTCTAAAATTTTTAATCCCTGAAAAGTCGGCCGACAATCCCGAGATTTTCGGTCAACAGTAAAGGCAAAAGATCAACCATCGCCGTCAAACCATAAAACCTACGATCCCAGTCATAATGATGTCAGGATTCAAAAAAAGACAACCTTCTAGTTGTCAGATGTGACAATTGGCAGCCAGCTATGCAACCAACAATTAATTTCAGAAGATCCGCAGTGATCCAAAAAGATCTGTCGCACTCCTTCGGTTTAAGCGTCATAATGAATTTTAAGACATTCATAATCTCTCTGAGTATTCTCGCCTCCCCGACTTCCCTTTCGTAGATAGTCATGAAAAATGTTACTCTAGTAAGTAGTCATGAAAAATGTTACTCTGGAGAGCTAGACAGCTAGTTACCATATTTTTATGTGTACACACTAAAAATAAAACTTGCATAGTTTAATCAAGCCAAGTGATCTCGGATCTCTCTCATTAATACAATTCATTCAGTGCAGGCATGCAGTCTTTTTCAAACTTTTAATTGGTCTCCAACTCTCCATCTGTTTCTTTTTGGGTTCATCTGCATGTTTGTATTCGTGAACTTTTTTTTTTTTTTTGATAAAGCTTCATTTATAATCTTTAGTTTTATTTTTATAACGCTTCATTTGATAGGGGATTGATGTTAATCATTAACAAGTTGCTGAGATGTAACTAAAGAAAAAAGAAGAAAATACAATAAGTGTTTTTGGTTCAAGGCTACCAGAACATATTCTCATGTATTAAACTTTATACTTGCAAGTACTCAGAAATAAACATAAATGCTATTACTCAAAAAATGCTAAGAATCAACAGCAGCATTCTTATTTAAAGCAATATCAAATGGTGAGGGAAATGCACACACAACAGTGATATCTTGACATGTTTACTGAGTGTGATGATTTGAGATATTGAGACACATTTTTCACTATAGTTCCTTTGTATTCTATCTTAAACGAAGAATGTGAAAATCTTGGGTTTTACCAAACATTATTGTAGATATAACAGGATCCCCAATGTGGAGTTAGGTAAAGTGAAAGCAGTATAACAGTATCTATTCTGTTCATATGGATCAATTTTCTTCTTGAGTTACTTCATTAAGTTTTCTTTATATATTTTTGAACATATATTTTCCTGATTTTAATAGATATGAAAAGTCAAGAAGGGTTTTCGGAAGCCGCTAATCAACCTAAATTGATGAAAGTGATTGTTTTGTGCCAAGAGAAAGGTTCTAAATATCGGATATCAGGATCTCATCAGATGGGGGTTTTTCATATCGGATATCGAATATCGGGGGAGATATCCAGAATACGCGCGCAAATCAGACGTTCATATCAGACACTATATATAATGAAATATTAATAACTAAAAGTTAGTTAAAGTCATAGATATCTACCTAATAAAAATAATGTAATATGCTGGCAAAGACAGTAAAAAACAATATACATTTGCACGCAGTCGTGCAATAAATAAGTTATTTCATATCGGGTAATTTATCAGCCAATATCCGGCGATTTATCGGCCGATATTTCAAATATCGGCCGTTTTTTTGCTGCAAATGATATGGCGTACGATTTCTCCATATTGTTCGGCAGCAGGCAAAAAAAGAGATATCAGACGATATCTCAGCCGACTCAGCCGATATTTAAAACAGGGGCCAAGAGTTGATGAGAATCGGAAACTACAGTTAGGAATGATTTTTAACACTCTAGAGGAGAAAAAGTTTTTATCATGAATATGCTAAGCTTGGAGGTTTGATATTCATAGTAGTTCGACAAAGTTAAGAATGGAACATTAACCACAAAAGCTTATGTTTGTTCAAAGGGATATGAAAGAGAAATTCAAAGGAAGCAAGGTAGTGCGACACCTTAAGAACAAATTGCAAGGCATTAGTTCATTTGAAATTGGATAAAGAAAAGAGTGCTTGGAAGATACATAAATTTGTGAAAATTCATAACCACAAATTTACGTCACCAAGAAGGCGACATTTGTTACGAGGACATTGCAAGCTTTCAAATGCTAAAAAAGGAATTCATGAAGCAATTTAGAGATGTGAATTTACCTACTAATAAGCAAATAGCTTTCTTTGAAAACGCTAGAAGGCTTCGAAAGGAATGGATGCAACGAAACCTATTTTAAAAACTATGAAAGAAACCTAAGAGAAGATAGGCGAGGGCATGATGCACATATGTTGATAAATTACTTCAAGTGGCTACAAGAGAAAATCCTTGTGAAAAGAAGAGGCATTGTGGGAAAAGATGGGAGTGTCACTAAATATGACAGTATTATAAATTATGCTTCTCATTTTAGTGAGTTGACTTATCTAGCAAATCAATTTGTTGACCGAGGACTAACTTCAAATGGTGCATATCAACTGGCTAGTGAAAGTATGCATGAAACTATTAAAAAAGATACTTCTTTTGACACTTAATGATGGTGGAGAAAGTGGAGCAATTGGAAGGAATGGTAGCGGGAAAAGTGGAGAACAATTGAAAGGAATAATGAAAGAATGGAGCCAACCCCAATTATTATATATGAGCCGCTCAAGCTAGAAAGAAGGAACGCCCAAGGAAAATAGATTGAAGCCAGTGAGGGAGTTGCCCAAATCTCGGGGTAGAAAGTGCAACGGGTGCGGCAAACGTGGAGTAAACCATGATAAAAGAAATTGCCCCTTTATATTAGACAGGTAATGTTTAACTCTTTTTTGGAATGTGCTATAAGTTTTTACCTCAACTATTCTCACTACGTCGTCGTTTCATACATGTTAGTGGCTTCAAGGAAAGCCAAATGATAAATATGTTGGAAGAAACATCTTCATCTTCTGGAGATTCTCGACATGTCCATGATATGAGCTCAAAACACCTATCTGAAATGATTGCATCATGGGTAAATAAATAGTGTATAATGCCTCTTTCAGCTTTCCTTGTCCTTCCTAAGAGTGTATAATGATGGTTTTTTGTGTTGTGCAGATAATAATGAGAATGTAATCAGATGGGCAACAAATGCAAGCTTTGGAATTTCTGATTATTTACAATTTTTGAAGACATGTGATGCCGCAAGATACAGCGAAATGGTCCTGTCCCTTTAGGAAAAATACAACTTGGCAATTAGTTCTAAAAACAGTTGATTGTAATTTTTGATTGAAGATGGTTTCATTAGTCATTCCATAAGGTAAAGTTTCATGATTTTGGTTGGAGTTTTCAACAGGTGGCTGTCATTGGTGGTTGATATAATGGATTTGTATGTGACAGACATTTCAATGAATGGGTAACTGTTAACTACTGTATGTATTGTCTTTGATTATCTTATTATGTCCTATGCAGTTTCTTGGTTTTTCTCTTGTTTGCAGTTTCAATGTTTTATTATGTACATTTCTTGGAACAGGAACAGGTTTTCAAAAAATAACAGCTGCTTCTGCCATTCATTTTGCTTTTCAGAAGATAACAGCTGCTTCTGCCATTCATTTTGCTTCATTGCAAATGTGAATGCTACATTTTTATTGCATGTTGCTCTTAGACTTGTATCAGCCCTATGCAACACACATTTTTTTCATATCATTTTCTATAGCATTCCACCATCAACTTTGAAAAACTTGGAATATTTTGTAACCTAGGCTTGTCTTTCTCTTGATGCACATTCTGTATTCTGTTTTCTGCGCAATGTTGATACTGTGTTCCCTTGATGCACATTATGTTTGTTGGAACTTGGAAGTGTGTTCATGTTCAGTTGACAAATTGGATTCAGATGTACCATAAAGCTCTCAATATAATGCCAATGCAAAGAATGACTTCAAGAATAACATGCAGGATACTCATGTAGATTAAATAAAAGCTTTGTTACTTTGCAAAAAAGATCATGTTTCTTACTCTCTTAGCAATGCAACTGCATGCTTGCTAATTCTACATTTTAAGAAACAAAATAGTCCAACACTTTCTGTGAGACTTGCACAAAACCAAGGAAGATCAGTGATCAGTGTGTCTAAAGCTTTGGATCAATATGCTTCTGATATAGCTAGGACTAAGAATCAATCAGCAACGCCAAAGGAAGACTCCCCTAATTATTTAGTTTTACTCAAATCCAGCCACCAAGCAATATTAATCACCAAACCTCAGCAGAAGGCTTGAACAATCAGCTCATCATTATGCAAGAGGTGAAACCAAATCCCAAATTAGACCAAACAAAACCAATATTTTACACAACTAATAATTAGCATCCAACCAAGGGCGGCAGGCGGCGCTCATGACATCATTGCAGAAGGTCATCTTGCCGCTGCCCGGAGCTCCAACGAGAATCATAACAACACTATTGGACTTCTCTGAAATCGAAATAACAGGTAAAAAGATTCAATTTTCACAAACAATAAAACTGAATCACAAAATCCAACCATAAAATCTCAAAGTCAGCATCAAAATCGAATTTTGATCGAGACCCACATGAAGGAACGCCCAAATCTCAAGCCCAGACGAGAAAGGAGTATTTGCTAACCTCGGCGGCGAGGTACTCGAGGACGGTGGCGAGGTAGACAGGAGCGCCGGAGCACACACGCTGATCAGATCGGGATCTTGGTGTCGGAGCCCACACGCTAGTCACTTGGCGGCAATGTTTTAAATATCGGATACCAGTGATATATCGGTCGGCAAAATTATATACCAGATACCGGGTGATATATCGCGATATGATACTTAATACTGGTCATCATATCGGACGTCATATCGGATGAAGTATATGCATGTAATTGCCTACATATCATATGAAACTACATAATGCAAGTTTATGGCCATATACTCATATGTCAAAAGGAATACTAACCTTTTGTAGAAGGTCTTCAAATGTATTTGTAGAAGCTCCTCAAATGCGTCAAAAGATAAATCAACCACATGCTCAACCTTCAAAACAAAAATAAAATCAATAGTCAATACATGTAAGAGCATCATTAAAAGAAATAATTAATATCCAAACATCATATAAAAACATCTTTGAAATACCGCAATAAACATGGAATAAAATAAAATGACCTCCCGAGCAAAAAAAATTAATTATCCAAATAAGTAACCAAGAAAACAAGCATACCAAAGCTTAAAAGTTACAAAAATCTAACATTTGTCTTTAAAGAAAAATATAATACTAAAGCAAATGCAACATTGTTCATGTTCTACACTTCTACTCGGATTCGGACACATCGGCACCATTCAAAGTAATTGTTGGTTCATCATCAAATGATGAATCCGATGCCGAATCCAACTCTTCTTCCTCTTCCTCTTCCTCTTCTATTAACGACCTCTTCTTGGAAGATGAAGATGCCTTCCATTTAGAAAGTTTAACGCTCTTGGACATCTTCACTCTTCTACTTTTTCTCCTCTTCAAATTAGCTCCCATAGCAATCGCCACTTGCCTAAAAGTTAGTTGCTCTCCTGAAAAAACTTCATCATCACTAGCCGTGTCATTCCCTTTGTCAAGTACCAACCATTCGGGGATCTTTTCTTCTTCATTATAGGCAACCAATGGATCTCTATTTGAGATAAAAATTTTGTTCTTGAGCGAGCATTAAACTTAACATAGATTAAGTCATGCAGCTTCTAAGGACGGTCTATTTCTTTTCTTCGTATGAACCTACATAAGAGATGAACACATGAAATAAGAAAGCAATTTAAAAAAAAATTTATTCATGTAATTGTACTAGTACTACCATCTCAAATGCGCTCCAATTCCGTTCACAGCCAGAAGAGCTAGTTGTCAAGCTCAAAATCCTCATTGCCATAGTTCTCAATTCGGGAGCATCAGTCCCATAGAATCACCACCATTGAGCTAGCATTAAATAATTAAAAAAAGTTAAAAATAGTTAGTTGCTTGCTAACTTTAATTGTTTTATATATTCTTAAAATGAAAATTTTACCTGGATTAAAAAAAATTGGCTCCTTGCACCGCAAACTTCTTACCAAATGTTCCTTACTTGAATTGATACATGGACAATTGTTGTCCAATCTTCTCAATAATCTTATCATTATCTGGATAAAATATATGCATGACTTCAACAAAGTCACTCATAAAACTACCATCCTTTTCAAATCTCCTCTCTCTTTTCATAAAAGAAGTAAGGATTCAAGAAGTATCCAGCTCTATGCAAAGGACCCTTAAGCTTTTCATTCCATCTTTTATCAATAATTATTCATATATGAAGATATTTCTTCTCATCATCAAGAGAAGCTTTAATTTCTATTTTAGCAACCTCCAAATCACCATAGAGTAAACCCATGGATGGCACCTTGTCCCATCAACTCTTCGTAGAACTTTCACCAACGGGGTGAAGACCTTAAGTGCAAGATTCATATTGTCCCAAAACTTGTTGCTTGCAATTATTTCCGCAATCTACACAAATTCAAATAGACATCAGAATATTTAAATATCATATATGGAGTTATTGATTGATAAAGATATACCTTTTTACCCGCATCTGTTTTGAAAAGAGCGCAATCCATCCATGCATCAAAAATGAACATATATTGCAACTCCTTTTCCCGTATGAATGACAAAGATAGGAATGCGGTGGAAAACCTAGTAGTTCCGGGCCTAACAATCTCTCCATCAGTAGCTTTTCTCATTATGTCAAGAGATTTGGTGTGGCTATATATGTAAACCGACACTAACCCCATCATGATGGCACTTTGAATATTCTTTATCTTCCCAATATCGGCGAGCATCAAATTGATGGTGTGTGCCGCACATGTCCAAAAGATGTTTTGGTGTGTCAAAGCTAGTGTGTTTGCCGCCGCCATATTGTTTGATGCATTGTCGATGACAATTTGCACCACATTGTCAACACCCACATAATTGATTCCCTTCTCCACAAACTTATAAATGTAGTTTCCATCATGTTTGTCAGAGGAAGCATCTTGGGAAAGCAAGAAGGTCGTTCCAGCCGAACAATGGACAACAATATTCATTATACTTCTACCCTTCCGATCCGACAAAGCGTCGGTTATAAGAGTGCACCCACAAATGCCACAAGTCTCTTTGACTGTATTTAGAGTTGTATTTGTATCCATCATTCACTGTCTGTGCACCGTTCACTGTCTGTCCCAAGCTAGGATAAAGGAGGAGGGTTGTGGTAGGCCTGTGACAGCCAACGTAAAATATTGTCACGTACTATGAATATGAACATTTGTCACCATCACTTCTCTTTGAAGAAATGTCTCATTCAACTCATATGGTGTTGGAGGTTGCAAAGTTGATCCAAACTTACCAATAGCAAATACCATTTGCAAGAAAGAAGGAAGCGAAGCGACATTAAATGCAATTCCGGCTTCTTAATAGAACCTTGCAATGTACGGCTTCATAAAAGAACCTTGCAATGTACTTTACGGCATCCTTTCTTCCCTTCTTAAATACGGTATGCACTGTAGATTGCTTTGTATCGCCTACTATCTCATCCGGAGTTCGTGTAGCGTAGCAATAAATTGATCGATTGGTCCTTTTCCTTTCGCTTGACTTGTAAATCTAAAAATCGATGATTCTTCAGTTGTCACCTCTTCATCTTCATCTTCACCAACACATACTTCACTTAATAAGTGTTGGAGTTCTGTTTCTTTGCCTTCCTTTATCTTCTTCGTTTTATTTAACATAACCAGTACCTTTTCCTTCACGTCATCGGGAACTAAAGAACATGCCTTGATATTTCCGTTAATATGTGCCAAGTGTTCCTTAAAACGAGTTATCCCACCACCATATTCTTTTTTGTAAAAATTGCAAAGCACCTTGTTTGCCTTATTAGGCACCTTCTGCCCCCATTCCTCGGCTAGATATGTCCCTCCTTTTTTTGGTTGCACATTAGAAGCAGCGGAAGAGGACATTTTGCTGCAAATTTAAAAAAAAATTAATCTATGACAATTGCTATAGCATATATAAAATTTTTCTACTGCATATATAAAATTTCTATTGCATATATAAATTTTGCTACTATTTTCTTGTATTTTCTTTATAAGTTACTAATAGTGCCAAATTCTTGCAGGTTCATACTATATATTTGAAGACAAAAATGGTAGAATCTTGCGACATTACCAAGAAAGCAAAAACAACAAGAATGCGACAATGGCTACTAGTAAATGAATTGCATGATGGGAGTTGCGTGCTCAAAGTGCTGCATGCGTAAATTGTGTAAAAGATTGTAAAAAATCATTCAATTGTGTAAAATAATTTGCAAATTGTACAGGATATGCGGAGTCAAAACAAGTTGTAACCTGTAGAGTACAATCCCGCTGCAACGCCAAGAAGCGTCCAATGATGATCTTCCTTCCTGAAAAATAAGTCAAAAAAATAAAATTAAGAAAATTGATAATCAATTCATCACAAAAGAATGAATTCCTATAACAGACAGGTAGTATAACGTAAGAGAGACAGAAAAAGAGAGGGAGATGGAGAGAGACAGGGAAGAGAGCAGTAAATGGAGAGAGAGACAGAGACACGGGGAGAAAGCAGCATATGAAAAGAGAGACAGAGAGGAGGGAGATAGCAGCAGATGGCGAGAGACAGAGAGAGATAGAGTGAGATGGAGAGACAAAGGGATAGAATGAGATGAAGACAGAGTGGGGAGAGAGAGCCAGAGATGGGGAGATAGAGGGAGAGAGATAGACAGAAGGAGATGTGGAGAGAGACAGAGACAAGAGAAGAGAGCAGCAGACGAAGAGATAGAGGAAGATGGAGAGAGAGCAGAAGATGGAGAGACAAAGAGAGATAGATGGGATGGAGAGAGGGGGAGAGAACAACAAATGGAGAGAGACAGAAAGAGATAAAAGGAGATGGAGAAAGAGGAGAGCTAGAAGGAGATAAAGGGAGATGGAGAGAGACAGAGAGAGACAGAGGGAGATGGAGAGCGACAGAGAAAGATAGAGGGAGATGGAGACATAGACTGGAAGAGAGGGAGCAGGAGATGGAGAGAGACAAAGATGAAGAGAGACACAGAGAGGGGAGATTCAAGTGGGAGATAGAGAGAACTTACGGCTACAGTCGAGGGCGGCGTTGTGCAGTTGATGGATTTATGGGTGCCCTAGCTCGAGAGAGGGGGAGAGAGAACTCCGGATCCGAGTGTAGCCTTGAGGGCAGCGGCGCAATCGGAGGTGGGAGACAACGTCTAAGGCGATGTGGCAAGCAAAGTTGGGGTTGGCATCAAGGGCTGCGTGTAATCAGAGGTGAGGGACGTCGTAATCATGAGCCTAGCAGCTGGTCGAAAGAGGGGAGGAATTTTTTTGCCTTTTTCTTTTTTTTCTTTTTTCGTTTTTAAGGGAATGCGGGCCAGGTTGAATACTTATTAGCGGTTTGGAGTTTTCTGACCCGACCCGTCTAAACAAACCGGTAAACACCAAATATCGGCCGATTTTTTAACTCAGATATCAGTCGATATATCGACCACATGACGATATATCGGCCGATATTGGTCAAAAACGATACCCATTATTTTTTGGGCTTATCGTCTCGTTTTAAATAATCGATATCTCAGCCGATATACCAGTATATCGGCCGAGATTTAAAACGTTGCTTGGCGGTGGCGCCTCGCCAGCTCTTTACCAAAGCCGCCGGTCAAATCGGGTTCGAGACGAGAGGAGAGGGAGAGGATCGAGACGAGAGACGGGAGGAATGTTGCCGGCGGTCAGATCAGGATCGAGACGAGAGAGGGGTGGGTTTGGGGATCGGAACGAGAGGGGTGGGTTTCGGGATCAGGACGAGAGCGAGCTGAAGATAAGAGAGAACTGAATAGGCAGAGAAGGGTAGGTTTAAATAAAACAGATCCCTCATCCGACGGCTCAGATTTAAGTTTGCACTGCAAACTCAGTTCGCCCAGTTCATAGCCGAAATCTCGTCCATGGAACTAAATCAAAGGAGATAAGGTTCTTTTTGTAAAGGGTAAAAGCATTTTTTCAAAAATCCCCCTTCAAAAATTTTATTTCAACTTTTATTTTTGTCTTTTCTATTCATCGCTAGAGAAAGAAAAAGAAAAGAAATTGACCACTCTTTCTTCAACAGACCGCCAGCGACAGATATCCCTGCATCGCTCCATCCCCAGCCACTAAGCCATCACCTCATCTCTTGTTGCCGCAAGCCATGGCCAACCCAACCCACCCCCGGAAGCCATTACCCCCTCTTGTTGCCGCAATTCATTGCCCATGCTCTGCCCCCCCCCCCCCCAAAAAAAAAACACTCTACAGCCACCAAGCCTCCAAGGTTCATTGACTCCTCTTTCACCTCCCTCCGCTTGATCTGAACTCGACAGCATCAACAGTTCACAAACCTACCATTGCAACCTTGTGCTATGCCTCCAACTCTATGTCAACGGCAACAACCTTACCTAGGAGGGAAAATTTAATTGTGTAACTTTCGTTAATTACTTTAGGAGGGAAAATTTAATAAATTAATGAATTATTTAACCTAACCTAACCACTTTAATACTATATAGTTTGTTAAGATAAATATGCATAGTTAACCCTTTTTTATTGTTTAATTAGTTAAAAATTAATGAATTAGTTTTTTGACATAAGATTAAAATTCTATCAATAATTTCCAAAAATATATCAAAATGTTAGTAATTATACTAACAATTCTTAAACATTTTTAGTTAACATTTTAAGTTTTTTTTTTTTTGGCCCTGACCAATATTACTGAGACAAAATGGCTGATATGCCCGATTTTGATACCAAAAATTGTCAACCGATATCAATGCCGATATTTCAAACCATGGTTATATTCTTACCAATTAAGAAGTTACAAACATATTAGTGATTAGTAAAGTCACACAATTCAAAGAATAAACTAGCATAGCACAACAACAAAGGACCAAAAACTGGAAATTCATTTACCATTAAGTCTAAATTTTCAACACCAGAAAATTCAATCATAAACGAGCCCTTGCCATCAGACTTCTTTCAAGAGAAAACCCAGATTGCAAGGTCAGTTCTCAGATGACTGGGCACTTGAATTGTGAGATTGGTTTAGTATGAAAAGTATGTACAAGCTTTCAAAGGAAACTATAAACATGTAGGAGAAAAACTAACAGTAAAAAACCTCAATCCCAAGAACAGATACCTGAAATATAGGCAAAGAATTGGCTGACAATGTAGATGCTGGCTGATCTTTGTACTTCATAAAATAGTGAGGCATTTGGCGACAAAGTTTTCCACAGGTTTCTTAAGATCATTGATGTCCTCATTGTTAACAAACTTTCAAATGATTATATCATCTGATCTTGCTCGATTTTCAGGATGATGGCAACTGCTTGATGAAGAAATTCTGCAATCAGCTCAAAGTCCTCCAATGTGAAGTAGAAAGTATAAACATTACTAGTTACTAGTATTTGGCATGTGCAATGCACATGAATATCCAAAGGAATTGACTGAAAATGCTAAAACTAATGAGGTTTCAATTATTTTTCTATCTTTTTCTAGAATGGGAGAGGCACATGCTTATGTCACCTTTGCACGTGCAGAGCACATCCATAGGAATTTAATAAAAACACAGTGAAATTGGAAAGTGGGAAAAGTTATTAATAGTGAATTTATCAAGGACATGCCGTCAACAATTGAATTCAATCAAATGTTTAATAAATTATGGACTATATCATCTCTTTTCATATAATTCTTTATTAAATTTATATAAACTGCTTTGACACTAAAATTTTATGTGATTTTTTACCTTAATTTTTCATGTGCATTTGCATGTGCCTTAATTCTTTTCTTTTTTTTATGAAGAGCTAGCATGCAAGAAGCCAGGCCTCTCTTGTTATATATGTACAGAGAAAAACTGTAACTGCATCTATTTAAACTTACAACCAGACATTGCACAGCACAATACTATCTCTTATCAATAAAAAACAATCACAAGACAAACTATCCGGATTATGAGAAATCCAGATCTAGATGTCACCATACTCAGGGCATCCTTCCAGATCCAGATGTTGTCACCTGTCACCAGTCATGGCCATCCTTTTGAGGCTTGGGGCCCTTCAAATAGAAGATCATACTATGAAAGCAAGGTCCTCTGAAACTCATCTAGGTCAAGGTTGATATCATTATACTCCAAAGGATATGCAGCTTCCTATGAGAGGAACAAGAGAAGAAACATAAAATTTGATGAGACGTTCAATATAAAAAAAATGTCTATAACCTCAAATCCAGCATATGTCCTTATTCATTAAAAAGAAATATATCTTCATTGATTTTGATGAAGGACATCTTCATTGACGTAGTCCTGTTTTCTTTTGCACTTATGCTTTCAGAGTTTCTTCCCTCCATAATACAGTCTGCAAAGCAATCAAAATAAGCATATATTGGAGGTTTATTATTAGTTGATATGAGGTTTACATTTGATGTTTGGATATGAAACGAGTTTGGTCCAAACCAACAGATGCAAATGTATCCAACTCCTAGAGCTTTCAAAAGCAAACTTAAATTAACATAGAGAAATTAGAAGTTATAAACATGTACAATGAAGCTAGATTTACACTTTTCATATGCTTCAACTTCTATGCATCCATCCATTAGTTACTTTATTTGCTCAATAGGCTTGTTTATCATTTATATAATGATCTTTACCAGAAACATTCAATTTTCCGGTCAGCTCATCACTCATGTGTACTAAAAAAAATAAAGATTAGCAGCATATGCATAGAACTGAGATGCATATTGTTGTCATCAAAACTTAGGTTGAAAAATCTAGAACCAGCAGACTAGTGTTGGTTCTGAACTGCAAGAGCAAATAAACCAGTGCATAGAAGCCAGAAACCACACTATACATGTATTTGAGATCATTTTTCTCTTTTGGCTTACATGTCATGAATTAGTTGACCTTAGAAATACATTTACCGATTCAACAGATTGAAAATATGATTAGCTGTTGTGGGTAATTCCCGGAGGAGTTATCCACGCACCAAACTGTATGAATTAACGGATGAATTGCAGAGCAAACGCACAGATTTACATGAAAACTCGAAAGGAAAAAAACCACGGAGAAAGAGAGAGGGGTTCTGCTATAGTTCAGAGAAAATTACTATAGTGACAGCCTAATCTCGTGCGCTAGGGTTTCTGGGATTGATTAATAGCCCTCCTCTTATTGGAGGGGGTCTACTATTTATATAGGTGGGTGTCAGTTGGATAAGCTTACAGAATACTCATTTATTTAAACATCTATCATATCTCAACTGCTTATCTTGGAGGCGGTTGGAGCCAAAAATCTTTATTTGAATTGGTAGAGCCTGTAATTGTCTTTATCATGTGAGGCCTATCCAACTGCCAATATGGTTGATCTGCTCCCGAGCTGTAGTCGTCGGATTCAAACGAAATTTAGCTTGGAGATAGGGGTACTTGTAACCGACTCTATCTTTATCCTTTGGCTGCTTGAATTGCTTGGAGTTTAGATGAGATTAGGACACTTCTTCAGATATTTTGGGCATAGAAATGTGTCACGTGATCAAGGGTTGGATGGACATGTGTCGTGATCTCGAGAGAGTCAGAAACTGACCACTACAAATGCTTCCTCTGCTTCCCTCTTTGGCAAGAGGTCAGGAACTCACCCCCAGGAGTTATGTGCTCCCGAGAACTCTGAGAGCAAAGGAGGGAAGTAGACCCCTTGAGCCTAGATATGGGTTGTTTGTATCACTTCAGTTTTTCTCTTCTTGTGGCGTGCCTCTACATGCTGGCAGAGCCTTAAATGCATCTCCCATCCGCTGCATCGTTGGTCAGATAATTGTCACTTTTTGAAGGGGCGCGGCACTCGAGGTTGGTGCGGCAATTCAAGTGCGACGGTTCGGATCTGATCCTTGAGGACACGTGTAGGCTTCTGATCAAGTGGTTGCTTAAGATTGGTGTCGCGAATCGAGTGCGACGGTTCGGATCCGATCCGTCGCGGCACGTGTAGGCTTCTGATCAAGTGGACGCTCGAGAATTGAGGGTTAAAAGCATATCTCTCGTCTTCTTGGGGTTTGAAGTTTTGAACAGTAGATACTTGGGCTTCTTTCCCCTTTATAAATAGGGCGAAACTTTGAGAGAAATCTGTTCTTCTTGAAGACTCCTTGCTTTCAAAATTTCGCATCGTTGGTGAATGGTGATGTCTTTTTTCTTCTTCGTCCGGTGGAGGAATGAGAGGGAGAGAATGGAGACGGTCGCTACGCTCCTCATATTCAGGAGTTCATTTGTTGAGGAACGTCAATTTTCACGATGGGCTCATCGAGGAAGGTCAGTCTTCGCGACGATGCCCGACTGTCAAGGCTCCTGCTTCTGCCTGGTCTGACCGTGTGGTCTTTGATCAGATCGAGTCGGGCTGGAGTTGGGGCTTGGCACCTCTCTTCCCTCACAGTGTGTAGGAGGGAGAGCATAGGGCATGCTTAATGATTTCTGATCCTTGGGTCTGACCGTCTGCACTCCTATTGAATGCCATTGCTCCGCCTGCCTCCTCTCTGAGTTCATCTTCGGAGTTACGGACTTGGCGTTGGTATCATCATTATCTTGCAAGCTTCAGTCTGTAGTCACGTGATCTTCAGTACTAGGTTTTCCTGGGAGTTATCGGTGTCGTTGCCTCCCTGGAATGGTCGATTGTTTGTTTAAAGGTCATCTCTTGTATGTTGTCATGGACGTTATGGCAGAAAGCGTATCTATTTTTTTTCTTTCAAGAAAGACCCAAACATGTAATAGTCTTATATTACTCTTGTTAGATGTAACCAAGCTTGTATTTGAATGGATGTAATTGAAAAACTTTATAATAAAGCAGTGAATTGAAATGGAAGTATTGTTTGGATCTTACATGGATTGTCTTGTGACTGTTTTGTTTGGAATGGTTAAGCGTGTGGTTCCTAAGTGGTGTCTGTCCCACAGCGGTACCTACAAATTTTACCTCCGAGTGGGAAAAATCCCAGCTACGGAGTTGAGCCTCCGAGAAGGGGAAATCCCTACAACGGAGTTTGGCTCGATGTCGCTTTCGAGTGGGAGGTGTCCCGACTGCGGAGCTATGTTGTCGGGGTAGCCGTACGGGTAGGACCCGCTATAACTTGTTGACTAGCTCGAGTAGCCATCAGGGTGAGGACCCAATGTAGGCTGAGCTCCGAGCGGTCATTGTGGACGAGCCTTCATCTTTCAGGACTCCCCGAAGGGTAGTCGTCAAGGTAGGACCCACTATAGGTTGTTGACTAGCTCAGTTAGCCATCAGGGTGAGGACCCGATGTGAGCTGAGCTCCGAACGGTCATTGTGAGCGAGCCTCCATCTTTCAGGAGACTCCCCAAGGGGCTGATGACTAGCTCGGGTAGCCATCAGGGTGAAGATCCAATGTAAGTTGAGCTACTCCATCTTTCAGGAGACTCCCCGAGGGGTAGCCGTCAGGGTAAGACTCGTTATAGGTTGTTGACTAGCTTGAGTAGCTATCAGGGTAAGGACTCGACGTAGGCTGAGCTCCGAGCAGTCATTGTGGGTGAGCCTCCATCTTTCAGGAGACTCCCTGTAACACCCAAAAAAATTGAATTTTTAAATAATATTATATTCATCTCAGTTTTAATTAAATAATTAATTAAATAATTCATTATTTTATTTATATATTTATTTAATATTTGGTGGGCCTCTCATGATGAAGTGGCATAGTGAATCACCATATGAGATGGCATGTATTAGATATGATTAATTGTATGATATGCTTGGAAGAGGAAGAGGAGGAAGTCAAATTGGTTTTATCTTCTTCAAGAGAGAATAAATTTCTTCCCTCTGCCCTTCCCTCTTTTCTCTCTTTCCTCTCTCATTCTTTTCCCCCTCTCCCTATTTATGGCCAACCAAAGGAAAAGAAAAGAACATAAGAGAAGGAAAGAAGAAAGAAAGAGAAGAAAAAAAGAAGAAGAGGAGAAGAAAAAGAAGGCCATGGTGTATTCCCTAACTTAATGCATGTCTGGATGGAGCTCCCTCTTCTAGTTCTCATCATCATCTTCATCTCCCCTCCATGACCTAGAAAGACAAGTTCTTCTCTTGCTTGCTTCCCCCCATGATAAGTTGCTTATGGATATTTAAAATAAGATTTGTTTGTATGCTTGAGTCTATACTTGATTTCATCCATATGAGGTTAGGTTTAAATGGGAATTTCATGAGTACTGTAGAATTATCATATATGATCATATCCAAATCCTAGCACTGTTGGAATGGTATATTATTTATTATGATTTTTCAAAGTGAATGTTCTGTCTCAATCCGGAAACAAAATCAAAACTGATACCCTTGATTAAAATAGGATTTTTTTTATATGTTATTATGGTTGGATCATTACGGGAATTTATGTGCATATACTAGACTTAACATATGGTATCATATCCCAATAAGGGATATATTGGAATGATAAATTAATTGTTATGATTTTTTCAAAATAGGGTTTGCATCTCAGTCCAAGACCGAAATCCAGTTTAGACACCTTGAATTTAACCCACGTTTTCATGTATAAAATGATGTTATATTCTTATGAAAATTTAACTATATATAGTAGACTTACCATATTAGAACATATCCAAATTTGAGATTTATTGGACTGATAGATTATTTATTATGATTTTTCAAAGTTGATTCTGCATCTCAGTTTAGAAACAAAAACCATTTAGAGACTTTAATTTCAACATATGTTTCCATTTATCAAATGATGTTAGATTCTTATGAAAATATAAATGCATATATTAGACTTGCCATTATTGATCATATTTAAATTCGAGGTTTATTGGTCTTGTAGATTATTTATTTAATTTTTCAAAGCTAGATTTAAGTTTCAGTCTAAGGTTGAATCTTAATCTTGATACTTAAACACTTGGGATACGTGAATGAGACAAGTGAGTTTGAACGTGCGTTGAGCACATATGTGTGAATATGCGTATGAGCGTGTATATGGATGATGTATTGGTGGGTGGAGTTATCGGGGAAGGTATCCATTCACAGAGGAAGGGGAGTGCGATGGTATATGCGTGTTATGTGTTGTATCCATCCGTAGAGGAAGGAGGGTGCGACGGTATACGTGTTTATTTGGATGACTCGCCTCTAAAGGCGACGTAGCTAGTGCGCCAACTAGCCAGGAGATGTTACTCTCTCGTACTAATTGTATCACCTCTAAGGGCAGAGTTCCCAGGGTGTCCTCAGCCTACAACAGTACAGTGTGCGTCCTGTCAGACACCATAATTGATAATTATTTGATGATACATGTGATTTATAGATAGATACTTAGAGTTGGTTAATCTAGAGTATCGAACCAGAAAAACCCAATTAGGCGTAGAAGCATGTTATTTAGCTTGATAGATTGCTTATAATAAATTCGTTGAGGATATACTTATGATTTATTAATTTGAGGATTTTTGAATAATATTAGTCGAGATGGTCAAGCCATATGAGGTAGTTGGGTAGCGACCTTTTCTAGCTGACTTGAGATAGCAAGGTATGCGCGTGATTTGTGTTTTAGATTATATTTAAATAAGAGATGACTTGTAGCTTGATCCGTGTATTGAACACGAGCGTTGACCTGTGTATTATACATACGGTGTATTTGGTAATTTAGTCTGTACCTTAGACCTATGATTGTGTGACACATGTTTTAGACACGTGATTGATTTTACGTGTATTGGACTTGTATAGTTTAGTTGTGTGCTAGAATCATATAGTTTAGCCGTGACCTAGACCTGAGTGGTGTGCACGTGTATTAAACACGCGTGGTGTGCATGTCTTGTTTTGGTGATAGTCAGTGTGAGTAATGTCGGGCACGTATAACGCATGCATAGTTAGTACCTATGTTAGATATCCATAGTATATTTATGGATTGTGTTTTTTCTTGGTTAGATTTGAGTACTAAACTTTAATACTTTAATTATATTTATTTTTGATCATCTCGTGATGAGGCAATCGATAGAGCAGAAGGTTCTTGGTTTTGCCAGACCGAGGTGGTGTCCTGCACAGTGTTCTAAATATCCCCGATATTGCGCCGAGATTGCGTTTACGGCGCCTAGCCGCAATGATTTGGCACATCCAAACCGATACACCGATTTTCACCCAAAATCGCCGATAAATCGGCATGGACCCGATATATCGGTCGCAATTTCGGCGATTTTGGACCCGATATAGCGTTCACACTCAATTTTTAGGTTAGATATTTGGGTAATTCGAGCGATGTGACAATATGACATTTGTGAAGATTCTACACTTGGATAGTGATTATGCATTTATAAGCTTAATGCAAGTTATCGAGTTAAGTATATTTTAAACATATAAGTATGATGTTTTATGTAGCTTTATATAATTTATGCATATATTGTCTTATTGAGATGCAATTTAAGACAAGAAGATATGTATATTTACAGTCCGATTTTGATATCCGATTTTTGAAATATCTCCGATATGTCCCCGATATATCCCCATCCCCGATAAATTTTCCCGGCCGATGTAGCCGCTGTGACCGCCATTTAGAACACTGGTCCTGCATGCTAAGAAAGATACTTAACAGTGATTTGAGCAGAGGCTCTTTAGTGCCATTGAGACAGACCTGATACAGCCAGTAGTATGTTTATTGTTTATTATGTGAGAATAATACTTATGGTATCGTTTAGATTTGGTCGTTGACGTGAACGGATGTGCACAGACATGCACGAACATGTTATAATTTGCTTTAAGTATTTTCTCACTTCTACTTTACAGACTAGTATTGTATGCTTATATTTTACCCTCTCCATTAGTTTTTGGTTTGTTTTTCTGACCTTTATGAGCCGGCTTCGGACTGATGGTGGGAAGCAATCTTTGAGTTGTTCTTGCTGGCATGTTGACATCGAGGTTTTTCCCCTCCCCCTTTCAGGTTTTGGGCGAAACATTTGGAGAGGTGTATCGGTTGGGATTTCACTCAAAGAGACCACTTCTAGTATCTGTTTGAAGTTGCTCCATCATTTGAGACACCAGTGATGTATCATTTATTTGATTCAGTTGTATCTTTGTATACATTATATAGATTATACTCATTTTGTTGAGTCTTTTTGTATTATTATTTGAGGCCGAGGGCCAGTTACATTTCATGTATATTTGTATATGCATTTGTATCCCAGTGATGGGATTTCCTTGTATATTGAGACTGGACCTTTACCCTAAGAGAGATTTCTCTTCTGTATGGTTGTATATTTGTATATGCATTTGTATCCCAGTGATGGGATTTCCTTGTATATTGAGACTGGACCTTTACCCTGAGAGAGATTTCTCTTCTGTATGGTTTTATATGTTTCAGGTCAGATATACATGTCTTTGCTTCCTGCTGCATATAATTGTGTTATATATTTCTACTCGTGTCATATATATATGAACTGCCTGAGTTTAGTATCAACCATATTCATGTCCAAATTTCTCTGATTTTATATCTGCCTGAGTTATGTATCACATTATGACGGTTCTAAAGTTCGCACTCAGACGGCCGCTGGTACGTAGACATTCAGATCGTTACACTCCCCGAGGGATAGCCGCCAGGGTAAGACCCGCTATAGGCCGTTGGGGGTGTTTATCGTACTCGGAGAAGGTACATAACATCAAAATAAGAGAACTTGCATAATCTTTTCATTGAATATTATATGATTTTACACATAGTATCGTTTCAAGTGAAAAGAGTTATATTGCTTCTTGAGAATCTTCCCATCTGATTAGCCAAGGTGTACGATCCTTTGCCTCCCGAGCGATGATGGTGTAGGGACCCCCCAGTTGGGCCCGAGCTTCCCTTTGATCCTTCTGCCGTGTGTCTAATAATACGCTTCAGGACCAAGTCTCTGACTTAAAATTAGCGAATATTTACCTTCTTGTGATGCGCAGTTCGGATCTGCTGTTGGTATGCTATGATGCAGATTTGGACTTGTTGCCGCTTTTCCTCTAATTGGATCAGTCAGAGTTGTGCATCATTTTGGCCTCGATCAATCCCTTCCACGCAAAGTATCGGCATGCTGATGTCAGCCTGAATGATCACTTCTATTCCATATGACAATGGGAACGGTGTTTCACCCGTCGTGACACGCTTTGTGGTCCTGTAAGCCCAGAGCACCCAGGGAGTTTCTCGGCCGATTTGTCGTTTACTCTATCCAGGCTTTTGCACAGTCTGTCGAGGATGGTGTGACTACTGATCTCAGCCTGACTATTGCCTTGAGGATAGTAGGGCGTGGAGAATCGATAGGCGATCTTATACTTAGAGCAGAAGCTAGCCACTTGCTTGCTGGCTAAATTTGTCCCGTTGTCGGAGATAATGGTGTGGGGGAGTCTGAAGCGACACACGATGTTCTGCCAAAGAAACTTGATAATCTGTTGTCCAGTGACTTAAGAGAGGCACCACTTCGACCCATTTGGTGAAGTAGTCGGTGGCTACCAGCAGGAACCGCAACTGAGGCTGTATTCAGGGGAGTGGACCAACCACGTCAATCCCAATTGCATGAAGGGCCAAGGACTTCGCAAAGTGTGGAGGTTGATACTCGGTCTGTTTGATGCTGGGGTGAATCACTGACACTGCATTTCTTCACATGGTCCTTGGTGTTGTCGAACATCTCGGGCCAGTAATACCCTTAATTGATGACCTTATGGGTGAGAAAGCAGCCTCCCTAATGATTCCCACAGTCGCCATCATGGATTTCCTGTATCACTCTCTGAGCTCCATCTGGTCCGAGGCACCTCAGGTAGGGGTCCGCATGAAGCTTAGAGTAAGACTTCTTGTATAAGACGTCTCCGAGGAGAATGTATCTGGTGGCCAAGTGCAGGAGCTTTTGTGCCTCCGCTTTGTCATCGGGGAGGGACCCATCTTTCAAATAAGCAATGATAGGATTCCTCCATCCTGACAAAGTAACAAGACGAAGGACCTCTCCGATCGGTCATTGGATGCTCGGGTTAGCGATGTGTTCGACAGGAATCTCCCGTCTGAATTGAAACTCTGTCGCTGCCTCCAGGTTAGCAAGTGAGTCAGCGTGATTGTTTTCAGATCTGGAGACCCATTTGAAATTGCATTAAGGAGTTTAGATTTCAGCTCGAGGACCAACTGTAGGTACTCTGCCATCCGAGCATCCCTTGCGATGCATTCGCCGCTGACTTGGTTAACTACTAGTGGGGAATCGCATTGAACTTCGAGCCATGTGATCCTGAGTGAGATAGCCATTCGGAGTTCGGCTAGAACTGCCCCATATGTGGCTTCGTTGTTGGAGGCCGGGAAGCCGAGGGTAAAAGACTGCTCGATGATAGATCCTTCTGAAGTGGTGAGGATAATCTTGATGCCTGCACCCATGCTGTTTAAAGCTCCATCCACAATCAGAATTCATCCTTCCCGTAAGTCACATTGCTCTATGGCTTCTGGGTGAAGTCAGCAATAAAGTCCGCCAAGACCTGCCTTTGATTATTGTCCTCGGTTCGTATCTAAGTCCATAGGGCCTCAGCTCTAATGCCCATTTCAATATTCGTCTTGTTTCTTCCGGATTTTCTATAACGCTTCGCAGGGAATGCTCTGTGAGGACCGTGATCAGGAAAGTCTGAAAGTAGTGCTTGAGCTTCCTCGAGATGAAGAGAGCAAGCACCATTTTTCTAGCCTTTAGTATCTGGTTTGTGATCCATTCATGGAATGACTGATGTAGTAGAGTAGTGAAGCTAGATATCTCTTCAAACCTTGGAAAGTTAACTCGCATTCTTCGTTCCAGCAGAAATCGGCCCCGTTCTTCTTCAAGGCTTGAAATAAGGGCTTGCATTTTTCGTGGATCGGCTGATGAATCGGTTCAGAGCAGCGAGACATCATTTAACATCTAAACTTCTTTCATACACGTAGGCGACTTCATGTTTAAGATGGCGGATATCTGCTCAGGGTCGGGCTTGATACCTCGTTGAGTGACCAGATACCCTAAAAATTTTCCAGAAGCAACCCCGAATGTGCACTTCTCGGAGTTGAGCTTCACCTTGTACTTTCGCAGGAGGTCAAAAGCTTCACCCAAATGTTGGAGGTGATCCGTGTGAAGGACACTTTTTACCAACATGTCATCAATGTACATTTCCATTGTTCTCCCGATCAAATCCTTAGAGACTTTGTCAACCATGAGCTGGAAGGTGGCCCCAGCATTTTTGAGCCCCAAGGGCAACATCTTGTAGCAATAAATTCCCCGACCAGTAGTAAAAGCAGTTTTGTCTTCATCTGGCGGGTGCATGTTGATCTAGTTGTACCCGAACTAGGCGCCCATGAAGCTGAGAAGTCTGTGGCCCGCCGTTGACTCTACTATTTATTAATCCTCGGGAGGGGGAAGCTATCCTTTGGGCAAGCTTCATTAAGGTTAGTGAAGTCGATACAGATCTATACTTGTCATTCTTCTTCTTCACGAGGACAGGATTGGAGAGCCAATCGAGGTTGAAGGCCTCTCAGATGAGTAGGCGGTCAACTTCATCGCTGATGGCCCGACTCCGTTCCTCGTTCATTCTCCTTGGCTTCTACTCTATTGGCTTGGCGCCCCCTTGATGAAGGGCTTGTGGCAGATAATACTGGGATCGATTCCAGGCATATTAGTGGGAGCCCACGCGAATATATCCAAATTGTCTGACAAGAACTTTTTGAATAAGGTCTTCTCCTAAGGAAGTAGCTTCGAGCCAATTCAGAGAACTTGCTCTGGATGATGTGGATCTACAGGAAACAGCTCGGGTTCATCCTCGGTCCTGCTGCCTGGGTCTCCCGACTCGATGGGTAACTCGGGGTCTGGATCCTCCAAATCGGCAGGAGCATCAGTCTTGGCTTTTGGCTCTGTAATTGCTATTGGTCAGCAATTCTCTTTTGCTTCTTATTTATAGGGGAATATTTGTCGGAGATTGCTCAGGAGGTCTTCATCATTCAGCCGGACTTCTTCTGGGCTACTGCAGCTATAGTTTGGGCCATCGCCTGGTCACCCCTTATGTCAGCCATTCCTATAGGTGTGAGGTACTTCAGAAGTTGATGATGGGTGGACGGGACTGCCCTCATCATATGAATCTATGGCTCCCGAGGATAGCATCGTAAGAAGATTTGACGTCAAGGACGCAGAACTCTGTGACATTATATGGATCCGCTCGGATGGGAAACATAACTATTCCCGGCGAGCGCGCCTCGCTCCCATCAAATCCATAGAGAAGTGATTGAGTCTGAGGAAGAATAATCTTTCGAGCCAACTTGGAAGTGTCCTCCATCCGATCTAAGGCGTGTCCGTACAGAATTTTGACACTACTCCCTCCGTCTACCAAGATCTTTGACATTCAACAACAACCGGTATGCATTGTCACGACCAAAGTGTCATGGTGCGGAAAGGGCAAGGCGTAGGCATCGGTCTCTGAGGAGTAGATAGGCCTGCCTAGTGATGAAGGTAGGCTTGTTAGTATTGTCGGGTACTCATCCCTCTGGGCTTCATTGACATAAATGGCCCTTTCCTTCGTTGTGGTGCCCTCTATTGGGGAGGTGCCGAAGATGGCATTCACCTCCCTATACTAGATGAGGGTGCTGCTTGCCTAACCGTCTTATGTTGGGTGTTCTCTTCGTACTTTAGTCTCCGAGGATTGTCCCGGGTTGAAGATGAACTCTCGCAGATATCCCTGATTTATCAAATCCTGGAGGTGTCATCGGAGGGTCCGGCATTCGATGGTGGAATGACCCATCCCGTCATGGAAGGCGAAGTAATTCCTGGATCCGGGTCGCTTCGGGTTTTGCGAGAGCAGTCGAGTCAGGCGCCTGACCCAAGGCTTTTGATGGCGTTGAACACATAGTCGACGGGAATCCTAAATGGAATAAGGTGGGCTCTGCAGCGCCGTCCTTGTTCGACTCGTGCGCATGTCGGGGTGGTTTATGGACAACGGCGGAGTTGTGGTTTGGCTTCTTCCTCGGGGGGAACTGTTGCTTCGGCTTCTCGCCGTCTTTGTTTCAGGGGGCGATTGGTCGCGCCCCGAGTCGCTTCTTTAATCTGCATGTAATTTTACGCTCCGACAAGAATGTTTCTCATCTTGATGACATCGTTCTTCATCAGATGCTTGTAGAACGAATGGGTGGCTTGCAGCCCACTGATGAATACAGTGACGGCTACGTCTTTATTGCAGTTGTATACCAGAGCCATCTGGCTTTGGATATAGTTGGCGTAGTTCTTCAGGCTCTCCCTTGGCTTCATCCTAACTGTGAGGAGATGGTTGTTGTTCCTCTGGAATTCTCTACGAGAAGCGAACTCATTGTAGAAGGTGTTAGCTACATCGTCAAAACTCCTAAGGGAATTCTTCATGAGCGAGTAGAACTAATGGTAGGCGACAACCTTGAGACTGGAAGGGAACGCCCGACAAAGGAGAAGGTTGTCGTGAGCGTAAACCACCATTTTGTCTTGAAATTGGCGGAAATGAAGTGGGGTCGGAGGTTCCCGAGTAGCAATCGAAGGTGGGCATCACGAATTTCCTCAAGAATTAGAGCGTAGATTTCCTTCGACAGTGGTGAGTCGGAAGGCCTAAGCCCGCTATGCTCCATTCTTTTAGGAGACTATTGACTCACTTGGTTGAGCCGCTTTTGCACCAGATCCGCAATGTCCTCAATGCAAGGGAACTTCAGGCTGCGAGGATGCTCTGAGTTCTCAGAGCACTTGTCATCATCGTGAGTCTCTGACATGTTACACTTCAAACTGTCAGTGATATACGCGACTTCCCCGTCACTTTGTGGCGACGGGGGAACCCGAGCTCTTTCTTCACCAATTCGGGGGACTGCGTTTTCGCAGTATGTCGACCTACTTAAGGAGTCTGATCTAGACACCAGTCGATGTGTCTTTTTCGAAGGTAGCCGCCTCGCGGAGTCGACCCATCTCTGTTTGTTGCTCTTTCATCTGCTTCTGCAGACTGAAAAGCATCTGGAGGAGTTGCTCATTAGTGTGTCAGGGTTCAAGAGTGACTATAAAGACCCTCTATAGCGAGGCAGAAGAAAACTGAGAATCTTCAGCGTCGGTGATGTGGACGTAGGATAGGTTGGGGTGACGACTTGCAGGCTCGGCGATTTCAACGACTTTCACCTTCCCTTTCGAAGAGGCTGGGGCAACGTCGGTAGCCTAGGAGACGTTCCTTAGAGGAGCCATGTCCGTAGAGCGAGTTTGTTTTGAGGAGGGGTTAGGTTTTGAAAGCGGAAGAGATCTTCGAGTAAAGACTCAAAAAGATCTCAACAAAAACACCAAATGCTATGGGTAATTCCCGGAGGAGTTATCCACACACCAAATTATATAGATTAACAGATGAATTATTCAGATCAAACCAGAGCAAACAAACAGATTTAGGCGAAAACCCGAACAGGAAAAAATCACAGAGAAAGAGAGAGGGTACCACTAATTCAGAGAAAATTACAATAGTGTCAGCCTAATCTCCCGCGCTAGGGTTTCTGGGATTGATTGATTGTCTTCCTCTCGTTGGAAAGGGTCAACTATTTATACAAGTGGATCTCTGTTGGATAAAGTTACAGAGTTCTCATCTATTTGAACATCTATCCTATCAACTGCTTATCTTGGAGGCGGTTGGAGCCAAACATCCTTATTTGAATTAGTAGAGCACATATTTGTCTTTATCCTTTGGGGTCTATGTAACTGCCAATATGGCTGATTTGCTCCCGAGATGTAGCCATAGGATTCAAATGAAGGTTTGGCTTAGAGATAGGGATACTTGTAACCGACTCTATTCATGTCCTTTGGTTGCTTGAACTATCTGGAGTTTAGATAAGATTAGGACTCTTTTTCAGATATTTCAGGTTTGGATACGTGTCACGCGATCGTCCAAGGGCTGAATGGACACGTGTCGTGATCTCGAGGGGTAGGAAACTGGCCACTACATTAGCAAAGGAAAAAAACAGATAAATATCTCCCAAACTGCTTAACAAAAAGCTAAGAAAATATTTAATCAGTTGAACAATAATCGAGCTTCGCAAATAAAAAAGGAGCAGGTTGAACCTTGAACAATAAGAATTAATTAGCAGGTATACAGATCATTTGGTGTCACTTTTTTATATAAATAGCTATAGTTCCATCACCTTTGCATGTTATTATCTTTCTTTTGTCTTTGTCAGTCATCAGATTGACCTTCTAGCCTTCTTAAAGGATTAAATGATACAACAGTTGAATGCATTCAACACCAAAAAGAGAAACAAATAGAAGGATTAAGCCGATAACGCAGGAGGCTAAAACAAAACCTGCAATTAGTGGCGACTATCATCAATCAACAAAATCTCCTGCAAAAGTAGTTCCGCCTGTAAGTTACCATCACCACGACAAAGTTTGTCAACAAGCAAATAGCAAACTGATCTTCCAAGCGAGCAGCCAATCTCAAACATTGCATTTAGCACAGGCAGCACATCATCTACTCGGCCTGCCAAACTGAGATGCTCCACCAATCTATTAAATGTTTCTGGCCGCGGTCTCAAATTCTTCTTCAGCATCTTGACCAACCATGACAATCCCTCTTCCGCCTTGCCCGCCTTACAGAACGCAGTGATAATGCAATCATTCGTAGAAACCAAAGGCTCTAGACCTCTATCCTTCATGCTCTTCACGAGCTCCACTGCATCAGTCACAATCCCCTGATTGCACAAGGCCACAATAAGCGGCGTGTAGGTTGAAACAGTCGGCTCCAGTCCTGCCTCTAACACCTTATTATAAAACCTCATTGCCTCGACTGTCCTCCCTTCCTTGCACAAGCCCTGTATCATTGTGTTATAAGTAATAATATCTTTCTCAATTTCTTTGCTCGCCATCTCTTCAAATACCACCATAGCTTCATTCGCATTCCCTTGCAAGCACAATCCATTGATCATAATATTGCAGCTAACTGTACTTTCTTGATACCCCTTCTGAATCATCTCATTATACAGCTTCTTCCCCTCTTCAAGATCTCCGCACTTGAAACACCCGTCAATAATCGCATTATAAGTGTAATGATTCGGCCGCATTCCCTTGTCAACCATCTCCAACCACAACCTCTTCGCCTCGACCATCCGCCCCATTTTGCACAGCCCATCAATCATTGTAGTATAAGTCACCGTATCAACTCCATACCCCCTGAACTTCAGCTCATTGAAGATCCGAAACCCCTCATCCCCCATCCCGTTCTCACACAAACCATGAATAATCGACTGGTAAGTGAAAATGTCCGGCATCCTCTTCCCAGCAATCATCAAATGCAGCAGTTCCGACACCTTCCCGTAGTTCCCGGCCCTCGCGAACCCTCCAACCAATCTAGTAATCGACACGACATCAGGCAGAACCTTGTTTTTTGAGAACTCGCGGAGAGTCCGGTAAGCGTCGAGCAACTTGTCCTCTCTGCAGAAGGCCCGTATGAGGTAGCTGGCGGTAGCCTCGTCCCCAGCAGTGTTCATGCGGCGGTAGAGGGTGAACACGAGGTCGGTACGGCCAGCATGGAGGCAGGCAGAGAGGGCGGCGTTCCAAGTGGGGAGGGGAGGGGTGAAATTGAACGTGGTGGTGATGTGGGAGAATGCGGCGAAGGCGTGGTCGAGGTTGGGGGATGGAGAGGGGGAGAAGAGGAGGAAGAGGCATTTTGACAAACAGGTGGCGAGCGTTGAGGAGGGGATGGGGATGTGGTGAGAAGAAAGAAAGGTGACGAGGCGGAGGGAGAGGAGGGGGTTGGAGGAGAGGGAGGGCGAGGAAAGGACGAGGTGGAGGAGGGTGGGGTCGCCGGAGAGGAGAAGGTCGGAGTGAGGGAGGAGCGTGGATTCCCACCGCGGCTGGTGGCGGATCGCGCAGCAGATCTGGTGGGCTGTCTCGACGAGGTGAGGGGGGCCGGTTGGGGTTGGGGTTGAGGTGGCGGATGTGAGGAGCCTGAGAGATGAGGAATGGGGTTGGGAACTGGAAAGCAGCAGCCTTGGGAGCATCTTGAACGCTTTCATTTTTGGAGAGAGCGTGTGGGTTTTGGTGTTTCTTGTAGAAGACTTGAGCGTGTTAGGCTCCGGATCTGTTTGGTTAAGGGTGGAAGTGAGGTAGTGATGAAAGTTTTTTTTTAGAACTTGGGAATTAGTTAGTAAATTTTTTGGTATTTGGATGCTATTGGGAAGTGTAGTTTGAAAAATGTTATGTATTTTTTTAGTGTTTGGATGTTGTTGGGAAGTGTAGCTTGAAAAATGGTGAAAGTGAAAAAGTTAACCACAAAGTAGACCGCAAATAATATTAAAATAAAAATTAATTAAGAAAAATAAAAAATGGACTGTATAATTAAAATGCAAGTTAGATTTACATAATCAACAAATTAACTGTTTTGTATTACAACTTATTACAAAGGAGACTTACATGACAACAAAATTAACTGTAGCACTCTAAAATTGAGAAAATGATTGTGTAAAAGAGACTTACATCACCACAAAGACTTTCTTACTTTCCTTTTCCAATGTTTGGACAGATAGGGAAGTGAGCAATTATACTTCCTCATTTCCTCACTTTCGCCCACTTCCTTGCAACCAAACACGCCCTCCAAGGAAGTAGGCGGAAGTAAGAAAATAGAGAAGTATAATTGCCCATTTTCCTACTCATCCAAACACCGTGAAAGAAAAATAAAAAAAACTATTTTTTTCTTTTTCTTTTTTGAAAGATCACCTAGAGAGGAGGTGAATAGGTGATTATGCTAATCTAGTCAACTCAATGCGGAATTTTAAAACTTAATGCAATACACTCAAGTGCAATCAACAAATGATGCACACACAACCAAGCCAAGCAATTATGAATGCACAATATGAATATTTGTAAGGCACAAAGTAAAGAGAGAGATAGAGAGAGAGTCAATGGATCAAGCGCAAACAACAAGATATGTTTCGAGGTTCGAGCACGCAGCTCTACATCCCCGCTTTCGACACACGAAGGATTTCTAATCCACTAGCAAGTCCACAAAGAACTCTCACAAGGAGTACCCAACTCCTCTCTTTATAACCACAACCTCCTCCTTGAGGCAAGCTTCAAGCGAACAAAACAATCACCTCACAACCCGAGGGATTAGCACAAAGCTAAGCAAGGATCACCTCACAACTTGAGAGATACAAACCACTTGCACAAACAACCTCCTCCACCCAAGAGGGAAAAGCACAAAGCAAAGTAAATAGAGGGTTTACAACTTAGTGGTCCAACAAGCAACCACAAACAATTTCTTTCTCCCACACAAAGATCCTATAGAAGGATAGTAGATGTCGCTCAAGTGTGGAGAAAACCAATGGAATGGAAATCAAAATCACAAAGAAAATCCTTGAGAAAAACTGAAACCAAGATATAGAAGATGAATCAAAATCTTTTTCCCAAAAACCTTTTTCTTTGATCTTCCAAACCCTAGCAAAAACACCAAATAGATTGTTCAATTTGAATCCAAAACTTCTTTTGATTGCTGTGAAAATACCAGAGAGTAAGGAAAAATTCGCACAAAAATTCTTAGAGAAAAACTCTTACAAATGGGGTATTTATAGACCCCAGAAAAATATAGCTGTTGGCAGCAGAAAATGCCAGAAATACACTGCCGGTCGACCGGCCGGTCGACCGTCCAACGGTCAAATTTTGCCCGTTGGCAGCTACCGGTCGACCGCTCTGATCGACCCAAACAAACAGAGAGCTCTGCTCTCAGACCCGGTCGACCCGGACGGTCGACCGTCCCATGTCTGCCAAACGTGCACAGATCTGTGCACGTCGGTCGACCGACCCGGTCGACCGACTTCAGCCAAGTCGACTTGGTCAGAAGACTAGTCGACTGGTGAAGCCCGGAACAGAAAACTGGGTTAGAAACATGTTTAAAAATTCTTTTATCTTTTCTATAAATCACCAAAAATAGTTTTATCATTTTGCATTGATATATAAACATGTGGTAAAAAGTTTAGCTCAAATATCAATCAATATGAACTATTTTTGTGTCTTATCATTTTTACCAAAAACCAAAAACTGTATTTTCTAAAACTTGGATTTTGAATAGAAAATACGTTTTGTCCAAAACTCTTCCAAATACAAAAAACATGATATTTAAACACTTTGAAGCATGATGCATATGGATAGAAATCCAATATACATGAAACAAATATATATCCATGTTTTTGACAATAATTCAAAAATATGTTTTGTTAAAAATACCAAAACATAAAACACATGAATAAGTAAGTCAAAACTAAGCTTGTCTAGGAAATTAAAGCATGCATGTATATAGAACATATCATATATACATTAAACCATGTAAACTTGTTTTGATCTATCTATTCATGAAAACCAAGATCGGTTAAACCTAAAACCAAAAAACCGAAAACCAATATTCAAAACATGAAACGTGTGTGTTGTGAACTTGAGCATTATCATATTATTTTAATCTTTACAATTTGGATCTAAACACAAAACTAAACTATGGTACCGATGTCTTCTTGTAGAGCGCAAACTCCAAGCCGACTCGATCCAAAACTCTTTGATTCACCGAGCAAGTGCTATATATGATCTTTGACGCTCGGGCTCTTGAATCAACATGTGAAAGCTTCCAAATCATCTTGTTGAAGCTAATCACCAACTAATAACTTGATTAATGATCTGAAACTAAAATCACAAGATTATTAGTACACATAACTACATGAGTTAATCATCATCAAAACTAGGGTGGAAGGCCTTTGGGCTAACAATCTCCCCCTTTTTGATGATGACAAAACTCATGGAGTTATATATGCATCGATTAAAGTTAAGCTTCAAAGAAGCTCCCCCTTAACTCATGCATAACCAAATAAACATAATGAATATGCAATGAAGGCTCTTAAACATGAATCATGAAACATGCATATCTATATGCATAAACAATAAAAGGTTCTAGATACCAATGAAATGTTTAAAACAAAACATGCTCTAGAAACCAATTACAAAACATCCAATTACAAAACATGCTCTAGATATCATTAAAATTAAACTAAATTAAACTTAATATATGCAAAAACATAAACATACATATAAACTCAAATTCTTCTCCCCCTTTTTGTCAATCATCAACAAAGGGGTACAAACCAAAACAAAAGAAAATCTTCTCTCTTTTTAATACAAAGAGTCAATCTTCAATAAGGGGTAAAAGCAAAACCAAATCCATAAAATTTTCTCCCCCTTTTTGTTTGAAATAAAAGGTTGAAAACAAGAAAAACAATATTCTCCCCTTTTTGTCTAAAACAAAAACAAGACCAATTAGGGTGACAATCAATTAGGATATCAATTGAAAATGTGTCAATGAAGCATCTTGATACCAATTGAAAATAAACAAAGATCAATACATGTTATATGCTATATACATTCATGAAGAGGAAGACGCTAAGTTAGCTTCCCTACACATATGCATTACATGAAGGAGGGATGTTAAGTCCTAATTCACATAACACACATTATGTAATGCATAAGAGGAGATGTGAAGCTCCCCCTACACACGTGTACCACATAAAGAAGAGATGTTAAGCTCTTCAATACAAGATACACTCATCATGAATCTATATGTAGAAGAGATGTTAAGCTCTCCTTGCATATTGTCAATATAAATCAAAACTTTTGTATTTTTCAAAAAAAAAAATTTAGATACCAATTTATGTTGGCCCAAAGGTCTATCACCCTAGTTTTGATGATGATCAACTCATGAAGTTATGTTTACTAATGATCTTGTGTTTAATTAGTGACAGATTCATTATCAAGATCTCAGTAGGTGCATAGCTCAACAAAGGACAAAATATCAATATTTGGAGCTAGCACGGTGTGATCCAAGGAGCTTTTGGATCAAGCTTGGACCAAGTCAAGAAGATGAGAAGCCTTCAAGTGAAGACTTCAAGAAGATGAAGACTTTTGTCTAGGTATAAGATTTGGTTTTTGTTTTAGATAAAATGTAAAGGATAGATAGTTGGTGGATTGCTCAAGTAGATATCACACACACACTCTTGAATTTATTGTTTTTTCATAAAAGAATTTTCAGATTTAGAAAAGACTTTCATTTTGGAAAAACATAGTTTTTGGTTCTTGGTATTCAAAGTTATATATTTCAACCAAAACCTTATTTAGAGCTTATTGTCAAAACATAGATATTTCATTAAGATTGTGTGGTGGATCATATTCATACACACTATGCCTTAAAAGTATATCTTGTTTTTGTATTTGATGAAGATTTGGAAAAACATGTTTTGGAAAAATATTGTTTTGGAAAAACAGTTTTTTTTATCATGAGCCAAATATTTCCTAGTTACAAAAATAGTCCAATCTTTTATAACATGCCTTGATCTTGTGCAAGCATGTTTTATTATCAATGTATATTGGCTAAACTATTTTTGTAGATTTTTTTTAGTATTTTATGGGATTTTATATGAGCCAAAAGACAAACTTTTAAATCCCAGAAAAATTGTTTTCAGGCTTCAGCTAGTCGACTTGCCTACTCTTATAAGTCGACTAACCCTGAAGTCGGCCGACCGGGCCGGTCGACCGACGTGCACAAACGTGCACGCTTGTGTGTACTGGTGGACGGCCGACCGTGCCGGTCGGCCGCTCCAGAGAGCAGTGCTCTCTGGAAAGTTCGGCCGACCGCACCGGTCGACCATGGCTCCAACGGTCAGAAATCCGACCGTTGGCGGTCGACCGGGCCGGTCGACCGGCAGTACTGACAGATCCCAACGGCTAGTTTTCTGGCAGCCTATAAATTGGGGGTCTTGTCATTGTTTTGCTACAAGATTTTAGGAGAGCCTTGAGCTAGTTTTTCCCAGTCTTTTAAAAGAGTTTTCTCCACATATTTGAGAGCTAATTCTTCCAATCAAAGGAAAGTTTTATCAAGAGTGTTTAAAAGAAAGTCTTTGAGTTTTCCTCCACCTTTCACATCCTTGTTTTTCTCACACCACACTTGAGCATCCATTGATTATACATCCTATAGGTGTGTTGTAGTGAGAGTACTTTAGGTGATCAAAGTGTTGTGATCACCAAAGATCTTTTCTTTGTTCTTTGAGGAGACGGGCAAGTGTGCTCGTCGTTGTTTTGAGTTCGGGTGCGGACTCGGTTGTTTGAGGTGCGGCCTCGGCGAGCCGTGGGCTTGCGGTGTGTACGGGACTAGGGAGTCCGAGGGCTTGTAGGTGTTGCGGCACCGAGGAGAGATCCATTGGGATCTTGCATAGTGGAAATCCTTCGTGTGTCGAAGGCGGGGATGTAGAGCAAGTGTGCTCGAACCTCAAAACATACCCTTGTGTTTGCGATTGCTCACTCTCTCTCTCTCTCTCTTTGTCTCTTTTATATCTTGCATGTGTTTATTGTTCATCTTTATATGCTAGATATACATTGTGTGCTTAATTGATATACTTGCGTGGGATTGTTGCTAACACTTGTATTCAACCAAGAGAGCCAACGCGGCACCTCAACCCATTCAAGGGGAATCTAGAGGAGTTTGTCCAGAGCCCTTCACGGGGAATTCGGCAACACTCTTGTGTTATACATAGTGTTTAGTGTAAAAGTTTTAATTTGGTCATAGTTGTTTTTAGCTTCCGCATTATTTGCATCATTGGGCATTAAGTGACCATTAGATTAGCCTTCACCTATTCACCCCCCCCTCTAGGTGAACCTTCAATTGGTATCAGAGCTTGGTACTCTGATTTGGTCTAACAACCTAGAGTTAAAGATCCTTTTTTTTAGGCTAATCACAATATTTTTATACACACACCATGGACTTCATGTCACCACCCATGTTTGACATTGCTAACATCCATATATGGAAGGTGAAGATGTCCTTGTACCTCAAAGCCCTAGGTTATCATGTTTATCTTGCCACTACTAATAATGCATATTGTTTAGATGGTAAGAATTTTGAGGCTAATACAAAAGCCCTTCATGCTTTAAAGTCTACCCTAGATGATGTTTATTTATCTAGAGTTTCTAACTTTGAATCGGCTTTTGTAGTGTGGAATACCCTCATCTCCCTCGGCGAAAAAGATCAATACTATGCGGGGAGCGATTCGGACGTTGGAAGCGACACCTCCAACGTGTGCTATATGGTCCAAGGGGATAACCCCCTTGAGGTAACTACCGAATCCGATGATGAGGACATGTCATATGATGAGCTCACTTCATTTTGCCAAACAATTCTTGAAAAATATGACATGCTTAAGAAAGAAAATAAAATTTTGAAAAAGAACATTGCTTGCATGCATATAGAACAAGATTCATTTAAATCTAGCATTGCATGTTTAGAAAAAGATAACAAAAATTTGAAAAAGTATTTTGATTGCATGCTTAAAGAAAATGATTCTTTCAAATATAAGATTGCATACTTAGAAAAGGAAAATAAAGATTTGAAAAATGAAATATTTCCTTATTTTCAAAATTGAATGATTTGTGTGAAGGAAACAATATTTTGAAAAATAAAATTGATTTGGTGGAAAAACAAAAAGAAGTTGTTTTTCAAGAAATATTACTTTGAAAAGAAAATTTGTTGAAAAAGAAAAGGACTTTGTTTCACAAAAGAAAAAGAAAAATGATCATATATCTCATCATGCTTTACATGCCACAACTATGAGATTAAGAATTTGAAAAATAAAATTGATGATTTGAGTTCAACTTTGAACTCTTGTGCTTTTAATCATTCTAGGTTGGAGTCAATGTTTTCAAAGAAACAAACTCCACATGTTCATGCACATCATACCCATCATGCATATGCTTATGTTGCACAACATGATCACACTCCTACACATAAGCATACTAAGGTGTACGTATGTACACATTGTGGCCGCAAAGGCCATTTAGCAAAATATTGTTATGATAGATTAGATCATTTTAATTTTGCTAAGAATAAAAGATTTTGGGTTCCTTACAACAAAGCTAACCCCCGTGGACCCTACAAGAAAATATGGGTACCAAAACCCCCACCATTTGCTTGTGATGTAGGTGAGGGCTCTCACAAAACGTGAGAGAATTGGTGCCTTGGTAGTGGATGCAAATGGACTTGATGGACACACATTTGGAGCACCGCTATCAAGGAGGTTTTGGTGGGACAACCACCATATTTGGAGCTTTGGAGTTGGTAACAATTTCTAAACTCCTACTTTTATGCACATGCTTTTAATTTCATATATCATATAGCATGTTCATATTTTTGTGTGCTTCATGTGATATTTACATGTTTAAATGAAGATTTTATCAAAACATGCATGTATACATATACAGTTAGTGAATTACAATTGATTCATATATGATTGAACTTCATGCTCATTTGTACCCACTATTTGCATATGCATAGTCTAGTTTTGATGATTCTTTCATTTATACTTGTTATGCCTACCTTTATGCTTTACTTCATGTATATGTATTTTTAATTCAAATCTAATAAATATACATGTATACCCGTGAGTCTCTTACCTTAATGCAAACATCATTAATAGACTCTTTCAGATTTGGGATATGTATGTGTATTGTTAGGATTGGATTAATCAAATATACCATGAAGATTAGTGTTTTGATTTTTCGTGTTTTTGTTAAAATGTGACTTTTGATCTCTTTGAGCTTCTTTGAATATTTTCATAAAAATACTAGTTACATGATCGTTTAACACTCACATTTTTGTTAAAATCATTTTTTGAGCCTTATAGACCATGAGTGCTTAAATGTTTGTGTATCTAGTTATGTTTATGAAAAACATAAGATTTGATATATTTGAAGGATCTTTAACTAGTTTTCCAAAAACAATTTATACTAGTTATTTATTCTTCAAATAATTTTTTTTTAGATTGACACATGATTCTATTTTTCTCAAAATTTGATGATTCATGATTTGAATATTAGTTTATATGTTAGTTTTTGTCAACACTAGGATTTATACTTGTACATATCGTGGGCCACAAATAAATCTATTTATATTTGTGCTTGAATGCTTATTTGAACCCATGAAATGTGCTTGTATTGCTTGGTTTTGATGATACATACATTTTTAAACTTGTATTCTCTTTTTGGATTTGATTCAAGATCATGTGTTTTCATTTCATGTATATGTGTATTTTGCCAAACTTTAAGATATACATGTATACCTCTTGAGTCATTTGCCTTTAATGCAAATCTATTTATATGGACTCATTTGTGTTTAAGAGATATGTATGTATACTTATTGTGTTGTCAAAACATACATATATCTTGAAATATAATTTTTTTTAATAAAAAAAATATTTGATTTCATGTTTTTGAAGGATCTTTAACTAGTTTTTCAAAAAAAAATATCTTTAACTAGTTAATTATTCTTCAATTGGTAGAGTTTTTCAAACTAAGCTTATTTTCAAATTTATTTTTGAAAACCCCTACCATCTATGGGAGGATGGATGGGCGATTATGCCTTGTATGCTTCATTGAAAATCTTTTATCTTGTGCATATGAAGGGTGGTAGGTTATGAGATATACACTTAATTTTATTGTTATGTCAATTGGTATCATTGAATCGTTTCAATTGGTATCAATATGAACTTATTTTGTATATACTCATATTTTGTTTGCTTATATATGTATGTATCAATTTCAATTGGTATACTCATTTCATACATATATATGATTTTCATGTGCTTAACTTTCAATTGGTTCACATTTTAAAAAAAAAAAGCACAAAGTTTATGATGAAAAATAAAATTTTTGGATCATTATGTTTACTATTGATATCAAAATACTTCAACTTCATATTTGTTAAATGTCAATTGGTATCAATATGTTTTCAATTTGGTATCTTAAAAATTTGTTTGTTTTACAAAAGCTCTGATACCTTTAAACATTTTTTTAAGAAAAATAAATAAAATTTTTTTTGTTGATATGTTTGATTTGACCCCTTATTGATCTCTTTGTTTATGACAAAAAGGGGGAGAAAAATTTGTTTGATTTGATTTTACTTTGAACCCTTTGTTGATGAGTGATAAAAGGGGGAGAAGTATTTGAGTTTATATGCATGTTTTCATTGCTTAAGGGGAGAAGTAGTTGTCTTCCGTGTTATTTATGCATATAAGTTTTATTTTGCAAATAGGAGAAAAAGATTTACTTTGTTTCATCTCCATCATTTGCATACATGTTTATGAGCTTCATTGCATATATTTATTATTTTGTGTTATGCATGAGTTAAGGGGGAGCTTCTTTGAAGCTTTACTTTAATCCATGCATATATAACTCCATGAGTTTTGTCATCATCAAAAAGGGGAGATTGTTGGCCCAAAGGTCTATCACCCTAGTTCTGATGATGATCAACTCATGAAGTTATGTTTACTAATGATCTTGTGTTTAATGAGTGACAGATTCATTATCAAGATCTTAGTAGGTGCATAACTCAACAAAGGACAAAATATCAAGATTTGGAGCTAGCACGGTGTGATCCAAGGAGCTTTTGGATCAAGCTTGGACCAAGTCAAGAAGATGAGAAGCCTTCAAGTGAAGACTTCAAGAAGATGAAGACTTTTGTCTAGGTATAAGATTTGGTTTTTATTTTAGATAAAATGTAAAGGATAGATAGTTGGTGGATTACTCAAGTAGATATCACACACACACTCTTGAATTTGTTGTTTTTTCATAAAAGAATTTTCAGATTTAGAAAAGACTTTCATTTTGGAAAAACATAGTTTTTGGTTCTTGGTATTCAAAGTTATATATTTCAACCAAACCTTATTTAGAACTTATTGTCAAAAACATAGATATTTCATTAAGATTGTGTGGTGGATCATATTCATACACACTATGCCTTAAAAGTATATCTTGTTTTTGTATTTGATGAAGATTTGGAAAAACATGTTTTGGAAAAATATTGTTTTAGAAAAACAGTTTTTTTTTTATCATGAGCCAAATATTTCCTAGTTACAAAAATAGTCCAATCTTTTATAACATGCCTTGATCTTGTGCAAGCATGTTTTATTATCAATGTATATTGGCTAAACTATTTTTGTAGATTTTTTTTAGTATTTTATGGGATTTTATATGAGCCAAAAAGACAAACTTTTAAATCCCAGAAAAATTGTTTCCAGGCTTCAGCTAGTCGACTTGCCTACTCTTATAAGTCGACTAACCCTGAAGTCGGCCGACCGGGCCGGTCGACCGACGTGCACAAACGTGCACGCCTGTGTGTACTGGTGGACGGCCGACCGTGCCGGTCGACCGCTCCAGAGAGCAGTGCTCTCTGGAAAGTTCGGCCGACCGCACCGGTCGACCGTGGCTCCAACGGTCAGAAATCCGACCGTTGGCGGTCGACCGGGCCGGTCGACCGGCAGTACTGACAGATCCCAACGGCTAGTTTTCTGGCAGCCTATAAATTGGGGGTCTTGTCATTGTTTTGCTACAAGATTTTAGGAGAGCCTTGAGCTAGTTTTTCCCAGTCTTTTAAAAGAGTTTTCTCCACATATTTGAGAGCTAATTCTTCCAATCAAAAGGGAAGTTTTATCAAGAGTGTTTAAAAGAAAGTCTTTGAGTTTTCCTCCACCTTTCACATCCTTGTTTTTCTCACACCACACTTGAGCATCCATTGATTATACATCCTATAGGTGTGTTGTAGTGAGAGTACTTTAGGTGATCAAAGCGTTGTGATCACCAAGATCTTTTCTTTGTTCTTTGAGGAGACGGGCAAGTGTGCTCGTCGTTGTTTTGAGTTCGGGTGCGGACTCGGTTGTTTGAGGTGCGGCCTCGGCGAGCCGGTGGGCTTGCGGTGTGTACGGGACTAGGGAGTCCGAGGGCTTGTAGGTGTTGCGGCACCGAGGAGAGATCCATTGGGATCTTGCATAGTGGAAATCCTTCGTGTGTCGAAGGCGGGGATGTAGAGCAAGTGTGCTCGAACCTCGAAACATACCCTTGTGTTTGCGATTGCTCACTCTCTCTCTCTTTGTCTCTTTTATATCTTGCATGTGTTTATTGTTCATCTTTATATGCTAGATATACATTGTGTGCTTAATTGATATACTTGCGTGGGATTGTTGCTAACACTTGTATTCAACCAAGAGAGCCAACGCGGCACCTCAACCCATTCAAGGGGAATCTAGAGGAGTTTGTCCAGAGCCCTTCACCGGGAATTCGGCAACACTCTTGTGTTATACATAGTGTTTAGTGTAAAAGTTTTAATTTGGTCATAGTTGTTTTTAGCTTCCGCATTATTTGCATCATTGGGCATTAAGTGACCATTAGATTAGCCTTCACCTATTCACCCCCCCTCTAGGTGAACCTTCATTTAAAACACAAGACATCTTGATATCAAAAGATAGTATTTTTCCTTTTAAAGTCATATAAACAATTGAAATGACTATTTTCTATCATAAAGGAAACAAACAAAAATTATTGATACCAATTTTAAACAAAACACATGAAAATCTTGATACCAATTGTAAATAATTTTCATTTTGAACATATGATACCAATTTGAAATTCTCAATCATAAAGTAAGGGAGTGGGAATCAAATACCAATTGAAAGACAAAATCAAATTTTCTCCCCCTTTATGAAATACAACTAAAACAATGTTCACTTTTATTTTAACAAGCCTATGCATTAAAAAAATGAAACAAACATATATATGTATGGAAAATAGATACCAATTGAAATTGATATTCTTGGAATAGAAAGCATACATACATACAAACATATATGAGTATACAAGAAATGTCAAGATTGATACCAATTGAAAGAATTCAATGATACCAATTGAAATAACAATAATATCAAATGTATACATCATATTATCTACCTCCCAATCATGGTTCAAGTTTTAAATGATTTTCATTTTAAAGCATACATGAACATGATCTCCCATCCAACCTCCCATTGAAGGTAGGGGTTTTCAAAAATAGGTTTGAAAATGTAATATGTTTGAAAATCTCTACCATAGTGAAGAATACGAACTAGTAATAGGAAAAACTTTTAAAACTAGTACGTAATCCTTCAAGTAAGGAATAAAACAAAATTATTTTTCATGAAACACATGTAAATCACATGATCACTAAACACTCAAAATCCATAAAGTCCATATCAAATTCTTATGAAAACAAATCATGAGTAAACTAATAAAGTGAGTGTACAAGTAAAATGTGACACATATCAACATGGAAATATCCAATTAAGCTCATGTGAAATTCCTTAAAAACATTAACCCATGAAAAACTAAATTTTTATTTCCAATAGAAATTACCTAAAAATATGAAAATCATTTAGATCACCAATTGAAATGATCAAATTCTTCAAAACGATTTAAACTTCAAGGCATATGTATGTTATGAACAAACTAAAGTATACATACATATCCTAAACATAATGAGTCCATAAGAGTATATGCATGAAGGCACGTGGCTCAAGGATGTATATGTATATCTAATAGTTTGGACAAGATGGACATATACATGAAGTTAAAACAAAAAATGATGAATACAAGTCAAATGCAAGAATCATCAAAACTAGACTATACTAGTACATCAAGTAAATACAAATGAGCGTTCAAGCACAAACATATATAAAGGCCTATTTGTAGCTCACTAGTTGTACAAGTATAAATCCTACTCTTAATGAAAACTTATCATTCAATCAAGTAGTCAAAACATGAAGCATGAAACGGGAATCATAACCCAACAAGATAAACATAATAATCAAACATGAATTATTAAACAAAAAGTCATAGTCAACCATATGATTAGCATGACAAAGACATGTGCATTAGAACTATGATTAACATGATAGCTAAAGCATAAAGAGAACATATAATATGGGTCCATACTAACATGGGTGTCTCAACAACTAATCATGTAAAGCATAAGTCTAATAAACATGGCAAACATCATACTAATCATGAAACAATAAAATATGATTCAATCAAAACAAAAATCATAAACATCCAAATGGTCATTATGCATATGCATGTGCATTAGATCTAGTGCATACATATTAGTTTAAACAAGGTGAGAACACTAAATATAGATCCATATAAAACATGGGTGTCTCAAGTAACTAAACATGTATAACACTAATCTAATCAACATGACATAAGCATGATGAACAATAAAACAAGACATGATATGAATAGGTGAACATAAAAAGCATGCAAATAAAAATGGGAGTTAGAGAATGATACCAAAACCGATGAAGGTGCATCTCTAGTTCTCCAAACCACGGTGGTCCTCCCACCAAATCCCCTTGAGAGTGAAGCATCCAAATGGTTCTCTTTTAAGCTTAGAACGCATCCACCTCAAGGCACCAATATTCTCACGTGATGCGAGAGCTCCCACCTACATCAAAAGTCAAGGAGGTGGTTCTTGGTACCCATTTCCTTTTGGGTCCACGGGGTTAGTATCTTTTCTAACCCAAATAAGATTAGTTGCTAAATTTTCATGATAAACACGATCATAACAAAATCTAGCAAGGTGACCTTTTCGGCCACAATGTGTACAAGTGTACACATGAGCATACATGTAATGGTGGTGACCGTGGGAAGCATGTGTATGCTGTGTAGGGTGTGCATGCAAAGATGGACCTTGTTTCTTGCGAACCAAGGTTTCCAAACGTGAATGATTCAATGTGCATTGGCTCAAGGTGGAGCCCAAACATTCAACACTTTTCTTCAAAACATTTATATCATTTTCAATAGAAGAAGATAAAGTGGAGCATGCAATAGGTGTGCAAGAAGAAGAAGAAGCTATACTAGCATGGCACACATGAGAATCAATATCAATTTTCAAAGATTCATTTTTCTTCAAAACAAGATCCAATTCTTTTGTAATAGAATCAATTTTATTTTTCAAAACAAGGTTATCTTTTAAAACAAAATCCAATTTAGAAGATAAAACCTCATTGTTTTTCACAACATCATTACAATCACTTTTGTTTTTCAAAATCTCAATCTCATCAAGGGCAAGGTCTAGTTGAGATCTTAGTTAGTCACGTTCACTAGTGATCTCTTCCTTTTCTTGCAAAACCAATTCAAAATTTGAACACAAATCTTTTAATTCATTTTTCAAAACAAGGTTGTCCTCTTTCAAAAGATTGTGTTTTTCCAATAAATTTTCAAGCTTTTGAGCAAGTTCCAAATTTAAAGGTTGAACTTCAAAACAACCATGGCAATAGGAACTAGAGCTATCATCTATTTGAGAATCCGATTGTACCTCAAGGGAGTTATTCCCTTGGACCATGAGGCAACGCTCTTCGGACTTTTCTCTCATAGATCTCCTCATCTTGTTGATAATCGTTGGAAGCTCGGGAGACGTCAATAAGCTCCAAACTGCAAAAGCCGAGTCATAACGATCAAACACCGGTAAAAGATGTTCACTAAGAGATGCTCTAAGTGCTCTAAGTGCTAATGCATTTGCCTTTTTGTGCTTGCTACTATTAGGGAATGATTCCATAGTGGAGGCTTGATAAACTAGATGTCCTAGTTTTTTCAAATGGCTACTCATATTGGCCTTCCAAGCATCAAGTCTAATATGGTCAAACATAGGAGGGCTATCCATGAGAGCAAACTAAATGAGTGCAAATGAATAATGCAAATGAAGATTAGCAAACCAAGATCTCACTCCTAGGTGGTTAAACCTAAATATCAGGAGCACTAGCTCTGATACCAATTGAAAGATCACCTAGAGGGGGGCGAATAGGTGATTATGCTAATCTAGTCAACTCAATGCAGAATTTAAAAACTTAATGCAATACACTCAAGTGCAATTAACAAATGATGCACACACAACTAAGCCAAGCAATTATGAATGCACAATATGAATATTTGCAAGGCACAAAGTAAAGAGAGAGATAGAGAGAGAGTCAATGGATCAAGCGCAAACAACAAGATATGTTTCGAGGTTCGAGCATGCAGCTCTACATCCCCGCCTTCGACACACAGAAATCCACTAGCAAGTCCACAAAGAACTCTCACAAGGAGTACCCAACTCCACTCTTTACAACCACAACCTCCTCCTTGAGGCAAGCTTCAAGCCAACAAAACAATCACCTCACAACCTGAGGGATTAGCACAAAGCTAAGCAAGGATCACCTCACAACTTGAGAGATACAAACCACTTGCACAAACAACCTCCTCCACCCAAGAGGGAAAAGCACAAAGCAAAGTAAATAGAGGGTTTACAACTTAGTGGTCTAACAAGCAACCACAAACAATTTCTTTCTCCCACACAAAGATCCTATAGAAGAGATAGTAGATGTTGCTCAAGTGTGGAGAAAACCAATGGAATGGAAATCAAAATCACAAAGAAAATCCTTGGGAAAAACTGAAACCAAAATATAGAAGATGAATCAAAATCTTTTTCCCAAAAACCCTTTTCTTTGATCTTCCAAACCCTAGCAAAACACCAAATAGATTGTTCAATTTGAATCCAAAAACTTCTTTTGATTGCTGTGAAAACACCAGAGAGTAAGGAAAAATTCGCACAAAAATTCTTAGAGAAAAACTCTTACAAATGGGGTATTTATAGACCCCAGAAAAATATAGCCGTTGGCAGCAGAAAATGCCAGAAATACACTGCCGGTCGACCGGCCGGTCGACCGTCCAACGGTCAAATTTTGCCTGTTGGCAGCTACCGGTCGACCGCTCCGGTCGACCCAAACAAACAGAGAGCTCTGCTCTCAGACCCGGTCGACCTGGACGGTCGACCGTCCCATGTCTGCCAAACGTGCACAGATCTGTGCACGTCGGTCGACCGACCCGGTCGACCGACTTCAGCCAAGTCGACTTGGTCAGAAGACTAGTCGACTGGTGAAGCCCGAAACAGAAAACTGGGTTAGAAACATGTTTAAAAATTCTTTTACCTTTTCTAAAAATCACCAAAAATAGTTTTATCATTTTGCATTGATATATAAACTATTGGCCCAAAGGCCTTCCACTCTAAGTTTTGATGATGATTAACTCATGTAGTTATGTGTACTAATAATCTTGTGATTTTAGTTTCAGATCATTAGTCAAGTTATTAGTTGGTGATTAGCTTCAACAAGATGATTTGGAAGCTACCCACATGTTGATTCAAGAGACCGATCGTCAAAGATCATATATAGCACTTGCTCGGTGGATCAAAGAGTTTTGGATCGAGTCGGCTTGGAGATTGCGCTCTATAAGAAGACATCGGTACCATAGTTTAGTTTTGGGTTTAGATCCTAATTGTAAAGATTAGAATAGTATGATAAGCTCAAGTTCACAACACACACATATCATGTTTTGGTTTTCGGTTTTTGGTTTAACCGATCTTGGTTTGCATGAATAGATATTATATCAAAACAAGTTTACATGGTTTAATGTATATTAAATTTGTTCTATATACATGCATGCTTCAACTCTTAGACAAACTTACTTTGATATACCTATTTCATGTGTTTTAGGTTTTGTGTTTTAACAAAACTTATTTTTGGAATTAAAGACAAAAACTATGATATATATATGTTTCATGTATATTGGATTTCTATCCATATGCATCATGTTTCAAAATGTTTAAATATCATGTTTTTGTATTTGGATGAGTTTTAGACAAAATGTATTTTCTATTCAAAGATCCAAGTTTTAGAAAATACAGTTTTTGGTTTTTGGCAAAATTTCTATAACACAAAAATAGTCCTTATTGATTGATATTTGAGCTAAACTTTTTACCACATGTTTATATATCAATGCAAAATGATAAACTATTTTTGTGGATTTTTAGAGATTTAATGAGAATTTTTAGGATTAAAAATTTCAGTTTTTTGCTGACCAGAACAGTGTCTGCCAGGCTAGGTCGGTCGACCGGAACGGTCGACCGCACCATGTAGCCGGTCGACCGTCCGGGTCGACCGACGTGCACGGATACGTGCACGCTGGCTACACTTGTAGCCGGTCGACCGTGCCGGTCGACCGACTGAGAGCAGTTGCTCTCTGTTTGTTTGGGTCGACCGGGGCGGTCGACCGGCAGCTGTCGACGGTCAAAAATTGACCGTTGGAAGGTCGACCGTGCGGTCGACCGCCAGGGTATTTCTGGCAGTTCTGCTGCCAACGGCTATTTTCTGGATTAGCCTATAAATACCCTTTTGGCAAGAGTTTTTCCCTAAGATTTTTTGTGCGAATTTTTACATACTCTCTGGTGTTTTTACTGTAATCAAAAGAAGTTTTTGAGCTTGATTTGAACAATCTATTTGGTGTTTGTGTTAGGGTTTGGAAAATCAAAGAAAGGGTTTTTGGGAAAAGATTTTGATTGAACTTCTCTATCTTAGTTTCAGTTTTTCCCAAGGATTTTTCTTTGTGATTTCTGATTTCCATTCCTTTGGTTTTCTCCACACTTGAGCAAAAATCTACTATCTAAATCTATAGGATATTTGTGTGGGAGAAGATATAGTTTGTGGTTGTTGTTTTAGACCACCAAGTTGTAACCCAATCTTTTCTTAGCTTTGTGGTTTAGGTTGTATCCCTCAAGTTGTGAGGTGATCCTTGTATTGGTTTGTGGTTGTGGAGGAGGTTGAGATTATATTGGTTTTGAGTTTGCCTCAAGGAGGAGGCTGTGATTGTAAAGAGAGGAGTTGGGTACTCCTTGTGAGAGTTCTTGGTGAACTAGCTAGTAGATTAGAAATCCTTCTTGTGTCGAAGGCGGGGATGTAGAGCTGGGTGCTCGAACCTCGAAACATATCTCTGTGTTTGCGATTGATCCATTGACTCTCTCTCTCTCTATCTCTCTCTTTACTTTGTGTATTGTGCAAATTGCTATATCTTATACTTGCTTGTGTGTGCATCATTGTTGTAATTACAATTAGTTTTTAAATTCCGCATTAAGTTCACTAGATTAGCATCGTCACCTATTCACCCCCCCTCTAGGTGACATTCAATTGGCATCAGAGCTAGCGCTCCTGATATTTAGGTTTAACCACCTAGGAGTGAGATCTTGGTTTGCTAATCTTTATTTGCATTATCATTTGCACACATATTGTTGCACTTATGGCTAGCCCTCCTATGTTTGACCATTTTAGACTTGATACATGGAAGGTTAATATGAGTAAACATTTAAAAGACCTAGGACATCTTGTTTATCAAGCCATTACCATAGAATCCCTCCCAAATAGTAGCAAGCATAAGAAGGCCAATGCATTAGCACTTAGAGCACTTAGAGCATCTCTTAATGAATCTCTTTTACCCATTTTTGATCATTATGATTCGGCTTTTGCAGTTTGGAGCATCTTGACTTCTCCCGAGCTTCCAAGGATTATCAACAAGATGAGGAGATCTAAGAGAGAAAAGTCCGAAGAGCAATGCCTCATGGTCCAAGGGAAGAACTCCCTTGAGGTACAATCAGACTCTCAAATAGATGATAGCTCTAATTCTTATTGCTATGGATGTGGTGAGGTTCAAACCTTAAATGTTGAACTTGTCTCTAAGCTTGAAAAACTTTTAGAAAAACATGAACTTTTGAAAAAGAAACACCTTGATGTAAAAGAAGAATTGAAAGATTTATGCTCTACTTTTGAAACTGTTTTGCAAGAGAAGGGAGAGATTGCTAGTGAACGTGACTCACTAAGATCTCAACTAGACCTTGCCCTAAATGAAATTGAAGTTTTAAAAGGCAAAAATGATTGTGATGATGTTATGAAAACAATATGGTTTTATCTTCTAAATTGGATCTTGTTTTAAAAGATAACCTTGTTTTGAAAAATGAAATTGATTTCATAACAAAGAATTGGATTTGGTTTTGAATAAAAATAAATCTTTGCAAAATGATATTGATATTCATGTTTGCCATGATAGCATAGCTTCTACTTCTAGCACTTTCATTGCATGCTCCACTTTATCTTCTAGCATTGAAAATGATATAAATAATTTGAAAAAAAGTGTTGATTGTTTGGGCTCCACTTTGAGCCAATGTGCTTTAAATCATACACGATTGGAATCTTTGGTTCATAAGAAACAAGTTCCATCCTTGCATGCACACCCAACACGGCATACACATGCTCATCACGGACACAATCATAACATGTATGCTCATGTGTACACTTGTACACATTGTGGTCGAAAAGGCCACCTTGCTAGATTTTGCTATGATAGATTACATATTGAAAATTTAGCAACTAATCTTGTTTGGGTCAGGAGAGATACTAACCCCCGTGGACCCACAAGAAAATGGGTACCAAGATCCACCTCTTTGATGTTTGATGTAGGTGGAGGCTCTCGCATAACGTGAGAGTGTTGGTGCCTTGAGGTGGATGCATTCTAAGCTAAAAGGAGAACCATTTGGATGCTTCACTCTCAAAGAGATTAGGTGGGAGGACCACCGGGTGTTTTGGAGACATGGAGAGTTGCCCCTTCGGTTTTGGTAACAATCCCTTACTCCATTTAGTGTTTACATGCTTTTTACGTTCATTTTTTTTAGCATGTTGTGTTTTGTTATGCTTGTGCCATGTTCATTAGATTAAGGTTGTACATGTTTAGCTACTTGAGCACCCATGCTTCATATGGATCTATACTTAGTGTCTCACCTTGTTTAAACTAACATGTATGCTCTAGATCTAGTGAACATGCATATGCATAATGATTATTTGATGTTCATGATTGTATGACTTTCATTTTAATGATTCATGTTTTGAATAGTGTGTTTATTGCTATGCATGTATTGCAATTTGATATCTCCATTGTTTAGATGAATCCATAATTTGTGTTTTCACAATTGTTTTTGATATTATGATTCTTATAGCATGTGGATTTACATAATGATCATTTTTAGAATATTGTTGATTTATGACTCGTTTTATGCTTAATGATTTGGATATATGCTTAGATGTTAGTTTTCATTAAAACTAGGATTTATACTTGTACATAGAATGGGCCACAAATAAACTTTTATATATGTTTGTGCTTGGATGCCTATTTGTACCCATTAGATGTTCTAGTATAGTCTAGTTTTGATGATTCATGCATTCAAACATGTATTCCTATTTTTGATGTGTTTTCTATGATTAAGTGTTTTCACTTCATGTATATGTCTATTTTGCCAAACCTTAAGATATACATGTATGCCTCTTGAGTCATTTGCTTTTCATGCAAATCTATATTTTGGACTCAATTGTGTTTAGGGATATGTATGTATACTTTTGTTTTGTCAAATCTATAATGATTTTCGTGTCATTGAGGAAATTTCCTTTAGTAATGAAGATTTAGTTTTTCATGTGTTCATATTTTAAAGGAATTTCAATCGAGCTTGATTGTCCATTTTCATGATGATATGTTTCACACAACACTTGTACACTCACCCTATTTAATGTTTTCTCGTGATTTAGTTTTCATGAGTACAATTTGTGCTATATAGATTTTGAGTGTTTTAATGTCATGTGATTTACATGTGTTTTCATGAAAAATATTTTTGTTATTCCTCACTTGAAGGATTACGTGCTAGTTTTCAAATTTTCATACAACTAGTTCGTATTCTTCAATTTGGTAGAGTTTTTCAAACAAACTCTATTTTCAAATCTAATTTTGAAAACCCCTACCATCAAAGGGTGGTTGGATGGGAGATCATGTTCATGTTTACTTTAAAATGAAAACCATTTGATACTTGAACCATGATTGGGAGGTATAGGAATATGAGATATACACTTGATCTTATTATTGTTTCATTTGGTATCATTGAATTCTTTCAATTGGTATCAATTTTGATATTTCTTGTATACTCATATATTTTCATATATGTATGCATGCATTTCAAAGAATATCAATTTTAATTGGTATCTACTTTTCATACATATATATGTTTTATTTGTGCTTATTATATCCCTATATCTTTAAGCACAAGATTTTGTTTATGATAAGCTTGAGCTTCAACTTTGTTTCAATTGATTTAGTTTTCTATTGGTATCTTAATTCGAGCCTTATCATAGTTTTTATTGGTATTTCATAAAGGGGGAGAAAATTTTGTATTGTTTCTTTCAATTGGTATTTAGTATTCCACTCCCTTGCTTTATGATAGAGAATAATAATTTCAATTGGAAATAATTTCAACTTGTATCAAATTCAAATTTGTTTATAAATAACAATTTCAATCGATATTAAGATCTAGTTTTAATTTTCAATTTGTATCAACATTTATGTTTAGAAATTCAAAATTTGTTATGTTTGATATCAAAATTGTTTATTTACAATTGATATGATGATTGTTTACTTATCAATTGGTATCAAGATTCTTGTTTTTCAATTGGTATAGTTTCATTTTTATTGGTATCAATATGCACTTCCTTGACACATTTTCTTCTAATTGGTATCATATTTGTGTTTAGACAAAAAGGGGAAGAACATCCCTTATTTTTGATTCCTTGATTTGAATATAAAAGGAATATGTTTTCATTAGTTTTGTAAATAAGGAAAAGAAGAATTTCTTTTTTATATGTTTTCATTAGTTTTGTTTTTTAAACCCCTTTGTTGATGATTGACAAAAAGGGGGAGAAGAATTTGAGTTTATATGCATGTTTGCATATGCATGTTTGATGTTTTTAATGTTTTTATTAAGTTCCATTGGTATCCAAAGCATTATTTAAAGAACATGTTTAGTTTGCTTAGTTTTGGTATCAAGAGCTTGTATAAAAGATCATTAGTTTTGTTTTGCATATATTGTGTTTAATTGGTATCTAGAGCATGTTATGTTTAGTTTAATTGGTATCAAGAACATGTTTATTTTTTAAAGATTTTCGTTGGTATCAAGAGCATGTTTATTTGTTTTTGCTAATAATTGGTATCAAGAGCATGTTTATTTGGTTTTTGCTAATTGGTATCTAGAACATGTTTATTTGTTTTATAATTTCATTGGTATTTAGAGCCATTTATTAGTTGTTTATCCTATGCATGAGTTAAGGGGGAGCTTCTTTGAAGCTTAACTTTAATCCATGCATATATAACTCCATGAGTTTTGTCATCGTCAAAAAGGGGGAGATTGTTGGCCCAAAGGCCTTCCACTCTAAGTTTTGATGATGATTAACTCATGTAGTTATGTGTACTAATAATCTTGTGATTTTAGTTTTAGATCATTGTCAAGTTATTAGTTGGTGATTAGCTTCAACAAGATGATTTGGAAGCTACTCACATGTTGATTCAAGAGCCCGAGCGTCAAAGATCATATACAGCACTTGCTCGGTGGATCAAAGAGTTTTGGATCGAGTCGGCTTGGAGATTGCGCTCTACAAGAAGACATCGGTACCATAATTTAGTTTTGGGTTTAGATCCTAATTGTAAAGATTACAATAGTATGATAAGCTCAAGTTCACAACACACACGTATCATGTTTTGGTTTTCGGTTTTTGGTTTAACAGATCTTAGTTTGCATGAATAGATATTATATCAAAACAAGTTTACATGGTTTAATGTATATTAGATTTGTTCTATATACATGCATGCTTCAACTCTTAGACAAACTTACTTTGATATACCTATTTCATGTGTTTTAGGTTTTGTGTTTTAACAAAACTTATTTTTGGAATTAAAGACAAAACTATGATATATATATATGTTTCATGTATATTGGATTTCTATCCATATGCATCATGTTTCAAAATGTTTAAATATCATGTTTTTGTATTTGGATGAGTTTTAGACAAAATGTATTTTCTATTCAAAGATCTAAGTTTTAGAAAATACAGTTTTTGGTTTTTGGTAAAATTTCTATAACACAAAAATAGTCCTTATTGATTGATATTTGAGCTAAACTTTTTACCACATGTTTATATATCAATGCAAAATGATAAAACTATTTTTGTAGATTTTTAGAGATTTAATGAGAATTTTTAGGATTAAAAATTTCAGGTTTTTGCTGACCAGAACAGTGTCTGCCAGGCTAGGTCGGTCGACCGGAACGGTCGACCGCACCATGTAGCCGGTCGACCGTCCGGGTCGACCGACGTGCACGGATACGTGCACGCTGGCTACACTTGTAGCCGGTCGACCGTGCCGGTCGACCGACTGAGAGCAGTTGCTCTCTGTTTGTTTGGGTCGACCGGGGCGGTCGACCGGCAGCTGTCGACGGTCAAAAATTGACCGTTGGACGGTCGACCGTGCGGTCGACCGCCAGGGTATTTCTGGCAGTTCTGCTGCCAACGGCTATTTTCTGGATTAGCCTATAAATACCCTTTTGGCAAGAGTTTTTCCCTAAGATTTTTTGTGCGAATTTTTACATACTCTCTGGTGTTTTTACTGTAATCAAAAGAAGTTTTTGAGCTTGATTTGAACAATCTATTTGGTGTTTGTGTTAGGGTTTGGAAAATCAAAGAAAGGGTTTTGGGAAAAGATTTTGATTGAACTTCTCTATCTTAGTTTCAGTTTTTCCCAAGGATTTTTCTTTGTGATTTCTGATTTCCATTCCTTTGGTTTTCTCCACACTTGAGCAAAAATCTACTATCTAAATCTATAGGATATTTGTGTGGGAGAAGATATAGTTTGTGGTTGTTGTTTTAGACCACCAAGTTGTAACCCAATCTTTTCTTAGCTTTGTGCTTTGGGTTGTATCCCTCAAGTTGTGAGGTGATCCTTGTATTGGTTTGTGGTTGTGGAGGAGGTTGAGATTATATTGGTTTTGAGTTTGCCTCAAGGAGGAGGCTATGATTGTAAAGAGAGGAGTTGGGTACTCCTTGTGAGAGTTCTTGGTGAACTAGCTAGTGGATTAGAAATCCTTCGTGTGTCGAAGGCGGGGATGTAGAGCTGGGTGCTCGAACCTCGAAACATATCTCTGTGTTTGCGATTGATCCATTGACTCTCTCTATCTCTCTCTTTACTTTGTGTATTGTGCAAATTGTTATATCTTATACTTGCTTGTGTGTGCATCATTGTTGTAATTGCAATTAGTTTTTAAATTCCACATTAAGTTTACTAGATTAGCATCGTCACCTATTCACCCCCCTCTAGGTGACTATTCATAAACATGTGGTAAAAAGTTTAGCTCAAATATCAATCAATATGAACTATTTTTGTGTCTTATCATTTTTACCAAAACCAAAAACTGTATTTTCTAAAACTTGGATTTTGAATAGAAAATACGTTTTGTCCAAAACTCTTCCAAATACAAAAAAACATGATATTTAAACACTTTGAAGCATGATGCATATGGATAGAAATCCAATATACATGAAACAAATATATATCCATGTTTTTGACAATAATTCCAAAATATGTTTTGTTAAAAATACCAAAACATAAAACACATGAATAAGTAAGTCAAAACTAAGTTTGTCTAGGAAATTAAAGCATGCATGTATATAGAACATATCATATATACATTAAACCATGTAAACTTGTTTTGATCTATCTATTCATGAAAACCAAGATCGGTTAAACCTAAAACCGAAAAACCGAAAACCAATATTCAAAACATGAAACGTGTGTGTTGTGAACTTGAGCATTATCATACTATTCTAATCTTTACAATTTGGATCTAAACACAAAACTAAACTATGGTACCGATGTCTTCTTGTAGAGCGCAAACTCCAAGCCGACTCGATCCAAAACTCTTTGATCCACCGAGCAAGTGCTATATATGATCTTTGACGCTCGGGCTCTTGAATCAACATGTGAAAGCTTCCAAATCATCTTGTTGAAGCTAATCACCAACTAATAACTTGATTAATGATCTGAAACTAAAATCATAAGATTATTAGTACACATAACTACATGAGTTAATCATCATCAAAACTAGGGTGGAAGGCCTTTGGGCCAACACTTTTTTCTTTTTTTTCTTTTTACACAATCACTTCTTTACTTACAGGGTGCTACAGTTAATTTTGTTGCCATTAAACTTCATTTGTAATAAGTTGTAACTCAAAACAAATAATTTTGTGATCATGTAAATCTCACTTGCATTCTAATTATAATCTATTTTTTATTTTTAAATTATATTTATTTTAATATTATTTTGCGGTCAACTTTGTAGTTAACTTTTCCACTTTCACTTTCACTTTCACATTATCATCCAAACACCGGAAAAGACATAACATTTTTCAAACCACACTTCCCAACTACATCTAAACACCAGAAAACTCACTAACCGATTCCCAAGTTCCAAAGAAAACTATTACTAGTTCCTCACTTTCTCACTTTCACCCCTAACCAAATCGCCCCTAAGCGACGCAAATTAGAGAGGGGGTACATGAAAACTGTTTGGCCGATGCTTTGAATGACTGTAAAATAAAATCTAAAATTTAAGAAGGATGTTTTTTTGGGAAGAAAGGAAAGATTTAAATAAAAAATTAAATAAAAATAAATTAAAAAATTTACTGAAGATTTGGTTTTTTTTTAAGTTTTTATTGATGGCATGCTCTGTTAAAAGAAGATGCCCAAGATAAGTATAGAAAAGCAAGAGTGATGGAGATCATAATTAGAAATTAATTATTACTAGAATACTGCCAGCGGTGGAAATTGACCGACGACAAAGAAGATGATGGGAGAGAGGAGAAAGAAGGAAAGAGGGGAGAGAAGGAGAGGGCAATGGTGGAAGGAAGAGGAGGAGAAGAGGAGAAAGAAGGAGAGAGAGAGAGAGGGGAAAAAGAAAGGGCAGCGGCTGGCGGACGAAATGAGGGGACAGACGAACGAACAAATTTTATATAAAGTCATGGGAGAAAACCTCCCTCACTACGTTCGACCGGTTTTAATTATATTATTTATTTATTATTTTATTAGATATTATTTAATTTTGAGTAATTAAAGTTTATTGGTTATCAAATTTTGTTTGGTTATCAAATTTTGTTTAGTTTTCTAATTTGTGTTAAATGTATATCTACTAGTATATCAATGTCGGTTGTCAGAAACCGACCAATCAACCATCGCTGAGCGGCGAAGAAGGAATTGAGAGGAGGCGGGGGAGAGGAGGAAGGAGGGGGAGGTGAAAGAGAGAGAGGAGGAGGAGGTTGCCTCTCTCGCGTGCGCATTATTGTCGTCGCTGCTCTCTCTCGCACTCTCTCTTGCGCACGCGCGAATGAAGACGGGCAGACAAATGAATAGACAAAGTTACTATGTAAGTCATGAGAGAGAACCTCCTTTCGGTCGTTTTGATAAATATACCTCTTTGTTTTCATTATAGAGGAGACTTATTTTATGAGAATACAGATTAGCAGACTTTCTCTCTCTAATTACTCTCTTTTCTCTCTATATATTTTTTACCTCTCTTTTAACTCTCTCTTCTTCTCTTTTCTCCTCTTTTTTCTTTCTTTCTCTAGTTCTACATAACGGGTCTGGATCTGCATGTGGAGCGGATCAGGGTTTTCTAGTGGGTCGGAGGGGAAGGGTCGGGTCGGACTTGAAATAGCCCCGAATTTAGAGTATGCAGATACGAGTCTGAGCTAGACACTAATCTAAACCTAAATCAAATCTGACAGACGACAGACAGGGTAGGCTCATGAGCAGTTACAGAGGGTGGCGAGGTCGTCAAGATGTGAAGTTATGGTTGAGGATGGTTGTAACCCCCTGATCCCGTGGTACGGAGACGTTATTATGACGTATATACGCAAGGCGGAAATACCCTCATATATATATGCTAAGCATCAGTACAGGCAGGAATCAGAGTACGAAAGTATACGGAGTACGGAAGTACGCGGTGCATTATACATTCCAACATAAGAGTACAATTACAAAGTTACCACAAGATGTGACATAATATTACAAGGTTATTACATCACCAAGAGGCGCAAAAGTAAGAATATAAGGAGATATATAAGTATGAACAGTACAAAAGTAGCTTGCGAGTTATAAAAAGGAAACTCGAGAGCCGAGCAGGGGCCTAGAAGAAAAGGACCCCGGACGGTCAACCGCTGATGCACTACGCTGCCGCTGCTCAATTCTGATCAACAGGAAGTCCACCACGATCCAAGCTCTAGGATCTGGACATGCAGGCCAAGAGAGTCAGAAAGTTGCCCAATGAGTGGTAAGATGAGTGTCAAGTGGCATGCATAGACTAGCACACGTGTATCAATAAATCCGAATCAAAAAGCATGTATTGAAAATCGTGACATGAGCACAAACACACATGAGCAGGCAATGAGGCATCAAGTAAAGTAAATATGGCAAAACTAACATAAAACTAATTATTACGTTGAAAGAATAATCCAAATAAGAAAACCCTCATATATATATATATATATATATATATATATACCCCTCATGTCATCATAGCTTGAATTCATACAATTCGAGTTGTCTCCTAAACTAAGAAACAACATAAAAACCGATGAAACCGATAAAATTGATAAAATGATAAAACTGAATGCGGGTAAAACTAATTGTATAAGCTAAGTTTACAGCTTTATTAAAACTAATACGTTGAAGGAATAATCCAAATAAGGAAATCCTCACATGTATACCTTGTGTCTCATGGCACTGTAATCCGAGTATATACAACTCGAATTGCAAAACAACACGATGAATTATTAATTAACATCTTATTATTATTCCTCCGACCCATATATATAGGTATATGTTACCGGTACACATACATCCCCATATATCGGTGAGACAAGTTGTTATTGGAAACCGATAATGAAACTAACGAATTATATTTATAATGGGTCTCGTGCATACCCGAGACTACGGTTAAGGGTGTTCCAGTTGCTAAGCCAAAACTCGCCACGAGGCGAAGAGAGAAGGGGAAGGGTCATCTGTATATGCCCATATAAGAATGTAATAGGAGGTGGGTATCAGCACAACTCTCGGACATCAGGAGGCCCGCAGGTAAATCCGAAGGTTTTAGTTGGACAACATCCCTATACCATTGTAAACATAATCACAAATTGAAGTCCATCAATTTCTCCCTCACCCGGTGTAAGTTACTCTTTTTATTATAGATTATTATAATTATAAATTTACGAGAATGATAAGAGCATAACAGGCAGGTACAGGAGTAACAGGAGTACATAAGTAATAGTAGTATATCAAGATATCAGTTATTACATTCCCATAATGTGATAATCATAAGTCAAGTGTTAAGCAAGACAGGTGACAGGTGATAATATACAGGTGTTGTCAGGTAATAACATACATGTGTTCAGTAAGAATATAATCAAATGATAGCACGATAGATATTAACTGTCAAATAACACAATACAGGAAAATGGTACAGATATAGGGGATCGACACGAATACCGAAAAATAATACAATTTTTGAAAAATAGTATAAGTAAAAATTTCAAACTCTTCACAACCATCAGAAAAGAATTAATAAAACTATCAAGTAGGCAAGCAGACAAACAAGCAAACGAACATCCAAGCAAAGTTGGAGCGAAGCTAACATACAACACTAGACGTCATCACGCTCGACGTGATTACCGCTTACAATACAGCTAAACGCACATGATGAAGCAAGCGTATGAACGCTATGCAACCGCACGTGGCGAAGCTGCGCTACCGGAGTAACACACTCAAATGGAGTTAGCGGCAAAGTGCTGAGCGTTAGCTCTGCCTATCGGGCGTAGCTGATTAGTCACATATATTGCATTTACATTGTCACCTTACTATACTTCTTAGCTAATAAAGCCTATTAATAAGTCTTCTTTTTCTTTGTTAAATGTAGGCCAAAGTGCTAAAAGAAAGAAAAGAGAAACAAGCCCAAAAGCCCAACAAATTCTGATTTAATTCAGAATAAATTCGAAATGAAGAAATCATGGCACAATCTTTGCATATCAAGAGGTTGAAAAGAATCCTCCCTGAATCGAGCGGTTGAAGCCACACAATCAAGGCTGTTTCGTCAACGTTTTGGAGCAGAAACAAGAAAACCAGCAGCAGATATGGACCAAACACCAAACCAGGAGCTCCCCCCTTTGAGTGTGGCCACCTGGCTACACCAGGGCCGCGAAAACGCGGCCCTAGCCGCGTTTCCGCAACTTGTTGGAGTTTGTTGGGGGAGCGTTTGCTCCCCCAATCTTCCCGGGATCCTCCTCGTTTGGTTTTTGGTATAAATATGGGTTTCAGCAAAGAAAAATGCAGCGAAGACTAGGATTAGAATTGGTGTTTATTTTCTTAGGATTTAGGTTCTTTGTTAGCTAGCATAAAAGTTGTAATCTTACTTTTTACTTTGTAGTCCAGTATCAAAACTTGTGAGAGAGAGGAATTGAGTGCTTGTACTTGTAGATTGAAGTGACATCAATACAAGAGTCGAGCCGCGTTTTCTTCCACTTGCAGTACGGTATGGTTTGCATTATGCCTATGCTTTCTTCGTTGTTTTCTATGGATAACTAAACGGTTTTCTGGGCTCACTAATGGATATCTTCTTTCACTTCTCTCTTGACTGATTTCATAACAAGCAACATTTTTTGAAGCATAAAGTGCCGTAGTTAAAACTTTGTTCTTGAAAGCACATGATGATTTCTTTACTTTAAACGTGTACTTTCAAAACACAAATCTCTTTGAACTGTTTTTATTCCATGCTTGCCTCTTCGCTCTTGATGGTTTAATATTCACTTCTTAATGATTTGTAATGAAAGGACTTAAGATTTAAATGAGACGAACTTATTTGTTTTACTTGGACATTAAAAGAAGCTAAAGGTTTATGGTTCAAAATAAAAGTGATGCAACCCAAATTTCCTTGAGATAAGTACATAGTTGAGTTAAATATTAGTGAGCCCGGATCTTCTCCTCTTATATTTAAAACAAACCAAACAATTTTCAAAGTTTATTTTCACCTTCTCCAAAGCCTTTTCTAAAAGTTGCAATTTCTCTTTAATCATCTCTTTCTTTCCATTCTCTTTTCCATTAAAAAACGAACACAATTCTTTATTTTTAAACGATTCATCGAAAAGCTTCCATCGCATCCCTCCTCGTGGACACGACCCGTTAGCCATAAGCTACACGGTAAATTCTTAAACTCTTTAATTGTTCTTTCTTTTAGTAATCAATTTTTGGCACCGTTGCCAGGGAAGGAACGGTGTATTTATTTTCTAACAAGTTTTGTGTGTTGTTTCAGGGACTTGAAGATCGAGATCTAGCATTCAAGCTTTGCAAGAGAAGACTTGAAAATTCTGTGCCCCTACTCTCGAAAGTAGGAAACAGAATTTCAAGAAATTGCGTTGCAAAAACTGAAAAAATTCATTAGACTACTAAAAACTTTTTTTTGCAGGACATATTGCTCGCAAAAATTTAAGTTTTTGTATGTCATATTTGTGCTATTTCCGCTATCTAACATCCCTGTTTTAAGCCAACAGTAAAACACTGTTGAAAGGTTAAAAAAATTGATTAGACGTTTGCATTTTAGGCACGAGTCTTTTCAATACATTTACTTTACTGTTGAAGATAGCTGGAGACAAGGTATGTATGCATAGCATATAGTTTAGAAAACATTCTTGGGTGATATTTGCTTTTGAATGCTACTTTTCTATATCTTGCACACTTTGCACAAATAAATTCTAAGGGCAAAATCCAAGTCAAGATAAGGTGGGGAAGTCATTACCCTTCCTTGGCCCACAAACCATCTCCAAGCACGCACAACCTAAGCCTAAGTAAAATCTGATAGACGTTGGCGTTAGGGACATTTCGAACTCATTAGGAGATTATCCTAAGGGGGAAAGGTGTTGGAAATTGACTCCTGCCAAATCAGTGTCTAGGAAGGGGATTGAGGGCCGAAAGCCCGAAGATTGGTGGTTACTTAATTAAGGAACGTCTTTGACGGATAATCTCCCATCAATCTTGCCCTGACCTGGCTGATTAGCTTGTGGTCGAAGTCTACATTATACCTCCAGTGGACAATCAACCAGTTAGGAGTTGTCTAGGTCAAGGTTACCTTAGACTAGGCTTGGTTGTTTTCTTTTCTTGACTATTGGTGAACTTGTTTATGATTGTGTTTGTGTATGCAAGTGTGGTCAAGAGACCCTAATTCATCTAGGTTAACTAGAAACACATCACCCCCCAAGTTCGAAACAAGACCAGATTCGGTTATGGATCGACCGACATCTTTGCAGGATAGGTTTTACCCCATTAGAACATCACTTCCATCCTGCAACCAACTTCCATCGGTTGGTGAACACAACTTTGAGCTTAAGCCACAGTTCATCAATACACTCCCTAAGTTCCATGGCTTAGAGTCCGAAGATGCTTATTTCTTCATAAGAGAATTTGAGGAAGTATGCTTAATGATGAAAATCCCACACCTTGCAGATGATGCTATTAGGTTGAGATTTGTCCCATTTGCTCTTAAGGACCTAACCAAGAAATGGCTCTACAGCTTAGCGGCCGGCTCTATCACATCTTGGGATGGTTTCATCAAGGTCTTCTTGAAGAAATTCTATCCAATTCACAAGACCGCTCTCGTTAGGAAAAACATCATACAGTTCAAGCAAGAACCTAGTGAACCGTTTTGGAGGTACTTTGAACGCTTCAAAGACCTCCTTGTCCAATGTCCACATTATGGAATAGAGAAATGGCGACAATGCCAAATTCTTTATGACGGTTTAGACTACTCGACCAAGACCCTCTTAGAAAGCATGTGCCAAGGGGGATTCTTGCAGAAGGATGAGCATGAAGGATGGGATTTATATGAGAATCTAGCTGAAAAGACCATCCAATGAGAACCTACTAGTGAAAGCTCTTGAAATCCAAACTCTATCTCTTCAAAAGGATGTCTCCATTCGATTGAATCATCCATAGCTAACGAGGCTAAGTTAGCTAACCTAGCGAGAAGACTGAGAGCTCTAGAAACTAAGGAACCAAGTCCAGTCAATCAAGTCAGCCCAAACCAATTTCTAACTCCGGGTTGTACTTACTATCAGGCCACGAATCATGTGTTTGAGGAGTGTCCTGTATTTTAAGCTCACCAACATTTTCCTGAACCGACGAATGCGGCTTTCTCAAGGCCGAACAATGATCCTTACGCTCCAACGTACAATCCTGGCTGGAGAAATCACCCTAAATTTCTTATGGAGCCATCAAAATAATGACCACCCACGGTCAAACCATGCAAGCCACTTTCATCATTCTAATTCTTCCAATCATCAACCAAACTTTTCCAATCACCCTCACAATTCTCCCAACAATTTTTCAATTATCAACAAAGTTTTCCCAACCAAGCTCCACCATCTTCCTTCCAGAATCCTCAACTCGAAAGGAGAGCGACTAATTTTGAGAGAAACATGGAAAGGTACATGAAGAACCAAGATTCCCTCATACAAATAATACAAAGGCTAGAGGGTCAAATGAGCCAGTTAGCCAACCCACAACATGAGAGGCAAAAGGGTACCTTGCCCAGTCAACCAATTATGAATCCTAGGAATTCACAACAAGCTCATTTGGTTGAGGATCAATCACTGAATCAATGTAATGCTGTTCATACATTAAGGTCGGGAAAGAAAGTTGATAACAAAGTGTCAACACCACCTAATCCTAGTCAACACAATCACACTTCAGCATCCACCTCATCTAATCCCACCCCTCCTAAAGTTGATGAAACTGAAAAAGATAAGTCAACCAGTCATGTGCACCAGCCTATAGACCATTTCCTAATAGGCTGAAAAACAAGCAAAATCCGCACATGGATAAGATAATTGAGATCTTTAATCAAGTAAAGATAAATATGCCACTTCTTGATGCCATCCAACAAGTCCCATCTTATGCTAAGTTTCTTAAGGACATGTGCACAAAGAAAAGAAAGACTAATGTACCTAAAAAGGTCTTCTTAGCCACTAACATTTGTGAGCTATTATCAGGTCCGATCCCTGTCAAGTACAAGGATCCAGGTAGTCCCACCATTGCCTGCACAATAGGACAAGCCGAGATTAGTCGGACACTTCTTGACTTGGGGGCAAGCATCAACTTGCTTCCATTCTCAGTTTATCAACAACTCGGGTTGGGCAATCTTAGTCCAACTCGAGTCACTATCCAACTGGCTGACCGTTCAGTGAAAGTTCCAAAAGGGGAGATTAACGATGTCCTTATACGGGTTGGGGAGTTTATTTACCCTGTTGATTTCATAGTTCTTGAGACACAACCTGTGTCTAACTCCAATTATAGGGCTCAAACTCCTATTATCTTAGGGCGACCATTCCTTGCTACTGCCATCATCAATTGTAGGAATGGATCCATGAGGTTAACTTTTGGGGACATGACTAGAGAAGTCAATGTCTTCAACCTAGACAAACAACCTCGTAAGATAAGAGATCAAACATTTGAGGTAAACTTTGCTGAAAACAATTGTGATGAAGAGAGTGAAGATTCTGAAGATGAGTCGCTGTTTCTTAATGAATTATTTAAAAATGAATGTGATTATCTTGATGTCGAAGATCCTAATGTTAAAGTACCCTTTGAAAAGGGGAAATTTGATTTGAATATCTTCAATTTCGATGAGCCAACCAATAATGTATCGCATGAGAATATAGTTCAAGAACCTCCGATTGACATACTCTTTGAAAACCTCTTCGAAGAAGAACTCATGTGTTTGGATGAACCAACTAGGGATCTTTTGGTTAATTGCACATCTCTAGGGGAAAGTGTTGACCTAAGCTTTGAGGAGATATAAGGAATTGAGTTAGATTTCCTAGGGATTCATAATGAAGAAGTTCCAAATGAGAAGGGTGGTGGTGACAAATTTTTGAATAATGATTGTAGCAATATGAGGAAGAAACACCTAAAGGAGATGAGACTGGGGAGGCAGAAAGCTAAAATGACAAAACAATTGGCCTCCCCACTGTGCCCTGTAAAGAGGACCCATTGGAATGATGGGAAGAGAGCTAGAGGAATAAGACCGAAAAAGACCTAGGTGTGGGAGAAACTTGATGATGTACATATTCCTGTATAATATATGCACCTCTTTTACATTTCAGTTCATGCATGTATACATTTCTTTCATACATTAGGGACAATGCATGAGATAAGTGTGGGGGAGGGTTCTAACATGACTGATATAAAAGAAAAAAGAAAAAAAAAGATATATATATATATATGTATATATATATATATATATATATATATATATATATATATATATATATATATAAAGGGTAGACAATATTTTGAAATATTTTTTATAAGAAATTAAGTCAATTTTAAGGAATAGGAAAATCATAATTAGGATTTCTTACACTTGATCAAAATAAGATAACTTGTTTGATTTTTAGGGTCAGGAAGAAAATTTGTGAAAGTAATTTAGTCTTGATATTTACCTTGATGACATATGCACACAAAATACACTTACACACTTAGGGTTTAAAAACAGAGACTCTTATGCCTTATAAAAAAATATGTTGAAAAAGAAAAAAAAAGTCTAATTATTGATTAGCTAGGTGCTTTGACCTAAGCAAGCCTTAGTATTTATGCAAAAGATAATTAGATAAGTTTGAAAAAAAAAATATGTCCTCTGATTAAGCTGGGTATTTATGCCTCATGAAGCATAAGTATTCACGCCTAAAAGGGGTACATCGTATAAATAAAAACCTTGGTTTCGTGGCCTTATCTGCTCGAGTGTTTAAGTCCTTAGGGGTATTTTCTCACCTGGTGCCCTAAAACTGTCCGGTTTGGGTGTCATCGACTGAATGCTCGTTACATGGGCAGATTAGAAAGCCTAATAAAATTGAGGAATAAATTTCACCAAAATAAATAAATATAAGACATAAGAGTTAATGTTAAAGAACCCTTAGTCAACTTCAGTCACGATGGTGCATACAACTCAGGGTAAATTAATAGACTAGATGAGAAGTACAATTTGACTGCTTACTTTAATTGATGACATGTTTTTGAATAGAGACTAAGTTTAGGAATGAAAAATTTGATATTCCTATAACTTATAGATTACTTAAACTCTTACAAATATACTTCAAATATTTTCTCCTTTTTAAAAAAAATGCTTTTCGAAAATACTAACCTTTTTCTCTTTCTTCATGGATTTTGTGGGTGCAATCCACTGAAAACCCTCACGAGACAAAACTCGTCCTCTAGGGGTAACCTAGCGGTTTAACGGCTTGTTGCACATGCTCAATGCAATCGAGTGACCTACGAAAGTGGTCTAATAATTGATTAGAATTAGTCTGATGTTTTGCTCGAGGGCGAGCAAAAGATAAGTGTGGGGGTGTGATTAGTCACATATATTGCATTTACATTGTCACCTTACTATACTTTTTAGCTAATAAAGCCTATTAATAAGTCTTCTTTTTCTTTGTTAAATGTAGGCCCAAGTGCTAAAAGAAAGAAAGAGAAACAAGCCCAAAAGCCCACCAAATTTGGATTTAATTCAGAATAAATTGAAATGAAGAAATCAGGGCACAATCTTGGCATATCAAGAGGTTGAGAAGAATCCTCCCTGAATCGAGCGGTTGAAGCCACACAATCAAGGCTGTTTCGTCAACGTTTTGGAGCAGAAATAAGAAAACCAGCAGCAGATACGGGCTAAACACCAAACCAGGAGCTCCCCCTTTTGGGTGTGGCCACCTGGCCACACTAGGGCCGCGGAAACGCGGCCCTAGCCGCGTTTCTGCGGCTTGTTGGAGTTTGTTGGGGGAGCGTTTGCTCCCCCAATCTTCCCAGGATCCTCCTCGTTTGGTTTTTGGCTATAAATATGGGTTTTAGCAAATAAAAATGCAGCGAAGACTTGGATTAGAATTGGTATTTATTTTCTTAGGATTTAGGTTCTTTGTTATCTAGCATAAAAGTTGTAATCTTGCTTTTTACTTTGTAGTCCAGTATCAAAACTTGTGAGAGAGAGGTATTGAGTGCTTGTACTTGAAGATTGAAGTGACATCAATACAAGAGTCGAGCCGCGTTTTCTTCCACTTGCAGTACGGTATGATTTGCATTATGTCTATGCTTTCTTCGTTGTTTTCTATGGATAACTAAACGGTTTTCTGGGCTCACTAATGGATATCTTCTTTCACTTCTCTCTTGACTGATTTCATAACAAGCAACATTTTTTGAAGCATAAAGTGCCTTAGTTAAAACTTTGTTCTTGAAAGCACATGATGATTTCTTTACTTTAAACGTGTACTTTCAAAACACAAATCTCTTCGAACTATTTTTATTCCATGCTTGCCTCTTCGCTCTTGATGGTTTAATATTCACTTCTTAATGATTTGTAATGAAAGGACTTAAGATTTAAATGAGACGATCTTATTTGTTTTACTTGGACATTAAAAGAAGCTAAAAGTTTATGGTTCAAAATAAAAGTGATGCAACCCAAATTTCCTTGAGATAAGTGATTGTAGTTCATTTTGGCATCATCTTCCACCTCTATACCATGCATAATATTAATAAAAATCTGTTTTTTACTCTTTTTCTCTCTATTTTTGCAGGTCCATATTTTAATGGAGAAGAGGCCCACAAATCCATGTAATTATCAAAGAATTAAAGGATTAATCAAGGCCCAAAAGAGAAGCCCAAGAGTTGAGCCCAGGTTCTGGAGCTATCCATGCGCCCAGTCAGACTTCTTGAAGCTCCAACGTGGCTAACAACCTGCAAAAAAACAGCAACAGAAATCGTTGGCGCAACGGCCAAGATTCTGCCCCGGAAACGCGGCTCTGGTTGCGATTCCGCGGCAGTTATCTGGCCGTTGAGCCCGAGATTTGATCCAGCTGTCTGGATTCTGGAGCCTTCTTCTCTGAGGCCTATAAATAGACCATCAGGGCCAGTGCGAGAGACGGAGGAGAGAATAGAGGAAAGAGCTTGTAATTTTTGGTTTTTCTTTAGGTTTTTAGTGCTCTTAGTCTTCTTCTTCCTCCTAGAAATTCTGCAAGAGAGAGATAGTGAGAGAGTGAAAGCTTGTAATCAAGGGGTGACAACTTGAAGCAAAGCAAGGATTAATCCAATCTACTTTCTCTTCTATTGCAATTTCTAGTGCTTTTCATTTCTTGCTTATTTCCTTCAAGCTTTACTTTCATAGCATAATGTCTTGTTGTTTTCTTTCTCTTGTAATGGCTAGCTAACTTCTTCTAACATGACTAGCTAACCACTAACTTTGCTAACTTCTAACTCTTGGGTGATTGCTAATTCTTAATCTTACAAATATTGAGTCTCTTTTATCCCCGATGGGTTACTTTCATTCTTGGCAAGTTCTTGTTGTAATTCCATATGATTCTTGTGTGCCTCATTTAGAGCCTTGTCTTTAGAACAAGTTCCTTGATGGAACATGGAGATGGAGCACCAACCATATGCTATTTGTTGTACAACTTTCTTACTTCAATGCTAACTTTATGTATGGCTTTGAATGACTAATGAATTTTATATCTTCTTCCTTAGCATCCCTTGAGTGACACTCCTCGATTCCACCATTGAAATTCTATCTTAAGAGCCGATGAAATCAATGAGGCTACAAGACAAGTCCAAGATGATCACCCATCTATCAAGTGGGAAAGTACATTAACCAACAAGCAAGACAAACACTTGCCGATGAACCAACATGAGGCATGCATCACCATAATGGAGATTAGTAAGTTAGCAAATTAGTAAGGTTAGCTAGTCATGATTTTTCCTATCTTAAAGTCTCTTACAAGTTTTCCTTCTTTTAGTATTCTTTCTAAAGCAATTCTTGTTTTCAAATTCTTTTCACTTTCTTTCGTCGTTTCTATTTTCATGTACAAATCCACCACAAATCCTTTCACCTATTTTTCCATGTCTTTTTCATTCTTTTGAAACAAAGAAGAACTTTCGTTTTCTTTCTTCTACATCGAACTGTAAAGCTTCCATCGTGAGCTCTCCTTGAGGATCGACCCGTATAGCCTATGCTACTACGGTGATTTGGAAGGAATACATCAATCATTGTGAATACATTTGGGAGTAATTAAGCACCTAAGGTTGACTCTAAACCTTCTCTCTTTTGTTGAATATCTGTGCAATTCTACTCCACGATTCCTATCCTTATCAAATTTTTGGCGCCGTTGCCGGGGAGAGCAACGGTTTTGATTCAATTGAAGAACTAAACGAACTTTCTTCTCTGTTGCAGGTTACAGGTGAAGAAACAGGAAAACTAGCATTGCAGTATAAGTGGCCCTGGGCCTCTGCTCTAGAAAGCAGAGACCAGGTGCCCTCTGATTTGCCGTGATTCCACGGCCAAAGCCGCGGATCCGCGGCAAAGAAGAGTGAACTACTCACAATTTTCTGCAGGGTTGCTTGCTCTGCAAAATAACAGCTGCTGCAATACTTAATTCTTGTATGCTTCACCATATTCCTGCTAATAATCAACAGTAAAATATTGGTTACAAAGTTAAAAATTGATTGGACGTTTGCATTTCTAGGCACGTGTCTTTTCAATTCATTTACTTTACTGTTGAAGAGTGCTGGAGCAAGGTGCGTGCGCATTGCATTTTGATTAGGACTCACTTCTTGGTTAATTTATATCGCTTTGAGTGAACCTTGTTTGCTTATATCGTACACTTGCATAAAATTGATTTTAAGGGCATTACCCAATAAATAAGATAAGGTGGGGATTTCATCACCCTTTCCTTAGCCCAAAAACCACCATCCCAGCACTCACAATCCCAAGCCTTTTTAATAAAATCTGATAGACGTTGGCCCTAGGGAGATCCAGACTCAGTAGGAGATTGGCTGAAGTTTTAAGTTGATTTTGATTCATACTCCGGTGAAATCAGTGTCTAAGGCTGGGGATTAAGAGGTTAAGCCTCGAAGATACCGTGGTTTGGCGTAATTAAGGCCCGTTGCTTACGCACGGATACCTCCCACCGTATTTTGCCCCTACCTGGCTGATTAGCTATGGTCTGATTCAAGCAACAACCTTCTTTGGTTCATCGAACAGTTAGGAGTCGTCTAGGTTCAGGAATCCTAGATAGCTTGGGATTGATTTTTCTTTTATTGTTTGTTATTTTTTCTTTTCGCTGGTGTGATCGGTGAACGTTGTTTGTGACTGTATATGCAAGAGTGGTATCGGGATCCAGATTCTGCAAGACTTGTTAGAATTTCTACACCTGCACCAACACCACCACTTCACACAATGGAAAACAACGTTTCGCTTCAAGACAGATTCTATCCGATTCGCACCTCCCTTCCATCATGCATTCTTCTCCCTGTTACCAATGGAAATCATTTTGAGCTGAAACCACAATTCATCAATACACTTCCACGATTTCTTGGTTTAGAGTCTGAGGACGCGTACTTCTTCATTCGAGAGTTCGAAGAAGTATGTGTAATGATGAGAATTTCTCAATTGACAGAGGATGCTGTTAGGTTAAGGTTCATACCTTTTGCGCTTAAGGACATTGCTAAGAAATGGCTTTACAATCTTCCCGCCAGTTCGATATCTTCATGGGAAGATTTTGTAAAAGTCTTTCTTAAGAAATTTTATCCCATTCACAAGACAGCCCTCATGAGAAAAAACATCATGCAATTCAAGCAAGAATCACACGAACCCTTCTGGAAGTATTTTGAACGCTTTAAAGACCTTCTACCCCAATGTCCTCATCACGGCATAGAGAAATGGCGTCAATGCCAAATTATCTATGACGGACTAGATTACCAAACGAAAACACTCCTTGAATCCATGTGCCAAGGGGAATTTTTGAAGAAAGATGAGAATCAGGGGTGGGATCTCTTTGAAGCTTTAGCTGAGAAAACCATTCAGTGGGAGTCATGCCCAGATAAACCCACTCCCACTACTTCCAGAACCGGTATGCATTCCATAGAATCCTCTATAGCTGCTGAAGCCAAGATCACACAATTAATGAAGAGGATAGAACTGCTTGAATCACGGGAACATTCTTCTGTTAATCAGGTCAACCCATCACCTATGGTCAAACCGGGTTGCACCTTTTGTCATGACCTTAACCATGTATTTGAGGAGTGTCCAGTATATCAGTCTCAACTTTATCAGGAGAATACGAATGCTGCTTTGACCAGACCCCATCACAATCAATATTCCAACACGTACAATCCGGGATGGCGAAACCATCCAAATTTTTCGTGGAGTCAGTCTGGTCCTGAGCAACCTAGGCCATCATTTCAAAATCAATATCATGCTCAGCCTCTTCAACACAGTTTCAATCGAAATTCACCGAACTTTCATCCATATCAAAGTCCACCACGTCACAACCTTATCAAAGTCTACCACACTACCAATCACAATTCCAGTCTCCATACCACCCAACATTCACCCCAGAATGATTCAGATGAGAAAATATCGGAGTTGATGAAAAGGATAGAAACCCTAGCAAAGACCCATCAACAGGATATGAACAAAGTACAGGTTCAGATTGGGCAACTGACTAATTTTTTAAGTGGGAGACAACAAGGAATGTTTCCAAGCCAGGCAGTGCCCAATCCCAAAAATCACTTCCCTTTACATGAAGTGGAAGACACGGGCCCCAGTCATTGCAACGCTATTCATATTCTGAGATCTGGAAAGAAAGTAGATAATAGAGTTTCTAATCATTCATCCCATCCAGTACCAAAGTCAACACCTCCAGTCCCAGTACAACCAACTTCTGACAATCCATCTTCTAGTTCAGAGCCATCAACTTCAAAAGCCAAGGGAAAAGAAAAAGTAGATGAGCAACCTTATAAGCCTAGTGTACCATTTCCAAATAGGCTGACAAATCACAAGTTAAATGCTCATATGGAGAAGATAAGAGAAATGTTTAACAAGGTCCAAATCAATGTACCTCTTCTTGATGCCATACAACAAGTGCCATCATATGCAAAATTTTTAAAGGAAATGTGCACCAAGAAGAGGAAAACACAAGTCCCTAAGAAAGTCTTCCTAGCTTCAAGCATTAGTGAGTTGTTCACTGGGTCAATTCCTGTGAAATACAAGGACCCAGGGAGCCCGACAATCTCTTGTGTCATAGGACAAACTACCATAAATAGGGCACTACTTGATTTGGGGGCCAGTATCAATCTCCTGCCTTTTTCTGTGTATCAACAATTAGGGTTGGGTGATCTCCGCCCAACCCAAATGACGATACAATTGGCTGATCGCTCTGTCAAGAAACCTAAGGGGGAAATTCACGATGTTCTTGTCAGAGTTGGGGAGTTCATTTACCCTGTGGATTTTGTAGTTCTTGAGACACAACCTGTGTCTAATACCAATCATAGGGCTCAAACTCCTGTCATCTTGGGACGACCATTCCTGGCTACAGCAAATGTCATCATCAATTGCAGGAATGGGTCAATGAGGATAACTTTTGGTGACATGACGAGAGAAGTGAATGTCTTCAGCATGCAACCTCGTAGGATAAAAGATCAAACGTTCGAGGTGAACTTTGTCAGGAACAATCAGGAGAAGAAAAGTAAAGATGAGTCACAAGTTTGTGATTCTCTTGAAGTGGAAAATCCTGTTATCCGAGTACCCTTTCAAAAGGGAAAAGTTGATTTGGATATTTTTACTTTCAGTGAGCCAACCGTGAATGTATCCCATGAGGATACTGAAAGATCACCTAGAGGGGGGTGAATAGGTGATTTTGCTAATCTAGTCAACTCAATGTGGAATTAAAAACTAATTTGCAATTTCAACAAGAGATGCACACAACCAAGCCAAGCATATAAGTATGTATGAGTAATATGAATAGATGCAAGGCACAAAGTAAAGAGAGAGAGAGTAAGAGTCAATGAACAAGCGCAAACACCAAGATATGTTTCGAGGTTCGAGCACCCAGCTCTACATCCCCGCCTTCACCCAGAAGGATTTTAAGTCCACTAGCTTGTCCACAAAGGACTCCCACAAAGGGAACCTCCACCGAGGATTTGGGGCAATCACAATACAAGGGTACCCAACTCCTCTCCTTACAAACACAACCTCCTCCTTGAGGCTCAACTCCAAGCCTACAAACAATCACCTCACAACCCGAGGGATTAACACAAAGCCAAGCAAGGATCACCTCACAACTTGAAGGATACAAACCACTTGCACTAACAACCTCCTCAACCCAAGAGGGAAAAGCACAAAGCAAAGTATAGAGGATTTACAACTTGGTGGTTCAACAACAACCACAAACAATCTCTTTTCTCACACACAAAGATCCTATAGAGAAGATAGTAGATTTTTGCTCAAGTGTGGAGAAAACCAAGGGATTTGAAACCAGCAACTCAAAGAAAAACTTTGAGAAATGATAGAAAATAGAGATAGTGAAATTCAAACAAAAACTCTTCCCAAAAATCCCTTTTCTTTGGTTTTTCAAACCCTAATAAAAACACCAAAAGGATTGTTCAATTTGAATTCAAAAACCTCTTTTAATTGCTGTGAAAACACCAGAGAGTAAAGAAAAATTCACACAAAAAATCTTAGGGAAAAACTCTTTCCAATGGGGTATTTATAAACCCCAGAAAAATATAGCCGTTGGCAGCAGAAATGCCAAAAATACACTGCCGGTCGACCGGTCCGGTCGACCGCCCAACGGTCAATTTTTGCCCGTTGGCAGCTGCCGGTCGACCGCCCCGGTCGACCCAAACAAACAGAGAGCTCTGCTCTCAGACCGGTCGACCGGTCCGGTCGACCGTCCCAGAGGCTCCAAACGTGCACAGAATTGTGCACGTCAGTCGACCGGCCCGGTCGACCGACCTCAGCCCTAATCGACTAGTCAGGCTACTAGTCGACTTGGTTGAAGCCTGGAACAAAAAAAATTGGATAAAAACATATTTAAAAATTCTAAAAATCACCAAAAATAGTTTTATCATTTTGCATTGATATATAAACATGTGGTAAAAAGTTTAGCTCAAATATCAATCAATATGAACTATTTTTGTGTCTTATCATTTTTACCAAAAACCAAAAACTGTATTTTCTAAAACTTGGATTTTGAATAGAAAATACGTTTTGTCCAAAACTCTTCCAAATACAAAAACATGATATCTAAACACTTTGAAGCATGATGCATATGGATAGAAATCCAATATACATGAAACAACTATATATTCATGTTTTTGTCATTTAATTTCAAAATATGTTTTGTCAAAAATACCAAAACATAAAACACATGAATAAGTGAGTCAAAACTAAGTTTGTCTAGGAAATTAAAGCATGTATGTATATAGAACAAATCATATATACATTAAACCATGTAAACTTGTTTTGATCTATATATTCATGAACACCAAGATCGGTTAAACCTAAAACCGAAAAAATCAAAAACCAATATTCAAAACATGAAACGTGTGTGTTGTGAACTTGAGCATTATCATACTATTCTAATCTTTACAATTTGGATCTAAACACAAAACTAAACTATGGTACCGAAGTCTTCTTGTAGAGCGCAATCTCCAAGCCGACTCGATCCAAAACTCCTTGATCCATCGAGCAAGTGCTATATGTGATCTTTGACGCTCGGGCTCTTGAATCAACTTGTGAAAGATGTGTGGAAGCTTTCACCAACTAATAACTTGATTAATGATCTGAAACTAAACTCACAAGATTATTAGTACACATAACTACATGAGTTAATCATCATCAAAACTAGAGTGGAAGGCCTTTGGGCCAACAATCTCCCCCTTTTTGATGATGACAAAACTCATGGAGTTATATATGCATGGATTAAAGTTAAGCTTCAAAGAAGTTCCCCCTTAACTCATGCATAAACAACTAAACATAATGAATGTGCAATGAAGGCTCTTAAACATGAAACATGAAACATGCATATCTATGCATAAACAATAAAGGGTTCTAGATACCAATGAAATGTTCAATTACAAAACATGCTTTAGATACCAATTCCAATGAAATATTTAAAACAAAACATGCTCTAGATACCAATTACACTCTAGATACTAATTACAAAATATCTAATCACAAAACATGCTTTAGATACCAATTAAAATTAAACTAAATTAAACTTAATATATGCAAAACAAAAACATGCATATATAAACCCAAATTCTTCTCCCCCTTTTTGTCAATCATCAACAAAGGGGTAAAAACCAAAACAAAACAAAATCTTCTTTCCTTTTAATACAAAGAGTCAATCTTTAATAAGGGGTAAAAGCAAAACCAAATCAATAGAAAAATCAATAAATATTTCTCCCCCTTTTTATTCGAAACAATGAAAAAATATTTTCCCCCTTTCTTTTTGTCTAAAACAAAACCAAATAAGGGTGACAATCAATTAAAGTACCAATTGAAAATATGTCAAAGAATAGCATTTTGATACCAATTGAAAGGAAACAAACAAAAATATTGATACCAATTTCAAGCAAAAACACATGAAACATCTTGATGCCAATTGAAAATAAGCATAATAAATCTTGAATGTCTAAGCACACATATTTTGATACCAATTGTAAATCACTTTCCTTTTAAACATATGATACCAATTTGAAATTTTCAATCATAAAGTAAGAGAGTGGGAATCAAATACCAATTGAGAAATCACCAATTGAAAGACAAAATCAATTTTCTCCCCCTTTATGAAATACAAACTAAAACAATGTGTAGGCTTGATACCAATTTAAAAATAATCAATTAAAACAAAATTGAAGCTCAAGCACTAGAATAAACAAGATCTTGTGCTTAAATATATAGGGATATAATAAGCACAAATAAAACATATATATGTATGAAAAATAGATACCAATAGAAATTGATATTCTTGGAATGAAGCATACATACATAAAAACACATATGAGTATATAAGAAATGTCAAGATCGATACCAATTGAAAGAATTCAATGATACCAATTAAAATAACAATAATATCAAATGTATATCTCATATAACTACCTCCCAATCATGGTTCAAGTTTTAAATGATTTTCAATATAAGGCATACATGAACATGATCTCCCATCCATCCTCCCATAAATGGTAGGAGTTTTCAAAAATAGGTTTGAAAATAAGCTTTGTTTGAAAATCTCTACCATAGTGAAGAATACGAACTAGTTATAGGAAAATCTTTTAAAACTAGTGCGAAATCCTTCAAGTAAGGAATAAAACAAAATTATTTTTCATGAAACACATGTAAATCACATGATCACTAAACACTCTAAGTCCATAAAGCTCATATCAAACTCTCATGAAAACAAATCATGAGTAAACTAACAAAGTGAGTGTACAAGTATAATGTGACACATATCAATCATGAAAGTATTCAATTAGGCTCATATGAAATTCCTTGAAAACATGAAATTCATCTAAGATGTGAAATCACCAATTGAAATCATCTTAAAAACATGAAATTCATCCAAACGACTTAAACTTCAAGGCATATGTATGTCATGTACAAACTAAAGTATACATACATATCTTAAACACAATGAGTCCACAAAAGTATATGCATGAAGGCACGTGGCTCAAGGATGTACATGTATAATCAATAGTTTGGACAAGATACACATATACATGAAGTTAAACAAATAAACACGAAATCAAGAAAAACTAAATTTTCACCAAAACTAATTTCATTTCAAGGTATATGTATGAATTGACAACACAATAAGTGTACATACATATCCCTAAACACAATTGAGTCCATATTATAGATTTGCATGAAAGGCAAATGACTCAAAGGGTATACATGTATATCGTTAGGTTTGGCAAAATAAACATATACATGAAATGAAAACTCATACACATAAAACAAATCCAAAAATAGGAATACGAGTTTAAAATGCATGAATCATCAAAACTAGGCTATACTAAAACATTTAATGGGTACAAATAACCATCCAAGCACAAACATATATAAAGATTTATTTGTGTCCCACTACATGTGCAAGTATAAATTCTAGTCTTAATGAAAACTAACATCTAAACAAGTAATCAAATCATTAAGCATAAAACGGGATATAAATCAACATGAAAGACATAAAAATGATCATGAAGAACTTCCACATGCTATTAGAATCAAGAAATACATAATAACCTATAATCATCAAAACATGTGGCAAAATTAGAAATCATACAACACAAGTTATTTATCAAAACATAAATCATTAAAACAAATCATAGTCAACCATATGATTACCATGACAAAGACATGTGCATAAGATCTTATGATTAACATGATAGCTAAAACATAAGGAGAACACAAAATATGGGTCTATACTAAACATGGGTGTCTCAACAACTAATCATGTAAAGCATAAGTCTAATAAACATGGCAAACATCATACTAATCATGAAACAATAAAACATGAATCATAAACATCCAAATGGTCATAATGCATATGCATGTGCATTAGATCTAGGGCATACATGTTAGTTTAAACAAGGTGAGAACACTAAATATAGATCCATATAAGACATGGGTGCTCAAGTAACTAAACATGTATAACACTATTCTAATGGGCATGGCATAATCATAATGAACAAAAAACCATGGCATGCTATATATAGATGAACATGAAAAGCATGCAAATAAAAAAGGGAGTTAGAGAATGATACCAAAACTCATGAAGGTGCATCTCTAGTTCTCCAAACCACGGTGGTCCTCCCACCAAATTTCTTGAGAGTGAAGCATCCAAATGGTTCTCTTTAGGTACGGAACGCATCCACTCCAAGGCACCAACATTCTCACGTTTTGCGAGAGCTCCCACCTGCATCAAAAAGTATAGAGGTGGTCTTTGGTACCCATTTCTTTGTGGGTCCACGGGGGTTAGTATCCTTTCTAACCCAAACAAGATTAGTTGCTAAATTTTCATGATAGATACGATCATAACAAAATCTAGAAAGATGACCTTTTCGGCCACAATGTGTACATGTGTACACAAGAGCATACGTGCGATGGTGGTGACCGTGGAAAGCATGTGTATGCCGTGAAGGGTGAGCATGCAAAGATGGACCTTGTTTCTTGCGAACCAAGGTTTCCAAACGTGTATGATTCAATGTGCATTGGCTCAAAGTGGAGCCCAAACATTCAACACTTTTCTTCAAAATATTTATATCATTTTCAATAGTGGAAGACAAAGTGGAGCATGCAATAGGTGTGCAAGAAGAAGAAGCTAAACTAGCATGGCACACATGAGAATCAATATCAATTTTTAAAGATTCATTTTTCTTTAAAACCAAATCCAATTCTTTTGTAATAGAATCAATTTTATTTTTCAAAGAAAGGTTATCTTTAAAAGTAAAATCTAATTTTGAAGACAAAATCTCATTGTGCTTCACAACATCATCACAATCATTTTCCTTTTCAAAACTTCAATTTCATTAAGGGCAAGGTCTAGTTGAGATCTTAGTGAGTCACGTTCACTAGTGATCTCTTCCTTCTCTTGCAAAACCAATTCAAAATTAGAACATAAATCCTTTAATTCATTTTTCAAAACAAGGTTGTCCTCTTTCAAAAGATTGTATTTTTCAAACAAATTTTCAAGCTTTTGAGCAAGTTCCAAATTTAAAGTTTGAACTTCAAAACAACCATGGCAATAGGAACTAGAGCTATCATCTAATTGAGTGTCCGATTGTACCTCAAGGGAGTTTTTCCCTTGGACCATGAAGCAATGCTCTTCGGACTTTTCTCTCTTAGATCTCCTCATCTTGTTGATAATCCTTGGAAGCTCGGGAGACGTCAATAAGCTCCAAACTGCAAAAGCCGAGTCATAATGATTAAACACCGGTAAAAGATGTTCACCTAGAGATGCTCTAAGTGTTCTAAATGCTAATGCATTTGCCTTCTTATGCTTGCTACTATTGGGGAATGATTCCATAGTGGAGGCTTGATAAACTAGATGTCCTAGTCTTTTCAAATGGCTACTCATATTGGCCTTCCAAGCATCAAGTCTAATATGGTCAAACATAGGAGGGCTATCCATGAGAGCAAACTAAATGAGTGCAAATGAGCAATGCAAATGAAGATTAGCAAACCAAGATCTCACTCCTAGGTGGTTAAACCTAAATATCAGGAGCACTAGCTCTGATACCAATTGAAAGATCACCTAGAGGGGGGGTGAATAGGTGATTTTGCTAATCTAGTCAACTCAATGCGGAATTAAAAACTAATTTGCAATTTCAACAAGAGATGCACACAACCAAGCCAAGCATATAAGTATGTATGAGCAATATGAATAGATGCAAGGCACAAAGTAAAGAGAGAGAGAGAGAGTAAGAGTCAATGAACAAGCGCAAACACCAAGATATGTTTCGAGGTTCGAGCACCCAGCTCTACATCCCCGCCTTCACCCAGAAGAATTTTAAGTCCACTAGCTTGTCCACAAAGGACTCCCACAAAGGGAACCTCCACCGAGGATTTGGGGCAATCACAATACAAGGAGTACCCAACTTCTCTCCTTACAAACACAACCTCCTCCTTAAGGCTCAACTCTAAGCCTACAAACAATCACCTCACAACCCGAGGGATTAACACAAAGCCAAGTAAGGATCACCTCACAACTTGAGGGATACAAACCACTTGCACTAACAACCTCCTCAACCCAAGAGGGAAAAGCACAAAGCAAAGTATAGAGGATTTACAACTTGGTGGTTCAACAACAACCACAAACAATCTCTTTTCCCACACACAAAGATCCTATAGAGAAGATAGTAGATTTTTGCTCAAGTGTGGAGAAAACCAAGGGATTTGAAACCAGCAACTCAAAGAAAAACTTTGGGAAATGATAGAAAATAGAGATAGTGAAATTCAAACAAAAACTCTTCCTAAAAATCCCTTTTCTTTGGTTTTTCAAACCCTAATAAAAACACCAAAAGGATTGTTCAATTTGAATTCAAAAACCTCTTTTAATTGCTGTGAAAACACAAGAGAGTAAGGAAAAATTCGCACAAAAAATCTTAGGGAAAAACTCTTTCCAATGGGGTATTTATAGACCCCAGAAAAATATAGCCGTTGGCAGCAGAAATGCCAAAAATACACTGCCGGTCCGGTCGACCGCCCAACAGTCAATTTTTGCCCGTTGGCAGCTGCCGGTCGATCGCCCCGGTCGACCCAAACAAACAGAGAGCTCTGCTCTCAGACCGGTCGACCGGTCCGGTCGACCGTCCCAGAGGCTCCAAACGTGCACAGAATTGTGCACGTCGGTCGACCGGCCCGGTCGACCGACCTCAGCCCTAGTCGACTAGTCAGGCTACTAGTCGACTTGGTTGAAGCCTGGAACAAAAAAAAATGGATAAAAACATATTTAAAAATTCTAAAAATCACCAAAAATAGTTTTATCATTTTGCATTGATATATAAACATGTGGTAAAAAGTTTAGCTCAAATATCAATCAATATGAACTATTTTTGTGTCTTATCATTTTTACCAAAAACCAAAAACTGTATTTTCTAAAACTTGGATTTTGAATAGAAAATACGTTTTGTCCAAAACTCTTCCAAATACAAAAACATGATATCTAAACACTTTGAAGCATGATGCATATGGATAGAAATCCAAAATACATGAAACAACTATATATTCATGTTTTTGTCATTTAATTCCAAAATATGTTTTGTCAAAAATACCAAAACATAAAACACATGAATAAGTGAGTCAAAACTAAGTTTGTCTAGGAAATTAAAGCATGTATGTATATAGAACAAATCATATATACATTAAACCATGTAAACTTGTTTTGATCTATATATTCATGAACACCAAGATCGGTTAAACCTAAAATCGAAAAACCAAAAACCAATATTCAAAATATGAAACGTGTGTGTTGTGAACTTGAGCATTATCATACTATTCTAATCTTTACAATTTGGATCTAAACACAAAACTAAACTATGGTACCGAAGTCTTCTTGTAGAGCGCAATCTCCAAGCCGACTCGATCCAAAACTCTTTGATCCATCGAGCAAGTGCTATATGTGATCTTTGACGCTCGGGCTCTTGAATCAACTTGTGAAAGATGTGTGGAAGCTTTCACCAACTAATAACTTGATTAATGATCTGAAACTAAACTCACAAGATTATTAGTACACATAACTACATGAGTTAATCATCATCAAAACTAGAGTGGAAGGCCTTTGGGCCAACAGATACAATTCAAGAACCTCTGATTGATATAACTTTTGAAGACCTCTTCGCTGACGAAATCATGTGTCTGGATGAGCCAACTCGGGGTTGGTTAACTAGTTGTACATCTCTGAAGGATAATGTTGACCTCAGTTTTGAGGAGTTGTATGGAGATGAGCTGGAATTTCTTAACACTGGGAGTAAAGAAATTCAGAGTAAAAAAAGTGGTGATGAAGAAATTTTTAGTGAATTTTGTGGTGAAATGGGGATGAATAACAATGAGCAATTGAAACTGAAAATGCCTAAGGATCAGAAAATAATTGAATTCGTTTCCCAACTGTGCCCGCGCAAACAGACACATTGGAACGATGGGAAACGGGCCAGAGGGAAACGACCAAAGAAAACCCTAGGCGATGGACACACGTGTATATATTCCTTGTAAATAATTTTTTGCACTCTTTTGTAAATAATAAAAAAAAAGAAAAAGAAGAAAATGAGGGACTTTTGTGCTAGTTCATTTAAAAGAGTTCCACAACTTTCAAAACCCTAGGTTTCTACATATCACTTCTCCCTAGGGTCAAACTCCTTTTCCTCCACTTCTTTCAAAACTTCAAATCCCTAGGTTGTAAATTTACTTTTTACCTAGAGATAAAAGTGGAACTCTCAATCTTTTTCCCTCCTATAAATATCCACTTTACCCTACCCCTCCTCCCTCAAATGCAAAACAAATCTCAGATCTGAAACCTCCCTTCAAGCGTCGCACTCTGCAACTTTTTCCTTCCCCAGCGCTTTCCTTCCAGTCGCGCTTCCGCGACTCAGGCCGCGATTCCGCGGCATCCTTGATGAATCCAGAGCACCGCCAGAGTCTTCACCAGTCGATTTTTGACGCTTGTGGCCGATCTGGTGCCACAGATTCCATCAGACCTTTCCTGTGCCCTCTGTAAGATCGAAATTTTTTCCCCCCACGATTTCTGGGGGCGGTTTGAATCTCGATCTCTTCATTTTACCACTTTAATCTTAATTAGTAGCATGGCACCTAGTATTTTTGCTAAGAAAGATTTTGGGAAAATATTGTGTGATCCTAATGGGTATGGGCATATGTTCATAGATCGCATTAGGGCTTGGGATTGGTATGCCTTAGTATACGATAATTCTGAAAACGATGCCTTCTATTGTCCCGACTTGGTGACAATGTTCTACAATAATATTACCATGCATCTGTTGATTCCCAAACTTACCAATTCACCGTGCACATGCCCCTAGGCGACTTGTTCATAACTCTTCCTCTCCTTGAGGAACACACGCATGTCCCCATTCACCCACAGGATAGCGACCCCCTCCCACTGATTGAGTACATGACACTTATGGGGGCTCGCTGTTCGGAACAAGACCGCGGGCTAAAGGCCAGCACCACTTTTAGGAACGTACACTGCGTTGGACGTTGGATCCAAGTAACATCTTAGGGCTGGACCACACAACTTCATTCAACCGCCCGGTGTTGCAGATAATTCACGATTTGATGACTAGGCAACACACAGTCTGTTTAAACAAGACCATCTTCCACGCGATCATTGCCAACTCCTCCCGCACTCGGGGTGCCAAACACTCCCACCCTATTCTGATTACGCGTCTGTATAGGACTTTCCTACCGGACGCCGTATTTGATTCCTTTGACCGAGTGTTTGTGACACCTGAGCGACCCACCAGCTCCTATAACAGCTGTTTGCACGCGGTTTGGACTCCTAGTGTCCAGCCCGAAGATATACCGGTGGAGTCCTCTTCGGAGGAAAGTTTAGAGGATGAAGATGAACCTGAATTTTGGCGTCAGGAACCCCCAACCGATTCACGTGCCTTCATGTCCACCATCTGGAAGGGCATGAAGAAAATTTTTAGGGGGCAGTTAAGACTTAGGAAGAAGGTGGAGGAGCAATCCTCTAGGATGGACCGAATTGAGGCGGGGTTGCGGCGATCTCAGTCGGCTGGACCCAGCACCACCGCTGGTCCAAAGCGACGGAGGGAGTGATTCCATACCTTTACCTATTTCATGCATCTTTTTATCTTGCATACATTGGGGACAATGCATGAGATAGGTATGGGGGGATAGATTCTAACCTAGGATTTTCATTTTCTTTTTAGGCTTTTTATTTTTATTTTTTAGGATTTTCGTGTTCTTTTTAGGTTTTTTATTTTCTTTTAGATTTTACCTTTCTTTGTAGATTTTTTATTTTTCTTTTAGATTTTACTTTTTCTTTTAGAAAAATAAAAATAAAATATATATATATAAAAAAAAGAAATTCTTGATCCATGTTTAAAGAATCAAAGCTTGACTTTAGGAATTAAGGAAGCTCTTAACTATGATTTCTAATTATAAGTTAAAAAGAGGAGTTTTGTTGGATTTTTAGGTTAAGTAAAAAAGGATAAGAAAGATAACTAGATTTTAATTCTTTCTTTAGGATATATACATTAAACATATTGAGGGATTAATCAAAGACTTTGTGACTTTATTTACATATATATAATAATAAAAAATAAAAAAAAGAAAAAGAAAAATATATATATATATATAAATAACTAAATAAATACTTAGCCACTAATTAAGCTGGTTAGCCGTGCCTCAAGAAGCATGGCAAGTCACGCCTAAAGGTGGTTAAGTCCTTAGTATTCATGGCCTAGTTTACTTGAGTCATCGAACCCGAGGGATGTTTTCTCATCTGGTGCCCTAAGACCGACTGGTTTGGGAGTCATCGGTAAGAGGCTCGTTATAAGGGTAAATTAGAAAGCCTAAGGAATCTAAGAAAATGTAAATAAATAAATACTGTATATAAAAAAAAGAAAAAAAGAAAAAATATATATTGTTATATATATTAGTAAATAAATAAACTTAGTCTAAGAAAGATCCTTCATATTTATAGATGTATATATACTAGGATTGATGCAAAATCCGGTTTTTGATCTCTTCTTTAAAAACTTAACCTAAGTTGAAAACAAAACTCTAAATAGACGCTTATAAGAGGAATGACAAGTTTAGGGTAACCTGAAACCTATAACTCAAGTAAGAATCTTTAAAATATGGATCAAAATTTTCACAAACACTTTTATTTTCTTCATGGATTTTGTGGGTGCAATCCGCTGAAAACCCTCAGGAGACAACACTCCTCCTCTAGGGTAACCTAGAGGTTTAACGGCTTGTTGCACGTGCTCAGTGCAATCGTGTCACCTACGAAAATGGTGTAATAATCTAGTTAGGATTTTCTTTTTCTTTTTGCTCGGGGACGAGCAGAAGCTAGGTATGGGGGTGTGATTGTAGTTCATTTTTGCATCATCTTCCACCTCTATACCATGCATAATATTAATAAAAATCTGTTTTTTACTCTTTTTCTCTCTATTTTTACAGGTCCATATTTTAATGGAGAAGAGGCCCACAAATCCATGTAATTATCAAAGAATTAAAGGATTAATCAAGGCCCAAAAGAGAAGCCCAAGAGTTGAGCCCAGGTTCTGGAGCTATCCATGCGCCCAGTCAGACTTCTAGAAGCTCCAACGTGGCTAACAACCTGCGAAAAAATAGCAACAGAAATCGTTGGCGCAATGGCCAAGATTCTGCCGCGGAAACGCGGCTCTGGCCGCGATTCCGCGGCAGTTATCTGGCCGTTGAGCCCGAGATTTGATCCAGCTGTCTGGATTCTGGAGCCTTCTTTTCTGAGGTCTATAAATAGACCATCAGGGCCAGTGCGAGAGACGGAGGAGAGAATAGAGGAAAGAGCTTGTAATTTTTGATTTTTCTTTAGGTTTTTAGTGCTCTTAGTCTTCTTCTTCCTCCTAGAAATTCTGCAAGAGAGAGATAGTGAGAGAGTGAAAGCTTGTAATCAAGGGGTGACAACTTGAAGCAAAGCAAGGATTAATCCAATCTACTTTCTCTTCTATTGCAATTTCTAGTGCTTTTCATTTCTTGCTTTATTTCCTTCAAGCTTTACTTTCATAGCATAATGTCTTGTTGTTTTCTTTCTCTTGTAATGGCTAGCTAACTTCTTCTAACATGACTAGCTAACCACTAACTTTGCTAACTTCTAACTCTTGGGTGATTGCTAGTTCTTAATCTTGCAAATGTTGAGTCTCTTTTATCCCCGATGGTTACTTTCATTCTTGGCAAGTTCTTGTTGTAATTCCATATGATTCATGTGTGCCTCATTTAGAGCCTTGTCTTTAGAACAAGTGCCTTGATGGAACATGGAGATGGAGCACCAACCATATGCTATTTGTTGTACAACTTTCTTACTTCAATGCTAACTTTATGTATGGCTTTGAATGACTAATGAATTTTGTATCTTCTTCCTTAGCATCCCTTGAGTGACACTCCTCGATTCCACCATTGAAAGTCTATCTTGAGAGCCGATGAAATCAATGAGGCTACAAGACAAGTCCAAGATGATCACCCATCTATCAAGTGGGAAAGTACATTGACCAACAAGCAAGACAAACACTTGCCGATGAACCAACATGAGGCATGCATCACCATAATGGAGATTAGTAAGTTAGCAAATTAGTAAGGTTAGCTAGTCATGATTTTTCCCATCTAAAAGTCTTTTACAAGTTTTCCTTCTTTTAGTATTCTTTCTAAAGCAATTCTTGTTTTCAAATTCTTTTCACTTTCTTTCGTCGTTTCTATTTTCATGTACAAATCCACCACAAATCCTTTCACCTATTTTTTCATGTCTTTTTCATTCTTTTGAAACAAAGAAGAACTTTCGTTTTCTTTCTTCAACATCGAACCGTAAAGCTTCCATCGTGAGCTCTCCTTGAGGATCGACCCGTATAGCCTATGCTACTACGGTGATTTGGAAGGAATACATCAATCATTGTGAATACATTTGGGAGTAATTAAGCACCTAAGGTTGACTCTAAACCTTCTCTCTTTTGTTGAATATCTGTGCAATTCTACTCCACTATTTCTATCCTTATCAATAAGTACAGAGTTGAGTTAAGCATTAGTGAGCCCAGAGCTTCTCCTCTTATATCTAAAACAAACCAAACAATTTTCAAAGTTTATTTTCACCTTCTCCAAAGCCTTTTCTAAAAGTTGCAATTTCTTTTTAATCATCTATTTCTTTCCATTCTCTTTTTCATTAAAAAATAAACACAATTCTTTGTTTTTAAATGATTCATCGAAAAGCTTCCATCGCATCCCTCCTCGTGGACACGACCCGTTAGCCACAAGCTACACGGTAAATTCTTAAACTCTTTGATTGTTCTTTCTTTTAGCAATCAGTAGCGTATAGAAAGTCCAAAGGACTTTAATAAAGCTCAGAGAGGTTAAGAGATTATAGTAAAACCACAAAGTGATTATGCCCGGAGGCTGTAGTATAGAACCGCAGAGGCTAGACTTGAAGGCTTAGCCCGAAGGCTAGGGAAGAGTACCTGCACAAGCGTTAGTATCAGCACACGTGCAAAACAAGTATCATCTACATGATTACAAGTATTCATCACATCAATACAATACGCATGTCCACAGAATACAAGCATTCACTCACATTAATACAAATACATTATCCACAACACAAATACAACAATCCCAGAAATACATAAAATACCCGTCGAAGCGGGGTATCCAATAAAGCGAGGACACTCGCCTAAAATATTCGGAATACAAAACAAACTCCGGGGGCTCCAATAATACAATGCGTATACGCGTTCAAATACCATAATTTATAATATAGAGTGAAGAGAAAGGAATAATAATGAGAGAGTGAAAATCAAGAGAGAGGGGGAGAGAATAGCAGGCCACGACCAGATGGCTGGCCCCATGCTGGGGGTCATCGGCCGCCTGGCAGTGCGCCGGCTGCCACCGGCTCAGGGATGGCCGGCCAAGCCAAGGAGGAGAGGGAGATGGTGGAGTTGAGGGTTTTGGGTGGTGGTTGGCCATTCTTGGTGGAGAAGAGAAGAGGAAGAGAGCTTAATTAGAGAGAATGAAAAAAGGATTAATAGAGAAAGAGAGATTGAGATATTTATAAGGGGGAGACCCACGTCTCTGGCCAGCCCTGCATTGGGTGTGACCCGCGTTTGGTGAAGAGAGAGAAAGAGTGGAGTTAGATATTTGGGGGGAGAAATGTGTGGAGGAGAAATAAAGGAAAAAGAGAAAAAAGAAAAGAAAAAGAAAAAAGTAAGAGGAGAAAAAATGATTGAGGTGAAACCTGTATAGAAAAGTAGAATTTAGAAATAAAGAATAGAATGTGCAAGTTCTCAATACTAACGCTATAGCAAGTGGCTATGTGGGTCGTAATTCACAAGGAGGGACTTGCGATGGAAGCGTGTTGTAAGTCTCTTTTAAGTTCACTTGAAATAGTTAAAAGTCTTCTTTGTTTTTTAGAAAGAGAAGGAAAATAAGCTATGTTAAGTTAGAATGAAAGTGGTAGATTGGAGGAGATGGTAATTTTGAGAAATGAAAAACTAAGTTAAAGAAAAAAAATAAAACAAGTCAAGAAAAGAGTTGGTGATTGAAAGTGTGTTCTACACGAAGAAATGAAAAGGAAAGAAGGAAAAAAAACTTACTTTTTTTAGCTGATAACTTACCTCTGATCTTTGGCACGTTTTTCTAGATTCAGAAGCGATCAACGCATAACCCATAGGATTGAACACAATCCTCCATCCACATTACATCATCAAGAACTTCGACGAGCAAGCATGAAATGATATGGATTTTAAGGAATCTAGTGTCATGAGCTATCAGTGGCACTCGCATAGGCAACGCAATATCGATGCTATAAAATTCACTTAGATTGTTATCAAAACCAAAAAGAAGACAAGTAGAAGAAGAAGAAAAAGAAGATTAACAAGTTACCTTTTGGTTGCATGGAGAAACGATGAAAGAAAGGAGAAAGGTTACATCGGTGCCACTCTCAACATAAATTTCTCTCTTACTTACATGAATCTCAGTCTATCCTATGTTTACAAAAAAAATTATATTAAAATAAAAATGAAAACCTACACTAAACTAGAATGAAAACTAATCTAAGAATCTATCTCTGCCTAATTGTCCTCTGTGGCCTCTAAGTTTGCAGGTATTTATAGCAAAAATGAACAAGGGGAAAGCATCTGAAGATAGGGGGAGTAAACGCTCCCCCAGATATTATAATATTGCGGCAGGTCCGCAAGGATTATGGTGGACCCGTGACAATTCTTTGGCCAGATGGTCAGATCTTAGGGGGGCTGCGTTGGATTTTCTGTTTGCATGTATTATCCTCTTGGTTTCTCCATTTGAGCTCTGGATTTGATGACATCCTCCTTAATCTTTGAGCTAATCAAATGGACTTATATAAATCTGAATTTAACCGATTTTCATTTGGTGAGCATTTTTCCCAATCCTTGATTTTGATTTAATCTAAATTTCAGTAGGCTTTTGGGCTCGTTTTCTCTTCCATTTCCTTTAGTAAAGGCCTGCACAAATTAAATGATTAAATAGCATAGTTTATTTAAGATAAAATACAGGAATATGATAATGAATATGTAATATCAATGACCAATCACACCCCCACACCTATCTTTTGCTCGTCCTCAAGCAAAACAAATAAAAAGTAAAATAGAACTAACCTAGTCTAACTCACTTTCGTAGGAATCACGGTTGCACTTAGCATGTGCAACAAGTCGTTAAACCTCTAGGTTATCCCTAGAGGATGAGTTTTGTCTCATGAGAGTTTTCAGTGGATTACGCCCACAAAATCTAAAAGGAAAAAGAAACAAAGTGTTAGTATTTTTGAAAAAAGTATTTTGAAAAAGAGAGAAAATATTTAAAGTATTTTTACCAGAATTAAGCAATATATAAGTTATGGGAAAACCAAACATTTAATTCCTAAATTTAATCTCTATTCAAAAACTTATTATTAATTAAGGTAAGGAGTTAAATTGTATTTCTCATCTAGTCTATTATTTTATCCTAAGTCATATGCACCTTTATGACAGTGAAATTTTGCCTCGGGTTCTTTAACTCTAACTCTTATGCCTTATTTTTCATATTCTTAATGGTATTGTCCCTTAGTTCTATTAAGCTTTTTAATCTGCTCATGTAATAAGCTTTAGATCGGTGACTCCCAAACCGGACGGTCTTAGGGCATCGAATAAGAAAACAACCCAAGGATTTAAGGACTCGAGCAAATAAGACTACAAAACTAAGGGTTTTTATTTATAAGATGGACCGCTTTTAGGCGTGAATACTTATGCTTTATGAGGCATAAATAACCAGCTTAATCAGAAGATTTTTGATATATATATATTTCTTTTTTTTAATAAGACATAAGAATCTTTGTTTTTGAACTCTAAATGTGTAAGTGTAAAAAGTGTGCATATTTCATCTAAGTAAAAATCAAGACTAAATCACTTTTTCAAATTTGTTTCCTAACCCTAAAAATCAAACAAATAATCTTATTTTGACCAAGTATAAGAAATCTTAATTATGATTCTCCTATTCCTTAAAATTAACTTAATTTCTTATAAAAAATAGGTCAAATATTATTTTTCTTTTCAAAAAAAATTTTAAAAGCAATTTTTTTAAATTTAAATAAAAAACCTATATTATTAGGGGTGAGTATCGGTCGGTTCAGTTCGGTTCGGTTTTTGCTAATTTTTGCAAAATCAAACCGAATCGATTAGACTTAGTAACCAAACTAAACTGAATCGACTCAATTCGGTTCGATTTTTTGGTTTTTTCGGTTAGGCCAATATATTGTTATCATTTTTTCATTTTTTAATCACCATTATATTATCTTCCTTTAATATTCAAATCTCAAATATCCATTACCTAAATTAGAAATAAGAAAAACACCTTAAACTTAATGAGAATTGCAAATTTCATATTCTAAAACTTTTACATTGTATATGAGCTCTTAATATCAAAGCTCATATAATTATTACTAACTTTTAATGATAAGAATGAAATAAAACTATATTAATATAAATATTATTCTCAATTATGATGGTATATTTAACATAGCTTTCACATATTCAACATAAAAAAGATGGTATTACTAAAAGTAATTAGATCAGCTTCTACCAGTTTTTATTATGAACTATATGATTCACTAAATTGAATTTGAGTAGGGTGATATATAGGGTGAGAGATTCAGTTCGGTTCGGTCGGGTTCGATTTTTGGAGCACAAAATCGAAACCTGAACCGAATTAGTGCAGTTCGGTTCGGTTCAGGTTCGGGTTTCGATTTTTGGTCGGTTATTTCGGTTATAACCGAACTCTGCTCACCCCTATATATTATGTTAGAATCCTCCCCCATACCTATCTCATGCATTATCCTCAATGCATGAATGAGTGCATATATGCATGAAAAGAAGAAAGGGAAGGAAGGAACCATGTTACGTCAAGGTGGTGGTTTTGGTGGTGATCGGATTGGGCCAATCATTTCTGCCTAATCTAAATGACGTAGATTATCTTGAACTCACTTTTGATGACCTATTTTTTATTAACATTTTTTCTCCTTCATGAATATGATCATGTAAGATCCGAAAATGAAATTTATCCCAATTATATGACCAATTTTTGAATATTATCACTGAATCATAATTGTCTTTACCTTGATCCAACAATGGAATGTGACTTTATGGAATGGATGATTTGGACTCTTGAATGATAGGAATGAAAACCAATATTGACTGGGGTATATGATTTAAATCAAGTTTAGGTTTAATAGTCAGTTTTGGTTTAAAAGTTGAGTCCAAATCAAGGAATTGAGATTCACATTCTTTTCCTATCAATAGAACGTGATTATCAAAAATAGGCAGTTTAATTTGAAGATTTGTGGGTACGAGAATCGATGTTAGCTCGGGAATGTGGTCAATTTTGGGTAAAGATACCGAAGGCAACATAGACTCAAATTTTGAAATTAAATAATGAAATGAAAGTTGGAATTCACATTTTTGTTCAAGTTCAATTTCATTGAAATGAAAACTTGCCAAATTGTCAATGGTTTGGTATTGGTCAAGTTCAAGGTGATGTGATGAAACTGAATATTGGTTGAAATCTCCAACATGCCATAATTCTTGGTTCCTATCAATAAGACTAGGGCAATTGGGTATGGTTGAAAATATGATAGGTAGAGTTTCCTCATGCCTATCATTTACTTTGTTGATTAAGCGACTCATTTGAGCTTCTAACCTATTGAAGGAATCAGTTTGGGATTGAATATAATTCTTTTGGGATTGAATTATGAATTTCATACTCTTTTCTAAGTCAATAAGTTCTTCTTCTTGTTGTGAGACTTGTAAAATAGAGTGAGGTTCCTGTATTTGAAAGTCTTGTGGGAATTGTGAATCCATCATTTTTAGTTTTTATTCTTGGGACTCAATCATGACTTTTATACTCTTAGTTGTTGGCCTAAAGGCCTATCACTCTAGTTTTGATGATGATTAACTCATGTATTTATAGTACCAATGATCTTGTATTTAATTAGTCTCAGATATATGATCAAGATCTTAGTAGGTGTTTAGCTTCAACAAAGAATTTTAAGTCAAGTTTTGGAGCTAGCACGTGTTAATTCAAGAGCTTATGTATCAAGACTACATCAAGTACTCAAGAGGAGTCTAGCTCTTTGGATCAAGGTTTGGACCAAGTCAAGAAGGAGAAGAAGATTTTCAAGAGAAGATTTTCAAGAGAAGACTTGTGTCTAGGTTTGTTTTTAGTAAGATTTTATTTTTAGATAAAATGTAAAGGATAGATTAGTTGGTGAATTGCTCAAGTACATATACACTCACACACAAGATTTATATGTGTTTTTATAAAAAATTTTTGTTTTGGAAAATACCGTTTTGGTCTTTGAGATTCAAAGTCTACATGTTTTTACCAAAACCATTTATAGAGCTTAATGTCAAAAACATAGATATTTCATCATATATGTGCAGTGGATCATATCTATACACACTAAGCTTTAAAAGTGTTTAAATATCTTGTTTTTATATTTGGAGGAGTTTTGAAAAAATCAGTTTTCAATTTAGAAAAATACAGATTTTTGTTTAAAGCAAAACTTTCATATTACAAAAATAGTTCAAAATGTTTGTAATATGTTTTGATTTCTACTCAAACATGTTTGTATATCAAAGTATAATACTGAACTTATTTTGGTAGATTTTTTGTGGATTTATGGGATTTTATCAAAGGTAAAAAGACAACTTTTAAATCCCTGAAAATACTGTTTTTGGCCTTCTACCGGTCGACCGCACAGTCGACCGAGCCAGAGGTCGGTCAATCGGGCGGTCGACCGACGTGCACAAAACGTGCACGGCCAGGGCCGGTCGACCGCCAGGGAGCCTTTGCTCTCTGGAAATGGCCCAGTCGACGGGGCGGTCGACCGCTAGGCCATTGCCCTGAAGGCGGTCGATCGGCTGGTCGACCGACCTTCCCAACGCTCTAAAATCCGACCGGTGGCGGTCGACCGGGTGGTCGACCAGCAGTAGTGCAGACTGCTGAGTTGGCCTCCAATGGCCACATTTTTGAAGCCTATAAAAGGGGCTTCTCTTGAACTGTTTTATACAAGATTTGAAGTGTAGTTTCAAGCTAGGTTTTCATATAACTTTTAGTGTTTATCTCTACTTGTTTAAGAGCTAATATTTTCATATCAAAAGGAGAGTTTTCAAGAGTGTTTTGTAAAAGATATTTCTTGAGTTTTTCACCACAAATCAATCCTTATTTTTCTCACACATACTTGAGCTTTCCATTGCTATATCATTCCTATAGGAGAGTTGTTGTGAGATTATTTTTAGGCGATCAAAATGTTTAGGTCACCAATAGTTCTATTTTGTATTTGAGGAGGTGGACTTGCGGATTCGCGTTGTTTCGAGTTCTAGTGAGAGCTCGGTGTAGAGGTGCGGCCTCGGCAAGCTTGCGTGTGTTTGTTCTTGCAGGAACAAGTGAGGGGACTAGTGAGTCTAAGAAGTTCTAGTGTGAACTCGTTGTAGGTGTTGTGGCACCGAGTGATCCAGTGGGATCGATTCTAGTGGAAATCCTTCATGGTGTTGAAGGCGGGGACGTAGAGCAAGGGTGCTCGAGCCTCGAAACAAATCTCCTGTGTTTGCGATTGCTCCCTCTATCTCTCACTTGTGTTTATATCTTGCTTGCTTATATTGCTTTCATCTCTATATGCTTGATATATACTTGTGCTCAAATTGACATATGCTTGGGTTTGTTTGCTCACACTTGTATTCAACCAAGAGAGTCATAGCGGCACCTCAACTCTTATCTAGAGGAATCTTGAGGAGATAGTCCAAAGCCCTTCACGGAGAATCCGGCTACACTCTTGTATTGTACTTGGTGTGTTGTGCTTATGAATTTTTAGTTTGCATAAATAGTTTTAATTCCTCATTAATTCATCATTATATTAGCTAGTCACCTATTCACCCCCCTCTAAGTGATTTCAATTAGTATCAGAGCTTGGTGCTCTTGATTTGGGTCTTATCACCTTGAGTTAAAGATCCTCTTTTATAGCTAATCACAATATTTGTATACACACACATGGATTTCATGTCATCTCTCACTTTTGACATTCTTAACATCCAAAATTGGAAAGTTAAGATGTCATTGTACCACAAAGCCCTAGGCATTCATGTTTACTTTGCCACTATTAAAGATTCATATTGTTTAAATGACAAATATTTAGAGGCTAATGCAAAAGCCATCCATGCTTTGAAGAGTACCTAAATGATGAATATTTATCTAGGGTTTCTAATTTTGATTCGGCTTTTGTAGTTGAAACACAATAGTCTCCCTTGGCGAACAAAAGCAATACTATGCGGGGAGTGACTCAGATGATGGAAGTGATGTTTCCAACTTGTCCTACATAGTCTAAGGGGATAACCCCCTTGAGGTAAACTCCGAATCCGAGTTAGAAGAGGATGTTGATATGTCTTATGGTGAGCTTGAATCATTTTGTCAACAACTTCTTAAAAAATATGAATTGCTTAAAAAGGATAATAAGAAAATGAAAAATAATTTTGATTTCTTGTTAAAAGAAAAAAATTCTTTTCAAATTAAATTGGAAAACATTTCAAAAGAAAATGAGATGTTGAAAAAGGACAATATTTCCTTGACTTCTAAATTAAGTGATCTTTGTGAAGGAAATAATTCTTTAAAAAATAAAATTATTTTGGTGAAAAAGGAAAAAGAAATTACTTTACAAGAAAACAACTCATTGAAAAGAAAAGTTATTTCAAAAGAAAAAGAAAATGTTTCTAAAAAGAAAAGGAATAATGATTCTCATTCTCACCATGCTTTACATATCACCATTGATCAAAATGAGATTAAATTTTTGAGAAATAGAATAAATTGTTTGAGCTCAACTTTGAGCAATTGTGCATTTAACCATAAAAATTGGAAACCTTGTTTTTAAAGAAACAAGCTCCACATGTACATGCACATCACTCACGGCACACTTTGCACACCATGATCACACTCATTCACATGTGCATTCTAGAGTGTACAAGTATACACATTGTGACTATAAAGGCCATTTAGCAAAATTTTGTTATGATAGAGTAAATTCTATTAATTTTGCTAATAAAAATGTTTGGGTTCCAAATAAAGCTAACCCCCGTGGACTCAAAAGAAAATAGGTACCAAAATCCTCACCTCTTGTGTTTGATATAGGTGTGGGCTCTCACATGACGTGAGAGAGTTGGTGCCTTGGTGGTGGATGCATGGGCTTGATGGACACTACAAATTGATGCATCACTATCAAGGAGCTTGGTTGGAAGACCACCATGTTTGGAGACTTAGAGTATAGTCTTGTGATTTTGGTAACTATCTCTAAACTCCATTTAGTTTACATGCTTTTATATTTGATGATTTTTTAGCATGTGTTAGTTTTATGTTAAAATAATCATGTTTTATATTTCATGAGGTGAATACTTGTTTAGATGTAGTTTTTGTCAAAATTTGTGTATGTACTTGTACAAGTAGTGAGCAACATATGATTCATATATGTTTGCACTTCATTGCTCATTTGTACTCACTACATGCACATGTATAACCTAGTTTTGATGATTCCCTCATTTATACTTGTTTTGTCTATCTTTGTGCATGTTTTACTTCATGTATATGTAATCTTTGTCCAAAACTAATAAATATACATGTATACCCTTGAGTCACTTGCCTTCATGCAAATACTATTATGGACTCTTTTTATATTTGGGATATGTATGTTTATTGTTAGTTTTGATAAATCATACATATACCTTGAAGTTTATTTTTAAATGAAATTTTTTTTTATGATTTTCATATTTGTTTGATAAAATGATATTCATGTTTGTTTTGAGCCTCATTGACTATTTTCATGAAAATGCTAATTACATGATTCTTGTGCACTCACACTTCATTTGTTTACTCATGACATTATTTTCATGATAATTTTTGAGCTTTATAGATTTTGAGTGTCGAATTTTGTGCATTTAGTATGACTAATGAGATACATATGATTTATTTTCATGTTTGAAGGATCTTTAACTAGTTTTTTTCAAAAATTACTTTAATTAGTTATTTATTCTTCATTTGGTAGTGTTTTTACAATACAACTATTTTCATATCTTATTTTTGAGAACTTCTACCCTTTAAGGGCGGATGGATGGGCGACCATGCCTTGTATGCTCAAACTAAATATCTTTTATCATGTGCATGAAAAGGGTAGATCTTTATGAGTTATACACTTGATTTACATCATATTTTCAATTGGTATTACAATTGATATTTTTGTGTATACTCATATTTTGTTTTCTATATATGTATGCTTTAAATTTTAAATAATATCAATTTCTATTGGTATTTTCATTCTCATACATATATATGATTTGTTTGTGCTTGATTTACAAGATATTTACATGTTTAAAGCACAAGTTATGTTTATGCTAAGCTTGAATTAAATCTTGATTTAATTGGTATCAATTGGTATTTTAATAAGCTTATGCATTATTTTCAGTTGGTATTTTTATTGATATCAAAATTTACAATATACTTCAATTGCAATTTAGGTTTAAATTTCAATTGGTATCAATGTGTTTTACCTATTTGGTATCAAAATTTATCATATATTTCAATTGATATCAAAATATAAAATATTTTCTTTCATTAATTTTAAAATGTACAAATGTTTCAATTTCAATTGGTATCATAAATTTCCTATTTCATATGGTATCAAAATATTATGATATCTCAAATGGATTTGTTGATTTAAGAAAAATTCAAAATTTGTATTATTTATTTACAATTGGTATCTTAAAATTTTGTTTATGTACAAATGATATCTCAAAATTTGTTTAAGTATTATAACAGTTTGTGTTAAGAATGTTTTGATATGTATTGTCTATATGCAAGGGGAGCTTAACATCTCTTATATATATAGATGCATGTTGAGTATATCTTATATTGAGGAGGTTGACATCTCTTCTTTATATGATACACGTGTGTAGGGGGAGCTTAACATCTCCACTTATGCATTGTATATTATGCGTTATGTGAGTTAGGGCTTGTCATCCCTTCTTCATATAATGCATGTATGAAGGAAAGCTAACTTAGCATCTTCCTCTTCATGAATGTATATCGCATATATATCCTTATTCTTGATTTATTTTATTTTACCCCTTTGTTGATGATTGACAAAAAGGGAGAGAAAGATTTTGAGTTTATAAATGCATAGTGTTTGTATATATTGAGTTTATGCATCTTATGTTTTCACAAAATGAGAAGATGATTTTGAAAGTTTAAATAAAAAGGGGGAGAAAGTTTTTGGAAAAAGGATTTTGAATTTATGCATGTTTCTCTCAGCTTGTTGATGCATATATATTTGTTTAGTTTCATGTATTTCATTGAATATCTTATTGTTTATTGTTATGCATGAGTTAAGGGGAGCTTCTATGAAGCTTAACTTTAATCCATGTATATATAACTCCATGAGTTTTTGAAGGGTTCACCTAGAGGGGGGGTGAATAGGTGATGGCTAATCTAATGGTCACTAAATGCCAAATAATGCAAATAATGCGGAAGCTAAAAGCAATTATGACCTAATTAAATCTTTTACACTAAACACCACGTATAACCAAAGAGTGTTGCCGAATTCCCCGTGAAGGGCTCTGGACAAACTCCTCTAGATTCCCCTTGAATGGGTTGAGGTGCCGCGTTGGCTCTCTTGGTCGAATACAAGTGTTAGCAAATAATCCCAAGCAAGTATATATCAATTATGCACACAAGATATATCAAGCATGTAAATGCAAAGACAATATAAGCTATACAAGATATAAAAGAGACAAAGAGAGAGAGTGAGCAATCGCAAACACAAGGGTATGTTTCGAGGTTCGAGCACACTTGCTCTACATCCCCGCCTTCGACACACGAAGGATTTCCACTATGCAAGATCCCAATGGATCTCACCTCGGTGCCGCAACACCTACAAGCCCTCGGACTCCCTAGTCCCGTACACACCGCAAGCTCACTAGCTCGTCGAGGCCGCACCTCAAACAAAGAGGCCGCACCTGAACCCTAAACAACCACGAGCACACTTGCCCGTCTCCTCAAAGTACAAGAAAAGAAATCTTGGTGATCTAAACACTTTGATCACCAATAAAATCTCTCACTACAACATTACTATAAGATGAATAGCTCAATGGATGCTCAAGTGTTTGTGTGAGAAAACAAGGAAAGAGATGGTGGAGGAAAACTCAAGAAATTCTCTTTTACACTCTTGATAAAACTTTCCTTTTGATTGGAAATATTTGCTCTCTATTTTGTGGAGAAAAACTTCTGAAAAGAGTGGGAAAAACTGGCTCTAAAAACTTCTCCAAATCTTGGTGAAAACAGTCCACAAACCCCCAAATATATAGGCTGTCAAAAACTAGCCGTTGGGGTCTTGACAGGTCTGCCGGTCGACCGCCAACGGTCAAAAATCCGACCGTTGGAGCCTCCGGTCGACCGGCCCGGTCCACCCAGAAGAACAGAGAGCACTGCTCTCAGTTACGGTCGACCTGCCCGGTCGACCGTACACAGAACTGCCAGACGTGCACGGTTCTGTGCACGTCGGTCGACCGGCCCGGTCGACCGCCCTCTGTGCAATAGGTTAAATTGGCGCACAGTTTTGAGGTCTAAAACGTTCGAATTTGGGAATAAGTATATAGGATGAAGTTGTAGATATTGAAGTATTCTTTCTAATGAAACTTAAATCAAATCAATATCTATTCAGAATTGAAAGTTATCAATAAAATACTAAAAGGTATCAAATCAGAAACTGTAAACTATTTTAGAACAAGAACAGACTTCAACCCAATCTTTGACATTCTTAACATTTAAATCAGAAAATGATTATTAAATATTAAATATAGCTCTGAAAGTCATCTTTAAAATGCAATTTAAATCATGTTAATTGAATATAAGAATCAAAAGTTATGACTAGAAAATTAAAAGAATATCGAGCAGATCAGCAGAACGGTCGGCCGCCCGGTCGACAGAGAAAACCCGAGAGTTCTAAAATGGTTTTGGTTAAAAACACATGTATATTTGAAACACCAAGAACCAAAATGGTATTTTTCTAGAACTAAAAATCTTTTATCAAAACACATATAAATCAAGAGTGTGTGTGTGATATGAACTTGAGCAATCCACCAACTATTCTATCCTTTACATTTTAACTAAAACAAAATCTTATAAAAACAAACCTAGACACAAGTCTTGATCTTGAAGTCTTCCCTTGAAGTCTTCTCATCTTCTTGACTTGGTCCACACACGATCCAACGAGCTCAACTCTTGATGTGGTCTTGATGCATGGGCTCGTGAATCAACTGGTGCTAGCTCCAAAACTTGACTTTAAATCCTTTGTTGAAGCTCCACACCTACTAAGATCTTGATCATAAATCTGTCACTAATTAAACACAAGATCATTAGTAAACATAACTACATGAGTTGATCATCATCAAAACTAGAGTGATGGGCCTTTGGGCCAACAATCTCCCCCTTTTTGATGATGACAAAACTCATGGAGTTATATATGCATGGATTAAAGTAAAGCTTCAAGGAAGCTCCCCCTTAACTCATGCATAGACAAATGAATAATAGATATGGTAATGAGGCACATGAATATGTATGCAAGTATGGAGATAAAACATGCAACAAGCATAAATCAAAATCTTTTTTTCCTATTTGCAAAATAAAACATATATGCATGAACACAAATTCTTTAAAACATGCATATAAATCTCAAATTCTTCTCCCCCTTTTTGTCAATCATCAACAAAGGGGTCAAAGTAAAATCAAATCAAACAAATTTTCTCCCCTTTTTTATCAAAAACAAAAAGATCAAGAAGGGGTAATACAAATCAACAAAATGTTTTTTTAAATTAATTTTTCTTAAACAAAAATTTTTAAAGGTATCAGAGCTCTTGTAAAACAAACAAATTTTAAGATACCAAATCGAAAATAATCATTATTGTAAAACATATTGATACTAATTGAAATTTAACAAATATGAAGTTGAAACATTTTGATATCAATGGTAAACATAATGATCCAAAAATTTTATTTTCCATCATAAACTTTGTGCTTTTAAGAATGTGAGCCAATTGAAAGTTAAGCACATGAAAATCATATATATGTATGAAATGAGTATACCAATAGAAATTGATACATATATATATAAGAAAACAAAGTATGAGTATATACAAAAATTATCAATTTAGATACCAATTGAAAGAGTCCAATGATACCAATTGACATAACAATAAGATCAAGTGTATATCTCATAACCTACCACCCTACATATGCTCAAGATAGAAGATTTTCAATGAAGCATACAAGGCATAATCGCCCATCCATCCTCCCATAGATGGTAGGGGTTTTCAAAAATAGGTTAGAAAATATTTTAGCATTGAAAATCACTACCAAATGAGGAACAATAACTAGTTTAAATAGTTTTTGAAAAACTAGTTAAAGATCCTTCAAAATCATCAAATCATATATTTTTCATGAATCAAGACTAAATACACAAAGTTTTACACTCAAGATCGATTAAGCTCATAAAAGTGTTCATGAATCAAAGTCTGACAAAATAAATAAAGTGTGAGTGTTCAAAAGTCATGTAAGTAGCATTATCATGAAAATGGTCATTGAAGCTCAATAAAAAGATCACAAGTCACATTTTTAACAAAACCACGAAAAATCATTTTTTCATCAAAACACTAATCTTCATGGTATATGTATGATTTATCCAAAGCTAACAATACACATACATATCCCAACATAAAAGAGTCTATCAAATGTATTTGCATGAAGGCAAGAGACTCACGGGTATACATGTATATTTATTAGATTTGAATTAAAAATACATATACATGAAGTAAAGCATAAAAATTGGTAGAGCATGTATAAATGAGAATCATCAAAACTAGCCTATACATGTGCATATAGTGGGTACAAATGAGCATGAAGTGCAAACATATGTAAGTCACGTGTAACTCACTATTTGTACATGTATAATACAAGTTTTGATAAAAACTACATCTAAGCATGTTTTTACCTCATGAAGCACAAAAATACATAAAACATGAACATGCTCAAAATAATATGAATGAACAAGCATGAACATGAATAAAAAGGGAGTTTAGAGATTGTTACCAACTCCAAATCTCCAAACATGGTGGTCTTTCCCACCAAACCTCCTTTGATAGCGATGCGTCTAAAGTGTGTCCATCCAATCCATGTGCATCCACTACCAAGGCACCAAATCTCTCACGTCTTGAGAGATCCCTCACCTACATCAAAAACATGGGGTGGGGGTTTTGGTACCCATTTTTTCTTGGGTCCTTAGGGGTTAGCTTTATAAGGCACCCAAACATTTTTATTCATAACAAAATTTATATGATGTTATCTATCAAAACAAAACTTTGCTAAATAACCTTTGCGGCCACAATGGGTACATTTGTACACCTTAGGATGCTTATGTGAATGTGTATGATCGTGACGTGCAACATAAGCAGATGCATTATGAGGATGATGTGCATGAATGTGTGGAGTTTGTTTCTTTGCAAACAAAGACTCCAACCTAGTATGGTTAAATGCACACGAGTTCAAAGTTGAACTCAAACTATCTATTTTATTTCTCAAATTCTTAATCTCACTATCATCAATGGTAGCATGTAAAGACATGTGAGAAATAGAATCATTTTTCTTTATCTTTTTAGAAACATTTTCTTTTTCTTTTTCAAACATTTTTCTTTTCAAACAATTATTTTCTTGAAAAACAATTTCCTTTTGAGTTTCCACAAAAATAATTTTATCTTTCAAAATAGTGTTCCCTTCACACAAATCATTTAATTTAGACATAAGGGAAACATTCTCATTTTTTAAAACATTAATTTCTTTTTCTAAACATGTAATGTTAGATTTAAATGAATCTTGTTCTACATGCATGCAAGCAATATTCTTTTTCAAAATTTTATTTTCCTTTTTAATCATGTCATATTTTTCAAGCAATAGATGACAAAAAGTAGATAGCTCATCATATGACATGTCCTCATCATCGGATTCGGTGTTTACTTCAAGGGGGTTATCCCCTTGGACCATATAGCACACGTTGGAGGTGTCGCTCCCAACGTCCGAATCGCTCCCCGCATAGTATTGATCTTTTTCGCCGAGAGAGATGAGGGTATTCCAAACTACAAAAGCCGAATCAAAGTTAGAAACTCTAGATAAATAAACATCATCTAGGGTAGACTTTAAAGCATTAAGGGCTTTTGAGTTAGCCTCAAGATTCTTACCATCTAAACAATATGCATTATTAGTAGTGGCAAGATAAACATGATAACCTAGGGCTTTGAGGTACAAGGACATCTTCACCTTCCATATATGGATGTTAACAATGTCAAACATGGGTGGTGACATGAAGTCCATGGTGTGTATACAAAATTGTGATTAGCCTAAAAAGAGGATCTTTTACTCTAGGTTGTTAGACCAAATCAGAGTACCATGCTCTGATAACAATTGAAGGGTTCACCTAGAGGGGGGTGAATAGGTGATGGCTAATCTAATGGTCACTAAATGCCAAATAATACAAATAATGCGGAAGCTAAAAGCAATTATGACCTAATTAAATCTTTTACACTAAACACCACGTATAACCAAAGAGTGTTGCCGAATTCCCGTGAAGGGCTCTGGACAAACTCCTCTAGATTCCCCTTGAATGGGTTGAGGTGCCGCGTTGGCTCTCTTGGTTGAATACAAGTGTTAGCAAACAATCCCAAGCAAGTATATATCAATTATGCACACAAGATATATCAAGCATGTAAATGTAAAGACAATATAAGCTATGCAAGATATAAAAGAGACAAAGAGAGAGAGTGAGCAATCGCAAACACAAGGGTATGTTTCGAGGTTCGAGCACACTTGCTCTACATCCCCGCCTTCGACACACGAAGGATTTCCACTATGCAAGATCCCAATGGATCTCCCCTCGGTGCCGCAACACCTACAAGCCCTCGGACTCCCTAGTCCCGTACACACCGCAAGCTCACTAGCTCGCCGAGGCCGCACCTCAAACAAAGAGTTCGCACCCGAACCCTAAACAACCACGAGCACACTTGCCCGTCTCCTCAAAGTACAAGAAAAGAAATCTTGGTGATCTAAACACTTTGATCACCAATAAAATCTCTCACTACAACACTACTATAAGATGAATAGCTCAATGGATGCTCAAGTATTTGTGTGAGAAAACAAGGAAAGAGATGGTGGAGGAAAACTCAATAAATTCTCTTTTACACTCTTGATAAAACTTTCCTTTGATTGAAAATATTTGCTCTCTATTTTGTGGAGAAAAACTTCTGAAAAGAGTGAGAAAAACTGGCTCTAAAAACTTCTCCAAATCTTGGTGGAAACAGTCCACAAACCCCCAAATATATAGGCTATCAAAAACTAGCCGTTGGGGTCCTGACAGGTCTGCCGGTCGACCGCCCGGTCGACCGCCAACGGTCAAAAATCCGACCGTTGGAGCCTCCGGTCGACCGGCCCGGTCGACCCAGAAGAACAGAGAGCACTGCTCTCATTTACGGTCGACCTGCCCGGTCGACCGCACACAGAACTGCCAGACGTGCACGGTTCTGTGCACGTCGGTCGACCGGCCAGGTCGACCGCCCTCTGTGCAATGGGTTAACTTGGAGCACAGTTTTGAGGTCTAAAACTTTCGAATTTGGGAATAAGTATATATGATGAAGTTGTAGATATTGAAGTCTTCTTTCTAAAGCAACTTAAATCAAATCAATATCAATTCAGAATTGAAAGTTATCAATACAAAACTAAAAGGTATCAAATCAGAAACTGTAAACTATTTTTAGAACAAGAACAGAATTCAACCCAATATTTGACATTCTTAACATTTAAATCAGAAAATGATTATTAAATATTAAATGTAGTTCTGAAAGTCATATTTAAAATGCAATTTAAATCATGTTAATTGAATATAAGAATCAAAAATTATGACTAGAAAACTAAAAGAATGTCGAGCAGATCAGCAGAACGGTCGGCCGCCCGGTCGACCGAGAAAACCCGAGAGTTCTAAAATGGTTTTGGTTAAAAACACATGTATATTTGAAACACCAAAAACCAAAATGGTATTTTTCTAGAACTAAAAATCTTTTATCAAAACACATATAAATCAAGAGTGTGTGTGTGATATGAACTTGAGCAATCCACCAACTATTCTATCCTTTACATTTTAACTAAAACAAAATCTTATAAAAACAAACCTAGACACAAGTCTTGATCTTGAAGTCTTCCTTGAAGTCTTCTCAACTTCTTGACTTGGTCCACACACGATCCAACGAGCTCAACTCTTGATGTGGTCTTGATGCATAGGCTCGTGAATCAACTGGTGCTAGCTCCAAAACTTGACTTTAAATCCTTTGTTGAAGCTCCACACCTACTAAGATCTTGATCATAAATCTGTCACTAAATAAACACAAGATCATTAGTAAACATAACTACATGAGTTGATCATCATCAAAACTAGAGTGATGGGCCTTTGGGCCAACAATCTCCCCCTTTTGATGAGGACAAAACTTATGGAGTTATATATGCATGGATTAAAGTAAAGCTTCAAGGAAGCTCTCCCTTAACTCATGCATAGACAAATGAATAATGATATGGCAATGAGGCACATGAATATGTATGCAAGTATGGAGATAAAACATGCAACAAGTATAAATCAAAATCTTTTTCTCCTATTTGCAAAACAAAACATATATGCATGAACACAAATTCTTTAAAACATGTATATAAATCTCAAATTCTTCTCCCCCTTTTTGTCAATCATCAACAAAGGGGTCAAAGTAAAATCAAATCAAACAAATTTTCTCCCCCTTTTGTCAAAAACAAAAAGATCAAGAAGGGGTAATACAAATCAACAAAATGTTTTTTTTAAATTAATTTTTCTTAAACAAAATTTTTTAAAGGTATCAGAGCTCTTGTAAAACAAACAAATTTTAAGATACCAAATCGAAAATAATCATTATTGTAAAACATATTGATACCAATTGAAATTTAACAAATATAAAGTTGAAGCATTTTGATATCAATGGTAAACATAATGATCCAAAAATTTATTTCCATCATAAACTTTGTGCTTTTAAGAATGTGAGCCAATTGAAAGTTAAGCACATGAAAATCATATATATGTATGAAATGAGTATACCAATTGAAATTGATACATACATATATAAGAAAACAAAGTATGAGTATATACAAAAATTATCAATTTAGATACCAATTGAAAGAGTCCAATGATACCAATTGACATAACAATAAGATCAAGTGTATATCTCATAACCTACCACCCTACATATGCTCAAGATAAAAGATTTTCAATGAAGCATACAAGGCATAATCGCCCATCCATCCTCCCATAGATGGTAGGGGTTTTCAAAAATAGGTTTGAAAATATTTTAGCATTGAAAATCACTACCAAATGAGGAACAATAACTAGTTAAAATAGTTTTTGCAAAACTAGTTAAAGATCCTTCAAAATCATCAAATCATATATTTTTCATGAATCAAGACTAAATACACAAAGTTTTACACTCAAGATCGATTAAGCTCATAAAAGTGTTCATGAATCAAAGCCATGACAAAATAAATAAAGTGTGAGTGTTCAAAAGTCATGTAAGTAGCATTATCATGAAAATGGTCATTGAAGCTCAATAAAAAGATCACAAGTCACATTTTTAAAAAAATCACGAAAAATCATTTTTCATCAAAACACTAATCTTCATGGTATATGTATGATTTATCCAAAGCTAACAATACACATACATATCCCAAACATAAAAGAGTCTTTCAAATGTATTTGCATGAAGGCAAGAGACTCACGGGTATACATGTATATTTATTAGATTTGAATTAAAAATACATATACATGAAGTAAAGCATAAAAATTGGTAGAGCATGTATAAATGAGAATCATCAAAACTAGCCTATACATGTGCATATAGTGGGTACAAATGAGCATGAAGTGCAAACATATGTAAGTCACGTGTAACTCACTATTTGTACATGTATAATACAAGTTTTGATAAAAACTACATCTAAGCATGTTTTTACCTCATGAAGCACAAAAATACATAAAACATGAACATGCTCAAAATAATAAGAATGAACAAGCATGAACATGAATAAAAAGGGAGTTTAGAGATTGTTACCAACTCCAAAACTCCAAACATGGTGGTCTTTCCACCAAAACCTCCTTTGATAGCGATGCGTCTAAAGTGTGTCCATCCAATCCATGTGCATCCACTACTAAGGCACCAAATCTCTCACGTCTTGAGAGATCCCTAACCTACATCAAAAACATGGGGTGGGGGTTTTGGTACCCATTTTTTCTTGGGTCCTTGGGGGTTAGCTTTATAAGGCACCCAAACATTTTTATTCATAGCAAAATTTATATGATGTAATCTATCAAAATAAAACTTTGCTAAATGGCCTTTGCGGCCACAATGTGTACATTTGTACACCTTAGGATGCTTATGTGAATGTGTATGATCGTGACGTGCAACATAAGCAGATGCATTATGAGGATGATGTGCATGAATGTGTGGAGTTTGTTTCTTTGCAAACAAAGACTCCAACCTAGTATGGTTAAATGCACACGAGTGCAAAGTTGAACTCAAACTATCTATTTTATTTCTCAAATTCTTAATCTCACTATCATCAATGGTAGCATGTAAAGACATGTGAGAAATAGAATCATTTTTCTTTATCTTTTAGAAACATTTTCTTTTTCTTTTTCAAACATTTTCTTTTCAAACAATTATTTTCTTGAAAAACAATTTCCTTTTGAGTTTCCACCAAAATAATTTTATCTTTCAAAATAGTGTTCCCTTCACACAAATCATTTAATTTAGACATAAGGGAAACATTCTCATTTTTTAAAACATTAATTTCTTTTTCTAAACATGCAATGTTAGATTTAAATGAATCTTGTTCTACATGCATGCAAGCAATATTCTTTTTCAAATTTTTATTTTCCTTTTTAATCATGTCATATTTTTCAAGCAATAGATGACAAAAAGTAGATAGCTCATCATATGACATGTCCTCATCATCGGATTCGGTGTTTACCTCAAGGGGGTTATCCCCTTGGACCATATAGCACACGTTGGAGGTGTCGCTCCCAACGTCCGAATCGCTCCCCGCATAGTATTGATCTTTTTCGCCGAGGGAGATGAGGGTATTCCAAACTACAAAAGCCGAATCAAAGTTAGAAACTCTAGATAAATAAACATCATCTAGGGTAGACTTTAAAGCATTAAGGGCTTTTGTGTTAGCCTCAAGATTCTTACCATCTAAACAATATGCATTATTAGTAGTGGCAAGATAAACATGATAACCTAGGGCTTTGAGGTACAAGGACATCTTCACCTTCCATATATGGATGTTAACAATGTCAAACATGGGTGGTGACATGAAGTCCATGGTGTGTGTACAAAATTGTGATTAGCCTAAAAAGAGGATCTTTTACTCTAGGTTGTTAGACCAAATCAGAGTACCATGCTCTGATACCAATTGAAGGGTTCACCGAGAGGGGGGGTGAATAGGTGATGGCTAATCTAATGGTCACTAAATGCCAAATAATGCAAATAATGCGGAAGCTAAAAGCAATTATGACCTAATTAAATCTTTTACACTAAACACCACGTATAACCAAAGAGTGTTGCCGAATTCCCCGTGATGGGCTCTGGACAAACTCCTCTAGATTCCCCTTGAATGGGTTGAGGTTCCGCGTTGGCTCTCTTGGTTGAATACAAGTGTTAGCAAACAATCCCAAGCAAGTATATATCAATTATGCACACAAGATATATCAAGCATGTAAATGTAAAGACAATATAAGCTATGCAAGATATAAAAGAGACAAAGAGAGAGAGTGAGCAATCGCAAACACAAGGGTATGTTTCGAGGTTCGAGCACACTTGCTCTACATCCCCGCCTTCGACACACGAAGGATTTCCACTATGCAAGATCCCAATGGATCTCTCCTCGGTGCCGCAACACCTACAAGCCCTCGGACTCCCTAGTCCCGTACACACCGCAAGCTCACTAGCTCGCCGAGGCCGCACCTCAAACAAAGAGTTCGCACCCGAACCCTAAACAACCACGAGCACACTTGCCCGTCTCCTCAAAGTACACGAAAAGAAATCTTGGTGATCTAAACACTTTAATCACCAATAAAAGCTCTCACTACAAAACTACTATAAGATGAATAGCTCAATGGATGCTCAAGTGTTTGTGTGAGAAAACAAGGAAAGAGATGGTGGAGGAAAACTCAAGAAATTCTCTTTTACACTCTTGATAAAACTTTCCTTTTGATTGAAAATATTTGCTCTCTATTTTGTGGAGAAAAACTTCTGAAAAGAGTGAGAAAAACTGGCTCTAAAAACTTCTCCAAATCTTGGGAAAAACAGTCCACAAACCCCCAATATATAGGCTGTCAAAAAACTAGCCGTTGGGGTCCTGACAGGTCTGCCGGTCGATCGCCCGGTCGACCGCCAACAGTCAAAAATCCGACCGTTGGAGCCTCCGGTCGACCGGCCCGGTCGACCCAGAAGAACAGAGAGCACTGCTCTCAGTTACAGTCGACCTGCCCGGTCGACCGCACACTGAACTGCCAGACGTGCACGGTTCTGTGCACGTCGGTCGACCGGCCCGGTCGACCGCCCTCTGTACAATGGGTTAACTTGGAGCACAGTTTTGAGGTCTAAAACGTTCGAATTTGGGAATAAGTATATAGGATGAAGTTGTAGTTATTGAAGTCTTCTTTCTAAAGCAACTTAAATCAAATAAATATCAATTCAGAATTGAAAGTTATCAATAAAATACTAAAAGGTATCAAATTAGAAACTGTAAACTATTTTTAGAACAAGAACAGACTTCAACCCAATATTTGACATTCTTAACATTTAAATCAGAAAATGATTATTAAATATTAAATGTAGCTCTGAAAGTCATCTTTAAAATGCAATTTAAATCATGTTAATTGAATATAAGAATCAAAATTTATGACTAGAAAACTAAAAGAATGTCGAGCAGATCAGCAGAACGGTCGGCCGCCCGGTCGACCGAGAAAACCCGAGAGTTCTAAAATGGTTTTGGTTAAAAACACATGTATATTTGAAACACCAAAAAACCAAAATGGTATTTTTCTAGAACTAAAAATCTTTTATCAAAACACATATAAATCAAGAGTGTGTGTGTGATATGAACTTGAGCAATCCACTAACTATTCTATCCTTTACATTTTAACTAAAACAAAATCTTATAAAAACAAACTTAGACACAAGTCTTGATCTTGAAGTCTTCCCTTGAAGTCTTCTCATCTTCTTGACTTGGTCCACACACGATCCAACGAGCTTAACTCTTGATGTGGTCTTGATGCAAAGGCTCGTGAATCAACTGGTGCTAGCTCCAAAACTTGACTTTAAATCCTTTGTTGAAGCTCCACACCTACTAAGATCTTGATCATAAATCTGTCACTAATTAAACACAAGATCATTAGTAAACATAACTACATGAGTTGATCATCATCAAAACTAGAGTGATGGGCCTTTGGGCCAACAATCTCCCCCTTTTTGATGATGACAAAACTCATGGAGTTATATATGCATGGATTAAAGTAAAGCTTCAAGGAAGCTCCCCCTTAACTCATGCATAGACAAATGAATAATAGATATGGCAATGAGGCACATGAATATGTATGCAAGTATGGAGATAAAACATGCAATAAGCATAAATCAAAATCTTTTTCTCCTATTTGCAAAACAAAACATATATGCATGAACACAAATTCTTTAAAACATGCATATAAATCTCATTTTTCTCCCCCTTTTTGTCAATCATCAACAAAGGGGTCAAAGTAAAATCAAATCAAACAAATTTTCTCCCCCTTTTTGTCAAAAACAAAAAGATCAAGAAGGGGTAATACAAATCAACAAAATATTTTTTTTAGATTAATTTTTCTTAAACAAAATTTTTTTAAAGGTATCAGAGCTCTTGTAAAACAAAAAAATTTTAAGATACCAAATCGAAAATAATCATTATTGTAAAACATATTGATACCAATTGAAATTTAACAAATATGAAGTTGAAGCATTTTGATATCAATGGTAAACATAATGATCCAAAAATTTTATTTTCCATCATAAATTTACTGCTTTAAAGAATGTGAGCCAATTGAAAGTTAAGCACATGAAAATCATATATATGTATGAAATGAGTATACCAATTGAAATTGATACATACATATATAAGAAAATAAAGTATGAGTATATACAAAAATTATCAATTTAGATACCAATTGAAAGAGTCCAATGATACCAACTGACATAACAATAAGATCAAGTGTATATCTCATAACCTACAACCCTACATATGCTCAAGATAGAAGATTTTCAATGAAGCATACAAGGCATAATCGCCCATCCATCCTCCCATAGATGGTAGGGGTTTTCAAAAATAGGTTTGAAAATATTTTAGCATTGAAAATCACTACCAAATGAGGAACAATAACTAGTTAAAATAGTTTTTGAAAAACTAGTTAAAGATCCTTCAAAATCATCAAATCATAAATTTTTCATGAATCAAGACTAAATACACAAAGTTTTACACTCAAGATCGATTAAGCTCATAAAAGTGTTCATGAATCAAAGTCATGACAAAATAAATAAAGTGTGAGTGTTCAAAAGTCATGTAAGTAGCATTATCATGAAAATGGTCATTGAAGCTCAATAAAAAGATCACAAGTCACATTTTTAACAAAACCACGAAAAATCATTTTTCATCAAAACACTAATTTTCATGGTATATGTATGATTTATCCACAGCTAACAATACACATACATATCCCAAACATAAAAGAGTCTATCAAATGTATTTGCATGAAGGCAAGAGACTCACGGGTATACATGTATATTTATTAGATTTGAATTAAAAATACATATACATGAAGTAAAGCATAAAAATTGGTAGAGCATGTATAAATGAGAATCATCAAAACTAGCCTATACATGTGCATATAGTGGGTACAAATGAGCATGAAGTGCAAACATATGTAAGTCACGTGTAACTCACTATTTGTACATGTATAATACAAGTTTTGATAAAAACTACATCTAAGCATGTTTTTACCTCATGAAGCACAAAAATACATAAAACATGAACATGCTTAAAATAATAAGAATGAACAAGCATGAACATGAATAAAAAGGAGTTTAGATATTGTTACCAACTCCAAAGCTCCAAACATGGTGGTCTTTCCCACCAAAACCTCCTTTGATAGCGATGCGTCTAAAGTGTGTCCATCCAATCCATGTGCATCCACTACTAAGGCACCAAATCTCTCACGTCTTGAGAGATCCCTCACCTACATCAAAAACATGGGGTGGGGGTTTTGGTACCCATTTTTCTTGGGTCCTTAGGGGTTAGCTTTATAAGGCACCCAAACATTTTTATTCATAGCAAAATTTATATGATGTTATCTATTAAAACAAAACTTTGCTAAATGGCCTTTGCGGCCACAATGGGTACATTTGTACACCTTAGGATGCTTATGTGAATGTGTATGATCGTGACGTGCAACATAAGCAGATGCATTATGAGGATGATGTGCATGAATGTGTGGAGTTTGTTTCTTTGCAAACAAAGACTCCAACCTAGTATGGTTAAATGCACACGAGTTCAAAGTTGAACTCAAACTATCTATTTTATTTCTCAAATTCTTAATCTCACTATCATCAATGGTAGCATGTAAAGACATGTGAGAAATAGAATCATTTTTCTTTATCTTTTTAGAAACATTTTCTTTTTCTTTTTCAAACATTTTTCTTTTCAAACAATTATTTTCTTGAAAAACAATTTCCTTTTGAGTTTCCACCAAAATAATTTTATCTTTCAAAATAGTGTTCCCTTCACACAAATCATTTAATTTAGACATAAGGGAAACCTTCTCATTTTTCAAAACATTAATTTCTTTTTCTAAACATGCAATGTTAGATTTAAATGAATCTTGTTCTACATGCATGCAAGCAATATTCTTTTTCAAATTTTTATTTTCCTTTTTAATCATGTCATATTTTCAAGCAATAGATGACAAAAAGTAGATAGCTCATCATATGACATGTCCTCATCATCGGATTCGGTGTTTACCTCAAGGGGGTTATCCCCTTGGACCATATAGCACACGTTGGAGGTGTCGCTCCCAACGTCCGAATCGCTCCCCGCATAGTATTGATCTTTTTCGCCAAGGGAGATGAGGGTATTCCAAACTACAAAAGCCGAATCAAAGTTAGAAACTCTAGATAAATAAACATCATCTAGGGTAGACTTTAAATCATTAAGGGCTTTTGAGTTAGCCTCAAGATTCTTACCATCTAAACAATATGCATTATTAGTAGTGGCAAGATAAACATGATAACTTAGGGCTTTGAGGTACAAGGACATCTTCACCTTCCATATATGGATGTTAACAATGTCAAACATGGGTGGTGACATGAAGTCCATGGTGTGTGTACAAAATTGTGATTAGCCTAAAAAGAAGATCTTTTACTCTAGGTTGTTAGACCAAATCAGAGTACCATGCTCTGATACCAATTGAAGGGTTCACCTAGAGGGGGGTGAATAGGTGATGGCTAATCTAATGGTCACTAAATGCCAAATAATGCAAATAATGCGGAAGCTAAAAGCAATTATGACCTAATTAAATCTTTTACACTAAACACCACGTATAACCAAAGAGTGTTGCCGAATTCCCCGTGAAGGGCTCTGGACAAACTCCTCTAGATTCTCCTTGAATGGGTTGAGGTGCCGCGTTGGCTCTCTTGGTTGAATACAGGTGTTAGCAAACAATCCCAAGCAAGTATATATCAATTATGCACACAAGATATATCAAGCATGTAAATGTAAAGACAATATAAGCTATGCAAGATATAAAAGAGATAAAGAGAGAGAGTGAGCAATCGCAAACACAAGGGTATGTTTCGAGGTTCGAGCAACTTGCTCTACATCCCCGCCTTCGACACACGAAGGATTTCCACTATGCAAGATCCCAATGGATCTCTCCTCGGTGCCGCAATTCCTACAAGCCCTCGGACTCCCTAGTCCCGTACACATCGCAAGCTCACTAGCTCGCCGAGGCCGCACCTCAAACAAAGAGTTCGCACCCGAACCCTAAACAACCACGAGCACACTTGCCCGTCTCCTCAAAGTACAAGAAAAGAAATCTTGGTGATCTAAACACTTTGATCACCAATAAAAGCTCTCACTACAACACTACTATAAGATGAATAGCTCAATGGATGCTCAAGTGTTTGTGTGAGAAAACAAGGAAAGAGATGGTGGAGGAAAACTCAAGAAATTCTCTTTTACACTCTTGATAAAACTTTCCTTTTGATTGGAAATATTTGCTCTCTATTTTGTGGAGAAAAACTTCTGAAAAGAGTGAGAAAAATTGGCTCTAAAAACTTCTCCAAATCTTGGTGAAAACAGTCCACAAACCCCAAATATATAGGCTGTCAAAAACTAGCCGTTGGGGTCCTGACAGGTCTGCCGGTCGACCGCCCGGTCGACCGCCAACGGTCAAAAATCCGACCGTTGGAGCCTCCGGTCGACCGGCTCGGTCGACCCAGAAAAACAGAGAGCACTGCTCTCAGTTACGGTCGACCTGCCCGGTCGACCGCACACAGAACTGCCAGACGTGCACGGTTCTGTGCACGTCGGTCGACCGGCCCGGTCGACCGCCCTCTGTGCAATGGGTTAACTTGGAGCACAGTTGTGAGGTCTAAAACGTTCGAATTTGGGAATAAGTATATATTATGAAGTTGTAGATATTGAAGTCTTCTTTCTAATGCAACTTAAATCAAATCAATATCAATTCAGAATTAAAAGTTATCAATAAAATACTAAAAGGTATCAAATCAGAAACTGTAAACTGTTTTTAGAACAAGAACAGACTTCAACCCAATATTTGACATTCTTAACATTTAAATCAGAAAATGATTATTAAATATTAAATGTAGCTCTGAAAGTCATCTTTAAATGCAATTTAAATCATGTTAATTGAATATAAGAATCAAAAGTTATGACTAGAAAACTAAAAGAATGTCGAGCAGATCAGCAGAACGGTCGGCGCCCGGTCGACCGAGAAAACCCGAGAGTTCTAAAATGGTTTTGGTTAAAAACACATGTATATTTGAAACACCAAAAACCAAAACGGTATTTTCTAGAACTAAAAATCTTTTATCAAAACACATATAAATCAAGAGTGTGTGTGTGATATGAACTTGAGCAATCCACCAACTATTCTATCCTTTACATTTTAACTAAAACAAAATCTTATAAAAACAAACCTAGACACAAGTCTTGATCTTGAAGTCTTCCCTTGAAGTCTTCTCATCTTCTTGACTTGGTCCACACACGATCCAACGAGCTCAACTCTTGATGTGGTCTTGATGCATAGGCTCGTGAATCAACTGGTGCTAGCTCCAAAACTTGACTTTAAATCCTTTGTTGAAGCTCCACACCTACTAAGATCTTGATCATAAATCTGTCACTAATTAAACACAAGATCATTAGTAAACATAACTACATGAGTTGATCATCATCAAGACTAGAGTGATGGGCCTTTGGGCCAACAGTTTTGTCATCATCAAAAAGGGGGATATTGTCAGCCCAAACGCCCATCACTCTAGTTTTGATGATGATTAACTCATGTAGTTATAGTACTAATGATCTTATATTTAATTAGTCTCAGATATGTGATCAAGATCTTAGTACGTGTTTAGCTTCAACAAAGGATTTCAAGTCAAGTTTTGGAGCTAGCACGTGTTGATTCAAGAGGTTATGCATCAAGACCACATCAAGTACTCAAGAGGAGTCTAGCTCTTTGGATCAAGATTTGGATCAAGTTAAGAAGGAGAAGAAGATTTTCATGAGAAGATTTTTTAGGAGAAGACTTGTGTCTAGATTTGTTTTTAGTAAGATTTTATTTTTACATAAAATGTAAAGGATAGATTAGTTGGTGGATTGCTCAAGTACATATACACTCACACACAAAATTTATATGTGTTTTTATAAAAGAATTTTTGTTTTGAAAAATACCGTTTTGGTCTTTGAGATTCAAAGTCTACATGTTTTTACCAAAACCATTTATAGAGCTTAATGTCAAAAACATAGATATTTCATCATATATGTGTAGTGGATCATATCCATACGCACTAAGCTTTAAAAGTGTTTAGAATATCTTATTTTTATATTTGGAGGAGTTTTGCAAAAATCGGTTTTCAATTTGGAAAAATACATATTTTTGTTTAAAGCAAAACTTCTATATTACAAAAATAGTTCAAAATGTTTGTAACATGTTTTGACTTCTACTCATACATGTTTCAATATCAAATTATAATATTGAACTTATTTTTGTAGATTTTTTGTGAATTTATGGGATTTTATCAAAGGTAAAAAGATAACTTTTAAATCCTGAAAATACTGTTTTTGGCCTTCTGCTGGTCGACCGCACGGTCGACCGAGCCAGAGGTTGGTCGACCGGGCGGTCGACCGACGTGCAGGGCCAGGGCCGGTCGACCGTCAGAGAGCCTTTGCTTTCTGAAAATGGCCCGGTCGACCGCTAGGCCATTGCCCTGAAGGCGGTCGACCGGCCGGTCAATGGTCGGAAATCCGACCGTTGGCGGTCGACCGACAGCAGTGCAGACTGCTGAGTTGGCCTCCAATGGCCACATTTTGAAGCCTATAAAAAAGGCTTCTCGTGGACCGTTTTATACAAGATTTGAAGTGGATTTTCAAGCTAGGTTTTCATACAACTTTTAGTGTTTATCTCCACTTATTTAAGAGCCAATATTTTCATATCAAAAGGAGAGTTTTCAAGAGTGTTTTGTAAAAGATATTTCTTGAGTTTTTCACCACAAATCAATCCTTGTTTTTCTCACACATACTTAAGCTTTTCATTGCTATATCATTCCTATAGGAGAGTTACTGTAAGATTGTTTTTAGGTGATCAAAGTGTTTAGATCATCAAGAGTTCTAATTTGTAATTGAGGAGGCGGACTTGCGGGTTCGCATTGTTTCGAGTTCTAGTGAGAGCTCAGTGTAGAGGTGCGGCCTCAGCAAGCTTGCGTGCTTGCGTGTGTTTGTTCTTGCGGGAACGAGTAAGGGAACTAGTGAGTCCAAGGAGTTCTAGTGTGAACTCGTTGTAGGTGTTACGGCACCGAGTGATCCGGTGGGATCGATTCTAGTGAAAATCCTTCATAGCGTTGAAGGCGGGGACGTAGAGCAAGGGTGCTCGAACCTCGAAACAAATCTCCCGTGTTTGCGATTGCTCTCTCTATCTCTCAATTGTGTTTATATCTTGCTTGCTTATATTGCTTTCATTTCTATATGATCGATATATACTTGTGCTTAAATTGACATATTCTTGGGTTTGTTTGCTCACACTTGTATTTAACTAAAAGAGCCAAAGCGGCACCTCAACTCTTATCTAGAGAAATCTTGAGGAGATAGTTCAGAGCCCTTCACAGGAAATCCGGCTACACTCTTGTGTTATATTTGGTGTGTTGTACTTAAGAATTTTTAGTTTTCATAAATAATTTTAATTCTGCTTTAATTCATCATTAGATTAGCTAGTCACCTATTCACCCCCTCTAGGTGATTTCATTAGTCACCTCAGATTTTTCTTCTATGGGTTGATCATGACTAGAAAAATTTGAAGCTGAATGTTGGAATGAAGTTTGACAATATGACTCGGGGGAGTTGTATCCCCATTGACTCGGTGAAGAGTTATGATAATTATTCCAATCTTATTCATAATACTGAGATTGGTGATAATATTGATTCGGATAACACCAATCCGACATACTTGGTTGGTTAAAGTTATGAGATGCCGGGTCGGTAATATTCAAGTCAAAGTCAAAAGTGGTCAGTGTGAAGTATGAATCACTATATGCATTAGAATAATTATAATTGTTATCCATTTCACAAAACAGAAATAAAAACAAGCAAATAGTCGAATAAACAAAGAGCGAAAAATCAAGCCTAAGTTAGGGTAGACCTTAGACCTAGACGACTCCTAACTGGTTAGACTGTCCACGAGTGGTATATTATAGAATCTGATCACAAGTTAATCGGTCGGGTAGGGGCTAGACCAATGGGAGGTATCCGCGCCTGAGCAACGGGTCTAATTATACCAAACACTGTTCTTTGAGATTTCGCTTCTCAATTCCCAACTTAAACACAGATTTGACAAGAGTCAAATTTTAACAACTTTTCCCTTAGATCAGTCTCCTATTTAAGCCCAAGATGTCCCTAGGGCCAACATCTGTACAATTTTAAGTTAAGATTGGGTTAGTGAGTGAGAAGATAGTTTGTAGGCTAAGTGAGGGTAATGACTTCTCCACCTTATCTTGTTTAAGGATGTGCCCTTAATCGTATCCGTGCACGTGTACAAGTATATAGAAAAAGCAACACATTAAGCAATATACATCACTCAAGATATGTTTCCTAAACTATAAGCTATGCATATGTACCTTGGCTCCAGTACTTCAACAGTAATAGAAAAGGTAAACAAATTAGACACGTTCCTAAATGCTAGTCTAGACCGTTTTTAACATTTACAATCAACCATTTACTGTTGAGTTAGACAGTATGTGCAGAATATATTAAATGAGAAATTAAAACGTACATAAGCTAGATCATTGAAGTTCAGTTACCCTGCAAAAAAGCTAGGTGAGTAGTCCTCTTAGATTGCCCCGGGAATGCGGCGTTTGCCGCATTTGTGCGACAATACTAAGATTTTATGGGCTCTACTTGAGACACTTATATGTCCACTGTAGCTCTCGTCTCCTTGATATCAATCATTGTACACCAAAAACAAAGAAGAAAGTTAACTAATAAAGTAATTTAAAAAGAGTTACTTACCGTCCCTCCCCTGCAATGACGTTAAAATTTGATTGAGGTGAAACCTGCACAGAAAAGTAGTGTTTAGAAATGAAGAATAGAATACGCAAGTTCTCAATACTATAACTATAACAGGTGGCTATGCGGGTCATGATCCACAAGGAGGGACTTATGATGGAAGTATGTTGTAAGTCTCTTTTAAGTTCACTAGAAATAGTTAAAAGTCTTCTTTATTCTTTAGAAAGAAAAAGAAAATAAGATATGTTAAATTAGATTACAAGTGGTAGATTAGAGGAGACGGTGATTTTGAGAAATGGAAAACTAAGTTAAAGAAAGAAATAAAAAGTGCAAAGAAAAGAGTTGGTGATTGGAAGTGTGCTCTACACTAAGAAATGAAAAAGAAAAAAGGAAAGAAAACTTACTTACTTCTTTTAGCTAATAACCTACCTTAGATCTTTGGCACGTTTACCTGAATTCGAAGGCGATCAGCGCTTAACCCATAGGATTGAACTCAATCCTCCATCACATTGCATCATCAAGAACTTCGATGAGCAAGCATGAAATGATACGAATTTTAAGGAGGAATCCATTGTCATGAGCTATCAGTGGCACTCGCAAAGGCAAGACAATATCGATGCTATAAGATTCACTTAGATTGTTATCAAAACCAAAAAGAAGACAAGTAGTAGAAGAAGAAAAAGAATATAAATAAGTTACCATTTGATTGCATGAAAAAATGATGAAAGAAAGGAGAAAGGTTACATCGGCGTCACTCTCAACATAAATCTCTCTCTTTTACTTACATGAATCTCAGTCTATCCTATGTTTAAAAAAATTACATTAAAATAAAAATGAAAACCTACACTAAACTAAAATGAAAAATAGCCTAAGAATATATCTCTACCTAATCGCCCTCTGTGGCCTGTGAATTTTCATGTATTTATAGCAAAAAAGGAAAGGGGAGAGCATCTGAAGATAAGGGGAGCAAATGCTCCCCCAGATATTATTATATTATAGCAGATCCACAAGGATTGCGGCGGACCCACGGCAATTCTATGGCCAGATGGCCCGATCTGGGGGAGGCTATGTTTGCATGTACTATCCTCTTGGTTTCTCCGTTTGAGTTCTGGATTTGACGACATCCTCCTTAATTTTTGAGCTAACCAAATGGATTTATATAAATCTAAATTTAACCGGTTTTCATTTGGTTTTATCTCTCTGATTTGCTCTGATATTCGACTGAACATTTATCCCAATCCTTTATTTTGATTTAATCTGAATTTCAGTGGGCTTTTGGGCTCGTTTTCTCTTCTATTTCCTTTAGTAAAGGCCTGTTCAAATTAAATGATAAAAATGATTAAATAGCAGAGTTTGTTCATGATAAAATATGGGAATATGACAATGAATATGCAATATCAGTGACCAATCAAAAAGAAAAAAAAAAAGAAAGAAAAGAAAAAAGGAAAATCTCTGGTCACACCTGGCCTCAGGAAAATATAGGATAAAATACTGGAAATACTTGAAAAATAAAGTAATTCGGAAAAATCTCCAAAAATTCTCGAATAGAAAATATTATACTAAGGTACATGGTGAAATCAGATTTAAGAAATTCAATCCCATTTTTAAATTAAAAAAACCTTGGAATCACGGCGATACCTACCGACACCAAATCAGTTGAATTTGATTAATTCAGAAAAATCTCCAAAAATATGTTAAAGTAGAAAAATATGTTTTTGAGGAATAATATGAAAGTAGTTTTAAGAAAGTCAACTCAGTTTGTAAATTAAAAATCAGAGAATCAATCAGCGATACCTATCGATACCGATTTTAAATATTTATGAAAATAATTCAGAAAAAATCCAAAAAATCATAACAAATCTAAAATATTGAAAAACAATATTTAAAACTAAAACAGATCAAATCTGACTACCAAAAGGTCAAATCAAGTAGTACACAATTGGATCCCAGTTCTAATTAGTGTTGACTTTGAGTCTAACTATTCGGATCTGATACCAAACAATAACATAAATCATCGCAAAATTAAAACAAATACGAGGAAAAATAGAAAAAATATGATCAAAAAATTGGAACACGTATCTAAGTACGTATTCTAGGGAAGGGGTGTTCAATGGTCAGAGAAGTTGACGGCAACTGGATGAGATCACAGTGGGGAATCTCGCAGGTGGAAGAAATCAGAAGGCGAGATAGTACTGTCGGTCAAGGTTATGGTAATATTCTTATGCACCGTGGAAGGAAATTGGGGTGATGCTTCTAAGGCGAGGTTGGGATCTTGGCGCAGCCATGATGGTCAGCAAGATCAAAGTAATGCCGACGAGGGTAGAAGAAAGGTCGACAAAGTTGGATATGAGGTCAGTTAGCGATGATGAGGCAAAATCAACGACAACGAGGCATGTTGACAGACACGCAGAGACAAAGAGAGAGTGTGGTGCCCTGGGTGTGAGTGGCAACTATTGGTTTAGGGTTAGGTTTTGGGTTTTGGGTATTGAGGGGAAGGAAGAAGATAGGAGGAGAATAGTATTGTAATGGTTAATTCCTTACTCCTGTCGAGATCACGACACATGCCCTGCAGCCTAAGAGACACCTCAAGCGACGAATGACCATTCCTCTAGCAGGACCAACATGGGCCCAGGAAGGGTCTTGGGTCCCTCCCCGGGATCATATTGATCCAGAGCCCACAAGGACCCCCATCGATCCAGAGCCACCCATTCGGATCCTCAATCTAGAGGGAATTACTCAGCTGTTTAGAGGCTTCAGTCTCCGAAATAATGATCTACTCTATGGATGCTTCAGTCTTCATGATAAGGATCTACTTCAACGACTTCGCTTCCACTCCAGTGACAAATCAAAAATGCAATCTTTGTAAATCTCAGAACCGGTTATGAACCATGATCTTCCCCTACGCTTCAGGCGTTACACAACTCAAGTAGTTGTGATAACCCTATGCTAAGTGGGCAGCTATGGATAAGGATGAATTCCTCAGCATATCAACCCAAACAATTTCGTCGCGATCAAAACTACAAGATCTGTAGATATGCGGTTCAAACGATGGTGAATAGGGTGAATCCCTTTGCGCGTCAATCTCAACAACCCAGGTGAACGGTTGCAGATAATAACAAATTTTCTTGTGTATCTATCTAAACCAGCCGAAATGATTATAATCCAAAGATCGTGCAATTACGAGAATCTCCGTTATCTCATCCTCACCAACAACCCAGGCAGGTATATATACACACCTCCTTCTCCATCGAGAAGGGGGTCACTTTTGATAATCACCAGAAATGCCACGCTGATCGGAGGAAAATCGTGCACGAAAAGTGTCGTTTTGAAATCAAGAGTTTAAGTGTGTGTGCTTTGGCTTCCTCGATACTTACCAGGTTTTGACGGGAAGGGGTAGGAAATCCGTTATAACATAGAGGCTAAACGGGTTGAATCCACAGGGACGGAAAGCGATAGAAGCTTTACAGGTATGTTCATATGTGTGTTAACGGTTCTTCTATGTTTTAAAGAATCAAAAGAAAAAAATAAAGAATAAAAGGAGAAGCGTACGGTGAAACACGAAGAAGTGGGAAACATAGAAGAATGGTATTTGTGACTTTTGTTTGTATATCTAAAACAAAGTAAAAAGAGAAAGAAAACCCATGACTACTAACCACTAATGGCTCCACTAACTATGATAACCTCTTAGTGATAGTTGTCTCACACGTATCCTTGGCCATCACTAGTCCTTGGTTCAAGAGCGTTTCAAAGCATGACCCATAAGATAACTTTCACATCCAAACTCAACAAAATAAGTGCAAACTACACTTAAACCATCAAAACTAAACAAGAGCAAGTATGGAATAAAGTAAAGTTAGCTTGTTGGAGAGTTAGGATATTAGAGTGTTAGAATCCATCATCATGAGCCATCAATGGCTCTTGCAAGAGCAAGGTCAAGTAAAGACTATTAGATTCATGTGGATTATCAAGTAAGAAGTTAGCAAGTTAGCAGTTAGTAGTTAGTAGCCAAGAGAGAAAATTATCTAAGCATGTAAAGGAGTTAGAGAGAAGAAAACAAGGAGAGGTAAAGAGAGAACCTTTCATAGATTATCACCTGCCATTACAAGCACTCTTGCTTTCCGCCCATGTACTACTCTCTCTCCTATTACAAGATTTACAAGAAATGAAAAATACAAAGGAGGAAGAAGAAGAAGAACTAACTTAAATTATCCTAAAACCACAACATGGAGAAGAAAACCCTAAAAACCTTCCTAAAATCTCCTAAAAACTCCTTCTTACCCAACTCTGAAAATCTCAGGGCTTTTATAGGCGAAAGGGGCACCAAGGTACATGTACGGAGCCGCTTGCCAAATCATGACGCGCGACTCCAAGACATTGCCGCAGAAATGCGACAATTGCTGTGTTTTCGTCGCAATTCTATGGACGCACGCGCGGCACCACTTGCTGCACGCTCCCCGCTTGTCCCCCTGTCGGCTGTACTTCCTGGAATCTAGATTGGGGCATCCATATTTGACGAAACTACCCTCCAAGGTCAATGACTATTCTTGTAGGCTTTTAATTACTAATTAAATGAGATTTTGGGCTTCTTCTTCATTTCATGCCATGGACCTAGAAACATATAAGACATGTGTTATTAACATGATTTAATATTAAATAAATGTGAAAATGTGGTATGAAATATGCAATTTTGGAGACTAATCACATACACAAGCACTCTTCACTTTCTCTCAATGTGAATTCTCATTCTCACGCCCGAGGGTTCTTGGTCGGTACCACATCGGTGCTTCTGACCTAAAAAACATTTTTCTTTCTTGTATTTTTAACAGATTCAATCGGAAGCATCCGATCGTCTATGGTAGAAAATCCCCACCACATTGGAACTTTTGTTGAGAACTCTTCAGTAAATGCTTAGAGTTCTTCCCTCGCCAAATATTTCCCAAAAAAACTCCTCCTTAAATAGCCTCACTAATGATGATGGGCCCTCCAAGAAAGGCCAACTCGCTACCCACTGCTTCAACTGGCACTTCCAAGGGCAAGAAGATAGGCACCGGGGGCGCGGATCCTACCGATCTCCATCCCCAAACCCTAACCCTGTCCTTGAACGGGTTGGGGAAAAATGCTCATCACCAATGACCATACTAGAGGAGGCAGCTAATTAGCACGAGTATCGGCTGCCGGCTGAAGGTAACTCCTTCAGATGTTAGCTCGCCTACAAAAATGGCTAGATGCATAAGAGGCGGAGGTGGCCCATGAGCCTAGAGAGATATACGACAACGCGCATCTACAATCATTTCCTCGATCGTTCCATAGACAAATTCAAATTGTTCTTTCAAGCAATAAAGAGGAACGAAGTGAATTTTGTTGGAACGAGGAGTATGAGGCCATGTTCCAAGGCCTAAAGAAGTACCTAGCCTCTCCCCTCTCCTATCCAAGCCCGTCACTAGAGAAACGCTATTCTTTTACTTTGTAGTATCAGAGTCAGCCATGAGTGGAGATTTGATTCGGGAAGAGGAAGGTGTTCAGAAGCCTAAGAAGTACATTAGCAAGTCTCTACTTGATGCCGAAATCAGATACCAGAGGATGAAAAAGATGGTCCTGAGTAGGCCTATCAACAGGTCGGGTCTAGAATAGGATACGACCCATTTAAACGGGTATAGGCAGTATTGTTCTGGACTCGTATCTATATACCCATGTACCCGTATACTGGATTACTAAATAGGATGTGTCTGGTTTTACTTAAACCACACCCAGTTACCCATTTGCCCAATTTCATCTTCTTTTTTTTTAAATTTCTTTCCTTTTATACCTTCCTAGTATTATTAGTGCCTTATTCCCAAGCTCAAATTGAAGACCATACAGCTCCTTAAATACTTCAGATTGGAGATCAATTTCATTTCAGACAGAAACCAATTGAAGTTTATTGAAAAGACGACTTGCACAGATCTGGTCGATCTTCCTCTTCATGGAGCTGAGGGGGAGGAGTTAGGGCTGCAGCAGAAGCACGTGGCTCCTCTAGCGGGCATCGGCAGCGGGTGGTCGGAGGGGCCCATGGGAGATCTGATGGGGGCATATGGTTAGGATCCGAATCCACTATCGCTACCTATGGTTTGAGATTTGAATTTAATTTTGAACTAAATTTGGTCCTTTCTTTCGATTTCTCTTAGGTTTCGATCTTCTTCTTTTTGAGCTTCTGCATCAAGAGGCGAGCAACAGGCGAAGAAGAAGAAGAGAAATGGGAAGAGGGAAGAGAGATTCACTTTTTCAATCTCAATTTGGGGAATATTTGATTCGATTCTAGGGTTTGGGGGAAATTTAGGAGCAAGAGAGACAGGTCGAACCTGCGGGTAAAGCGGGTTTGGGTATAGGAACCCATTTTTAGGAGCCGTGATTAAATGGGATGGGTATGGTATCCTTTAGGTAATCGGGTCCGGGTATGGTACCACCTTTACCCACCCCGAATCTGACCCGATGACAGGCCTAATTTGAAGGAAGCAAAAACACTACTTCCAATCTTTTCAAATCACATGCTGATGGAGCATCCTCTGAAGAGCGTCATGGAGAATCCACAAGCTATAAGATGAATAGCACAGTGGGTCACCAAGTTAAAGCCACACAACATCTAGTGTGAGCTAAGGATTGCAAGGCAAGTCTTGGGAGACTTTATTACTGAGTTTACTCCGCGAGCACTAGAACAGAGTGACATTATAGAAGGATGGACCCTAAACGTGGATAGAGCCTTGATTAGTCTCTAATTTTGCATAATTTTCATCACATTCTCATATTTATTTCATGTAAAATTTTGCTAATAAAATCTTGCTTGCTTGATCCTAGGTGCATGGTGTGCAAATGAAGAAGAAGACCTAAATCACCATTTAATTGGTGATTAAAAGCCTATCAAGTAACCATTGACTTTAGGGTGAAGATTTTGTCAGCCCAGGGTATCAAATCACAAATCCAGAAGATCAAGGCATCAGAAGACAGTCTGGGCGACGCGCTGCCCGAAGCCAGGCGCGTGCGCCTGTGCTTTGGGCCACGTGCCGTTCACCTAGCCCCCTTCCCCTGGTGCTTATAAATACCCCCAGGGGTCTTCAATTTGAGCAGATTTAGAGAATAGAATTGTAATTTGTGTTTTGTTGCTAGGCATTGTAGTTGCTTTAGTTTGCTTCTTCTACTTTTAGTTTTAGCCATTAGAGTGAAAGAGAGAGAGAGAGTGTGTGTGTAAGTGTTGTATTTGAAGGGTGACAAGCTAATATAAGTACTACTTCTCTTCTTTCTTTCCATTTACTTGTCTTTGCCATTTACTTTTACTTCCTTGTTGCAGTGTAACTTCCTTCTTTTTCACTTCTTTTCTTTTACTTTTTTGTAGTGCAACTTCCTTTCTTTAAATTTTCTTTTCTTTGTTTTCTTATAGGGCGTGTTTGGATGTAAGGAATCACAGTGAAGTGAGGAAGTGGGGAAGTATAATTGCTCATTTCCCTATCTATCCAAACACCGGAAAAGGAAAATAAGAAACCCCCATTTCCCTTTTTCATCTCTCTTTTACACAACCATTTTCTCACTTCCAGAGTGCTACAGTTAATTTTGTGGTCATGTAAATCTCATTTATAATAAGTTATAGCATAAAACAATTATTTTTTGGTCAAGTAAATCTCACTTGCATTCTAATTACAATCTATTTTTTATTTTTCTTAATTTTTATTTTAATATTATTTTGCGGTCAACTTTGTGGTCAACTTTTCCACTTCCACTTTTCATTACCATCCAAACACCGGAAACGACAAAACATTTTCCAAACCACACTTCCCAACAATCATCCAAACACCAGAAAACTTACTACTCATTTCCCTTTTTCCTAAAGGAAATAAATCTTACTTCCTACTTCCTCACTTCACACCAATTCCTTAAATCCAAACAGACCCATAGTGCAACTCCGTCTCTCCACTTCTTTTCCTTTGTTGTTTCTTTTACTTTTATGGCTAACTAACTTTTCATTAGCATGGCTAACTAACCCACTAATTTCTAATACTTGATTGATAACCCACATGAGTTAATAGTGTAAAATATGCCTTGTGCAAATAAGAGCTATGGCATCTTAAGACGAGGGTTCTAACTCTAATTTACCTGCAAGTATTTACTTTCTTATACTTCATACTTAATGAGTTTTTGATGATCTATGGGTTGTGTACTTTGCTTGTTATTGTAAGTTAGAGACTTTTCCTTTAACTTTGTCGATACCGTTAGTGCACTCGTGTCTTCCCTTATTCTCACCTTCTATTCGATCTTGATAAGGGAATATCCGAGTTTTTACCGTGTAAAGCTAAGTTTAAGGATGAACTTTCACTCGATTTTCACGTGAATAGTGAAATCACCTAGAGGGGGGGTGAATAGGTGATAATGCTAATTAATGTACAAATTTAAAATGATATGATGCAACGATCACCCGAAACAAGATTAGAAGCCGAATACCCCGTTAAGGGCTCTGAACTCCTTCCTCGTGATTCCTCTAAATAAGAGTTTGAGGTGCGCAATGTAATCTTGTTGTGAGAGTATTGATCGACAATATAATAATGAATGGAAAGCAAGTAAATAACACAAATAAACCAATCACAAATACAGAGATTTGTTTCGAGGTTCGAGCACCCATCTCTACGTCCCCGCCTTCACCCAGAAGGATTTTCGAACCACTATAACTTCCACAAAGGATTACAACCACAAGGGAGTACCCAACTCCTCAATCACACTCCTCTAGTTTAGAGGTAAAGGAGCCAAAAATACAATAATATCTTGGTGATCAAAAGACCACAAACTCTCTTTTGAAAAACTTTTTCCCTTACAAAAACCTTAGAGAATAATGTATAGGATTGAAGCTCAAGTTTTGTAAGTGAAAAATAAAATGAAATTGAAGAGAGTTTTGAATCAAAAATTTCAGAGAGAAGAGAGAATTTTGAGCACAAAAACTGAGAGCAAAAACTTCTTTTGAATAGACTTAAACTTTGATTTCTTTTGCAAAAATTGTTGTATTCTTCTCAGCCCTAATTATCCCTATTTATAGGATAAAGGTAGGGTGATTGAGGTTAAACCTGCACACAAATACAGTATTTCAGATTTTAAGATTAAAGAGTGCAAGTTACTCAATTCTACCGCAATAGCAAGTGGCTAGTGGGTCGTGATCCACAAGGAGGGACTAGCGATGGAAGCTTTTGAGTAAGTCTTCTTTTAAGATACAAAGTTTGGTTAAAATTCTTCTTTAGTTCTTTAAAAGAAAAAGAGAAAAATTAGGTTAAAGTTAAGTGAGGAAGAAAGTGGTAGAATGAGAAGGTGGAAAAAAATAGAAAATGATTATTTACAAAGAAATTGAAAATGGAAAGAAGTGGGTGTGTTGGTGTTCTAAACTAAAGAATAAAAGAAAAGAAAAGAAACTAAAATAAATTACTTACTTCTTTTGGCCAAATACCTACCTTGAATCTTTTGCAATGATGTTACCTTGAAGTGAGGTGATCAACGTATAGCCTATAAGAGTTGATTCCCTTTTCCTCCACATTATATCATCAAGACGTTGCAAGTATGAAGTGAAATAGAATGAAACTCAAAATCCATCGTCATGTGCTATCGGTGGCACTCGCAAAGGCAAGGCTCTTTCGATGCTTTTAGACTCACTTGGAGAGCAATTGTTCCAAAAGAAGAAAAGTAGAGAAGAAGAAGAAGAACACAAAAACAAAGTACATACAAAAGAAAACTACAGATTTGATTTCATAACAATAAGAGAAAAGAAGGAAATCTTACACCGGTGTCACTTTCAGCACAAGCTTCGTTCTCGTTCTCCTATGAAACTCTGATCTCCTCTGATTTACATAAATTAAAACTAAAAATTACATGAAAAGAAAAACAAAAACCTACACTACAAAGAATGAAAAACTGGACTAATTCCTATCTCTGCATGGTCGTCCCATTTTCAGTGAAAATCCTGCCCTTTTATAGGCAAAAACCCAGAGGGGAGAGGTGTGAGAAGATAGGGGTAGCAAAGGTTTTTCACTGCAAAAGGGTTGTGTTCGCCTATGATCCATCGTGAGGCTATCTTCCAAAAGTTAGAAATTAGTGGGAGCACTTAGTAGAAAGTTAGCTATGCATTTTTATAACTAAGAAAAAAATCACTTTTACAAACCACCAAAACATTTTCCAACAATTCTTAAAAACAACTTGTTTTCACTTTTTAATTCTTTATTTGGAAACAAGAACTTTCTTTCTTCTTGAACTTTGAAGCCGCATCAAACTTCCATCGCTCTCCCTCCTTGTGGATATGACCCATATAGCCACTTCGCTACTACGAAAGAATCGCAAAAGCAGTAACATCAACCCACACTTCCTTCTCTTATTTTAGTGCTTGCTTTTTGCCGATCAAGCCTCGAACAACAAGGGTTTCGAAATCGGGATCATCATGACAACTCTAAAGGGGTCCATCATTGAGGAGTTCTACACTCTGGGCTTCTCTGTCACTGATTAGTCTACAGTTCTGCATTATTATATTGCATTTTCCTACTTATTTATGAATAAAATGTCAGTCTAAACCGTGTTTTGGTCTCTCTTGTAGATAATCAAAATAAAGAGGGCAAAAGGGTAATAAGAGCTTAATTAACCCATTTTCGGGTAATTAAATCCGCATTTCTTGGAGGCCAAGTAAGAGAGTTTTTAGAAGATGCATTAAATCTAGACCCTTGCGGCTGTCTGACGCAAACCTGGACGAAATTAGCCGAATCTGAGCATATCTGGATGGTCCTCGAAGCGTCGCGAATCCACCCCCAAAACCAGGGACCTAGGTCCCTGGTATTGCTGCAGAAACGCAGCTATAGCCGCGATTCCATGGCAATGTGGTGAGTCCCCGTGTTGATCTTCGACGCGTGGCCTCGTCTCGCCTTCTAGAGCCTTCTTTCGCCTATATATACCCCTGCAGAGGCCCAAAACGGGAGCAGATTTGGAAATACGCTAGGTTTTCTCTCATCTAGTTGTAGGTTAGGATTTTCTTCTTCTTTTATTTTGTATTTTCATTTCCTTTTTAGATCTTGTAGTAGGGCAGAGAGATTCAGAGTGAGATAGAGATATTGATGTAATAGATGGTGACAATCTATGTAAATGTGCCTCCTTTCTTCTTCAATGTAATCTTCTACATGATGCTTAGCTAATCTTTCTTCTCATGACAATCTAACTACTAACCACTAACCATCTAACCACTTACTTGATAATCCACATGAATCTAAAAACCTCTACAAGGCCATGCTCTTGCAAGAATCATTGATGGCTTATGATGATGGATTCTAACATTCTAACATTTCTAACATCTAGCCCACTAACTTGCTAACTTGCAAATGCTAACTGTATTTCATGCTCACCTCTAACCGTTTTTGATGATCTAATAGTAGCTTGCAACTTGTTGTGTGGTATGGATGTGTTGTTTGAATATAGAAGAACAATCTTATGAGCCATGCTTTGTATCGTCTCTTGAAGCCAAGGATTAGTGATGGCCAAGGATCCATGTGAGGCAACTATCACTAAGAGGTTAGCATAGTTAGTGAAGCAATTAGTAGTTAGTAGCTATGAGTTTTCTTTCATAGTTCTCCTTTTCCTTTTTATGTTATTTTAAAAATCAATTCCAAAATCTTTTATCATTTTTTCTATCGTTGTTTTTACCATCCTCTTAGTTCACTTTTGTTTCATTTTCCTTTTATTTTCAAAATCACTTCTCTCTTATTTTCACATCGCCGCTTTCATCATCGCTCCTCACGTATCACTTATGGATTTTTTTCATTCTCTTTTTCTCATTCTTTAACAAAGAAGAAATTGTTAACAACTGACGTGAATAAAGACTGTTAATGCTTTTATCGCCTCCCATCCCCGTGGATTCGACCCGTTGAGCCAATGCTATAACGGGAGTATCGAGAGAACATTAGCACGCACAAGCTTTTCATTGATTTCATAAAACACACATTTTCGAGTGTTGGTTTCGCCTCGATCAAATTTTTGGCGCCGTTGCCGGGGATGGGAATTGTTTAGACTCACGTTTTATTAACATTTTCTTCTCTGTTTTGGTGTGCAGGTCAATCTTTGCAAAACCTTAGCATTGCAGAACTCTCCTTTTTTCTTGCATGCCCCTACTCTAGAAAGCAGGGACCATGCTTCCTTAATTGTGCCACGGAAAGCAAAGAAAAACCGCGATAACGCGACTAATTTTTGGCATTTTGACTTCATCTTTTGCAGGGGATTTGCAAGTTGCATATATTATTCTAGTCTGCTGCCAAATTTCTGCTTTGATTGCCTACACACTGCAATAAATTAAAAAATTAAAATACGGTATTTGGACGCTTTTAAAATGGTTTAGATATTTGCATTTAGGCACGTGTCAATTCAATTCTGATATACTGTATTTTGTTCTGTTGTTGTGATCTGAACTGAGGTGTACATGTGGCATAGCATATAGCATAGGACAAATACGTGGGTGATTTATTCGCTTTGTATTATATTCTTGTCTATATTGCACACTTGCACGAATTGGACTTAAGGGCATAACTCAATACAAGATAAGGTGGGGATTTCATCACCCTTCTTAGCCCAAAAATCACCTCCCCACTCACACAACCCAAGCCCTAATAAAAGTTGATAGATTTGGCCCCTAGGAACATCTCGGACTCATTAAGAGATTGACCGAGGGTGGAACTTATTTTAAATCTTACTCTTGTGAAATCGGTGTCTAAGATTGGGGATTAAGAGATTACGCCTTGAAGATACCATGGTTTGGTGTAATTAAGGCCCGTTGCTTATGCACGGATACCTCCCATCGTATTTTTCCCCTACCTGGTCGATTAGCTTGTGGTCGGATTCAAGCAACAACCTCCCCTGGGTAATCACCAAGTTAGGAGATGTCTAGGTCTAGGTCAACCTTAGTATAAGCTTGATTTTGATTTTTTCTTTTCTTTTTGTTTGTTGCTTGCTTTTTCATTTTTGTTTGTGATTGTTTGTGAAATGGAATTCAACAACAATAATTCTTTCAATTCTAATATGAATCCATATTTCACACCGACCCCATTTGATTCAGATATTCCAACCCGACTTTTTACAATATGAACCAACCAAATACACCGGGTTGGACTTATCCGAATCAATGCAACCCATACCCCCAATCTTATGACTATAATTTCCAAAATAATTTCCACTCTTCACAGAGTTAATGGGGATTCATCTCCCCCGAGTCAAAATTTTTACCTCCTTATCCACCTTGTCCACTGATTAGTCACATATATTACATTTACATTGTCACCTTACCATGCTTTTTAGCTAATAAATTTTATTAATAAGTTTTCTTTTTCTTTGTTAAATGTAGGCCCAAGTGCTAAAAGAAAGAAAGAGAAACAAGCCCAAAACCCACCAAATTCTGATTTAATTCAGAATAAATTCGAAATGAAGAAATCAAGGCAAAATCTTGGCATATCAAGAGGTTGAGAAGAATCCTCCATGAATCGAGCGGTTGAAGCCACACAATTAAAGGCTGTTTCATCAACGTCTTGGAGCAGAAATAAGAAAACCAGCAGAAGATACGGGCCAAACACCAAACCAGAGATCTCCCCCCTTTTGGTGTGGCCACCTGGCCACACTAGAGCCGCGGAAACGCGGCCCAAGCCGCGTTTTCGCGGCTATCTAGTGGTAGTTGGGGGAGCGTTTGCTCCCCCAATCTTCCCGGGATCCTCCTCGTTTGGTTTTTGGCTATAAATATTGGTTTCAGCAAAGAAAAATGCAGCGAAGACTAGGATTAGAATTTGTGTTTATTTTCTTAAGATTTAGGTTCTTTGTTAGCTAGCATAAAAGTTGTAATCTTGCTTTTTACTTTGTAGTCCAGTATCAAAACTTGTGAGAGAGAGGAATTGAGTGCTTGTATTTGAAAATTGAAGTGACATCAATACAAGAGTCGAGCCGCGTTTTCTTCCACTTGCAGTACGGTATAGTTTGCATTATGTCTATGCTTTCTTCGTTGTTTTCTATGGATAACTAAACGATTTTCTGGGCTCACTAATGGATCTCTTCTTTCACTTCTCTCTTGACTGATTTCATAACAAGCAACATTTTTGAAGCATAAAGTGCCTTAGTTAAAATTTTGTTCTTGAAAGCACATGATGATTTCTTTACTTTAAACGTGTACTTTCAAAACACAAATCTCTTTGAACTATTTTTATTCCATTCTTGCCTTTTCGCTCTTGATAGTTTAATATTCACTTCTTAATGATTTGTAATGAAAGGACTTAAGATTTAAATGAGACGATCTTATTTGTTTTACTTGGACATTAAAAGAAGCTAAAGGTTTATGGTTCAAAATAAAAGTGATGCAACCCAAATTTCCTTGAGATAAGCACATAGTTGAGTTAAACATTAGTGAGCCCGGATCTTTGAACTCAATGAGAAATTTTCACAACATAGGGAACGCTAGTTTCTACCGAAGATTTATCAAGGATTTTAGCAAAATGCTAGGCCCTTGACTAATCTGTTGGCTAAGGATGTGTCTTTCACTTTCGATGCTGAATGCATAAATTCTTGTGAGAAGCTTAAGAGAGAGCTTATTTCTGCACCAATCATATCTGCACCGGATTGGTCTAAGCCGTTCGAGAACATGTGCGATGCTTCCGATTTTGCCATAGGCGCTGTCCTAGGACAACGCATTGATAACAAGCAGCATGTGATCCACTACTCTAGTAGGACTCTCAACGATGCTCAACTGAACTATACTACGACTGAGAAGGAATTCTTGGCAGTAGTGTTTGCCTTAGAGAAGTTTCGTCCTTACCTACTAGGGTCCAAAACCACCATTTCCACTGATCATTCTGCGCTTAGGTACCTCATGATGAAGAAGGATGCTAAGGCCCGACTCATTCGTTGATCCTCCTTCTTCAAGAATTCGATCTTGAGATTCGAGATAAGAAAGGTGTAGAAAATGTAGTTGCTGACCACCTCTCACGGATCCCTAATTCTCCATGCAACAAATTACCCATAAATGAGGATTTTCCTGATGAACATCTCTTAGCTATCTCTAGGGAACCTTGATTTGCTGATATAGTGAATTACTTAGTCACAAACCAAACTCTGTCTCATTGGTCCAAAAATGATGTTTACCGGTTCTTATCTCAAGTCCGATATTTCTTTGGGAGGAACCGTATCTTTTCAGGTACTGTTCTGACCAAATTATTAGGAGATACATTCCCGATAAGGAGGTTAAGAGTGTTCTATCCTTTTGTCATGAACTTGCATGCGGTGGACACTTTGGTCCCCGCAAGACTTCTGAAAAAGTGCTACAAAGTGGGTTTTATTGGCCCACTTTGTTCAAGGATGCTTATGAATTTTGCAAGACGTGCCCTAGATGCCAAATGGTAGGAAGGATTTCAAACCGAAATATGACGCCCCTCAACCCAATTCTAGAAATAGAACTCTTCGATGTTTGGGGCGTCGACTTTATGGGTCCATTTCCTAATTCATTTGCGAACCAATACATATTGGTTGCTGTGGATTATGTGTCCAAGTGGGTAGAAGCCATTCCTTGTAAGACTAATGATAACAAAGTTGTCATAAAGTTTTTAAAAGAGAACATTTTTTCACGCTTCGGAACCCCTCGTGCTATCATCAGTGATAATGGCACTCACTTTTGCAATAGATCTTTTGAAACTCTTATGCGAAAGTATGCCATAACTCACAAGTTGTCCACACCTTATCATCCTCAAACCAGTGGGCAAGCTGAAGTTTCAAATAGACAAGTCAAGCTTATATTGGAGAAAACTGTGAACCAAAATCAGAAAGATTGGATCATTCAAACTTGTAGATGCTCTATGGGCCTACAGGACCGCTTTCAAGACGATTCTAGGAATGTCTCCCTATAGGTTAGCTATGGCAAACCTTGTCACTTGCCCGTTGAGTTAGAGCATCGAGCCTTATGGGCAATCAAGCAGTTGAATTTCGACTTGACTAAGGCCGGTGACCTTCGGAAATTACAAATTTTCAAATTGGAGGAATTGAGAAATGAAGCGTATGAAAATGCTAGGATCACTAAAGATAGAGTCAAGATTTTTCATGACAAGCACATCATAAGAAAAACCTTTATCCCTGGACAAAAAGTCTTACTCTATAATTTTAGGCTTCATCTTTTTCCAGGAAAATTGAAATCGAGATGGACTGGGCCATTCGTTGTAAAAATCGTGTTTCCACACGGTGCAGTTGAGATCAGTGACACCAAGAATGGAAATAACTTTAAGGTAAATGGTCAACGCCTTAAACCTTTCTTGGAATCGGTGCCGGTAAATGAAACGGCAATGGGTCTTTTTGACCCAGTGTATCGGTAACTTTCCTCCTTTCCATTTTATTTTATGCATTTATACATTTCTTTCATACATTGGGGATAATGCATGAGATAAGTGTGGGGGAGGGTTCTAACATGACTGATATAAAAAAAACAAAAAAATATATATATATAAAAAAACTTTTTGAAAGGGGTAGAACAATATTTTGATATATTTTTTTGTAAGAATTAAGTCAATTTTAAGGAATAGGAGAATCATAATTAGGATTTCTTACACTTGGTCAAAATAAGATAACTTGTTTGATTTTTAGGGTCAGGAAGAATTTGTGAAAGTAATTTAGTCTTGATATTTACCTCGATGATATATGCACACAAAATACACTTACACAGTTAGGGTTTAAAAACAGAGACTCTTATGCCTTATAAAAAAATATAATGAAAAAGAAAAAAAAACAAGTCTAATTATTGATTAGCTAGGTGCTTTGGCCTAAACAAGCCTTAGTATTTATGCAAAAGATAATTAGATAAGTTTGAAAAAAAAATGTGTACATAAATCCTCTGATTAAGCTGGGTATTTATGCCTCATGAAGCATAAGTATTCACGCCTAAAAGGGCTACATCGTATAAATAAAAACCTTGGTTTCGTGGCCTTATCTGCTCGAGTGTTTAAGTCCTTAGGGGTATTTTCTCACCTGGTGCCCTAAAACTGTCCGATTTGGATGTCACCGACTGAATGCTTGTTACATAGGCAGATTAGAAAGCCTAATGAAATTGAGGAATAAATTTCACCAAAAAAAATAAATTAATATAAGGCATAGGAGTTAATGTTAAAGAACCCTTAGTCAACTTCACAGTCACGGTGGTGCATACGACTCAGGGTAAATTAATAGACTAGATGAGAAGTACAATTTGACTCCTTACTTTAATTGATGACATGTTTTTGAATAGAGACTAAGTTTAGGAATGAAAATTTTGATATTCCTATAACTTATAGATTATTTAAACTCTCACAAATATATTTCAAATATTTTCTCCTTTAAAAAAAAAGCTTTTCGAAAATACTAACCTTTTTCTCTTTCTTCATGGATTTTGTGGGTGCAATCCACTGAAAACCCTCACGAGACAAAACTCGTCCTCTAGGGGTAACCTAGAGGTTAACGTCTTGTTGCACATGCTCAGTACAATCGAGTGACCTGCGAAAGTGGTCCAATAATTGATTAGAATTAGTCTGATGTTTTGATCGAGGGCGAGCAAAAGATAAGTCTGGGGGTGTGATTAGTCACATATATTTCATTTACATTGTCACCTTACCATGCTTTTTACCTAATAAATCCTATTAATAAGTTTTCTTTTTCTTTGTTAAATGTAGGCCAAGTGCTAAGAGAAAGAAAAGAGAAACAAGCCCAAAAGCCCACCAAATTCTGATTTAATTCAGAATAAATTCGAAATGAAGAAATCAGGGCAAAATCTTGGCATATCAAGAGGTTGAGAAGAATCCTCCCTGAATCGAGCGGTTGAAGCCACACAATTAAAGGCTGTTTCGTCAACGTCTTGGAGCAGAAACAAGAAAACCAGTAGAAGATACGGGCCAAACACTAAACCAGAGATCTCCCCCCTTTTGGTGTGGCCACCTGGCCACACCAGGGCCGCGAAAACGAGGCCCAAGCCGCGTTTCTGCGGCTATCTAGTGGTAGTTGGGGGAGCGTTTGCTCCCCCAATCTTCCCGGGATCCTCCTCGTTTGGTTTTTGGCTATAAATATTGGTTTCAGTAAAGAAAAATGCAGCGAAGACTAGGATTAGAATTTGTGTTTATTTTCTTAGGATTTAGGTTCTTTGTTAGCTAGCATAAAAGTTATAATCTTACTTTTACTTTGTGGTCTAGTATCAAAACTTGTGAGAGAGAGGAATTGAGTGCTTGTACTTGAAGATTGAAGTGACATCAATACAAGAGTCGAGCCGCGTTTTCTTCCACTTGCAGTACGGTATGGTTTGCATTATGTCTATGCTTTCTTCGTTGTTTTCTATGGATAACTAAACAGTTTTCTGGGCTCACTAATAGATCTCTTCTTTCACTTCTCTCTTGACTGATTTCATAACAAGCAACATTTTTTGAAGCATAAAGTGCCTTAATTAAAACTTTGTTCTTGAAAGCACATGATGATTTCTTTACTTTAAACGTGTACTTTCAAAACACAAATCTCTTTGAACTGTTTTTATTCCATGCTTGCCTCTTCGCTCTTGATAGTTTAATATTCACTTCTTAATGATTTGTAATGAAAGGACTTAAGATTTAATGAGACGATCTTATTTGTTTTACTTGGACATTAAAAGAAGCTAAAGGTTTATGGTTCAAAATAAAAGTGATGCAACCCAAATTTCCTTGAGATAAGTACATAGTTGAGTTAAACATTAGTGAGCCCGGATCTTCTCCTCTTATATCTAAAACAAACCAAACAATTTTCAAAGTTTATTTTCACCTTCTCCAAAGCCTTTTCTAAAAGTTGCAATTTCTCTTTAATCATCTCTTTCTTTCCATTCTCTTTTCCATTAAACAACGAACACAATTATTTGTTTTTAAACGATTCACCGAAAAGTTTCCATCGCATCCCTCCTCGTGAACACGACCCGTTAGCCACGAGCTACACGGTAAACTCTTAAACTCTTTGATTGTTCTTTCTTTTAGCAATCATCCACAATTTTCACAATATTCATTTTTCAATTTTGCTTCCTATACTCCTTTTCTAGAACCACTAATTGAAGAAAAATCTGAGTTAGAAAAGAGTATAGATGCCAACCTGCAAGAGGCCGAGCGGCAATTTTAGAACATGTTGGCCTCCCCAATTTCACAATATTTTTAAGAGTCTTACTCAGTTCCACCTCTTCAAAATGATCAAATATCTGTCTTGAAGTTGGCTGAGGAACTCTTGCGTGAGTCTGAGTGACAATCTCAAAACTTGTTAGACTCACAATCTTCACAATTTTTTTAAAACCAAGATTCTTGCACTCCCTTTCTAGAACAACCATTTGAAGAAAAATCTGAGCTAGAAAAGAGTATAGAAATCTTGCATGAGATCTCACAACAATTTTAAAAATCTTTTATCCAGTTTATTGATAGGTTAGAAGCACAACTGAGTCAATTGGTCAACATTTATAGGAATGAAGAAACTCACTCTAACCTTTGACCAATCCATACATCTCTAACTCTATTAATCTAGACCAGGAATCTTGTTATTTTGTAAACCAAGATTCAATTTCAGCACATCCATTTGAATTTGACCAAACTTCAAAATTTGAAAATCCCATTGACATTTTGGCAAGTTATCCTTTTCTTAAAATTGAACTTGAGCATGAATATGATCCTGAACCTCAACTTGGTAATTCAATTTCACTTCCTGATTCAATAATGACTGAAGTATTTTTACCTAATTTCAGGCTTTTCCCGAATCCGTATTGGATCCTGTGCAAGTCCATCGTGAAATTGAATCACCAATCTTGTGTGATCATCATATTGAACTTGACCAATTTCATACTTTTGAAAGTCTTGTTGACAAATTGGCAACCTCTCATTTTTATGAAATTAAACTCAATGAGGAATGTGACTTCGATCCTCAAATTTGTGATCTTCTAAATTCCTGAATTAATATTGACTCCTGTTTTTTTACCCGACTTGAGCTACATTTTAGAGTCAGTTTTGGTCCCATACCTGTCATTCTTGAACTTGAATCACCTATCTTAGAAAGTCACATTCCATTGCAGGGAAATGAATGTGGACTTGAGTTTTAACTTCTTGATTTGAACCTACTTCTTGAACTTGACTCCCGAACCTTTACTTGACTTAGGTCACTTTTTTGAGTCGGTATTAGTTCCTGTACTTTCTGAGTCCTAATCAATCATTCCAACTTTTCATACTCCATTTTGGGACAAGGGTGTTGATAATAATGACTCCAAAATTATTTTGATAATTTGGAAATTAGATGGGATAAAATTCTTAATAAAAATTATAAATGCATACATCATTATAATGGGTTGTATTATAAAGGTCTCTGGTGGGTTCCTCCGGATACCACATTCTTTGGATTAGGTCGTATTTCATGGTCCAATCAGACCACCACCGGAATCACCACCTTAAGGTGATTTTTTCTTCCCTTTCTATTTGTTTCATGCATACATACATTCACAATGCATTGAGGACAATGCATGAAATAAGTGTGAGGGAGGGTTTACTAACTAGAATTTTTAGATTTCCTTTCTTTTTCACTTCTTTTAGGATATTCTTAGAATTTTCCGTTGTATAGGATTTTTCCCTTTCTTTTAAAAACTTTTTGAAACAAGAGACAAAGTTTTGATCTATTTTTAAGAAAATTGAGATGATCTTAGAAATTAAGGAAACCTTAATTATGACATCTTAAACCTAGTTGAAATATAAGATCTTGTTTAAAATTATAGGTTAAATATAAAAGATTGGGGAGATAATTTTATCTTGAATTTTTTTCTTTAGATAGTTTGCACTTCACACAAACATAATTTTTGGGATGGAAACAAAGACCTAAAATGTCATAAAATAAAAATAAATAAAAAAAAAATATATATTATATATGTAAAAAAAATCACTTATTAAGCTGGATAACTATGCCTCAAGAAGTATGATTATTCACGCCTAAAGGTGATAATAAGGAACAAATAATCCCTCTTAGTTTTGTGACCTTATTTACGCGAATCCTTAAACCCGAGGGATGTTTTCTCATCTGGTGCCCTAAGACTGTCTAGCCTGGGAGTCATCGGTTAAAGGCTCACTGTCCGAGCAAACTAGAAAGCCTAAGAAAACTGAGGGAAGAAAAAAAGAGAAAAGAATATATATATACACACATAAATAAATGGCTTGATGGTTGAGTTGAAATCCCAAAAAAAATTTCACTATCAGAAAGTGCAGATTATCTAGGTTTTATGAAGGATAAAATGTTCAATCCAGTTTTGAATTCTTACCTTAATTGAAGATAAGATCTTGCATATAGACTAAGTTTAAGGAAGAATAATTTTTTGTGGACTTATGATCTGAGATCACTTTTATTTTTGCAAAAATATTTCATAAACTTGTCTCTCTTTCAAAATGTGTTTTCAAAATACTAACAGTTGTGTTATTTCTTTATGAATTTTGTGGGTGCAACCGCTAAAAGCCCTCAGGAGACAACACTCCTCCTCTAGGGGTAAGCTAGAGATTTAACGGCTTGTTGCACACGCTCAATGCAATCGCATCACCTGCGAAAGTGGTGTAATAACATTTATAGTATAGTTTTTCTTTTCTTGTTTTGCTCGGGACGAGCAAAAGATAAGTGTGGGGATGTGATTAGTCTATAGTTCTGCATTATTATATCATATTTCCCTATTTATTTATGAATAATGTCAGTCTAAGCTGTGTTTTGGTCTCTCTTGCAGATAATCAAAACAAGGAGGGCAAAAGGGTAATAAGAGCTTAATTAAACTCATTTTTGGGTAATTAAATCCACATTTCTTGGAGGCCAAGCAAGGGAGTTTCTAGAAGATGCATTGAACCTAGATCCTTGCGGGTGTCTGACTCAAATTTGGACAAAATTAACCGAATCTGAGCATATATGGATGGTCCCCTAAGCGTCGCGAACCTACGCACCAAAACCAGGGACCTAGGTCCCTGGTATTGCCACGAAAATGCGGCTATAGCCGTGGTTCCGCGGAAATGTGGTGAGTCCACGCATCGATCTTTGACGCGTGGCCTGTCTCGTCTTCCAGAGTCTTCTTTCGCCTATATATACCCCTACAGAGGCCCAAAACGGGAGCAGATTTGAAAATAGGCTAGGTTTTCTTTCTTCTAGTTGTAGATTAGGATTTTCTTCTTTTATTTTGTATTTTCATTTCCTTTTTAGATCTTGTTGTAAGGCAGAGAGATTCAGAGAGAGATAGAGAGATATTGATATAATAGATGATGACAATCTATGTAAAGGTGCCTCCTTTCTTCTCCAGTGTAATCTTCTCCATCTTCTACATGATGCTTAGCTAATCTTTCTTCTCATGACAATCTAACTACTAACCACTAACCATCTAACTACTTACTTGATAATCCACATGAATTTAATAGCCTCTACAAGGCCTTGCTTTTGCAAGAGCCATTGATGGCTCATGATGATGGATTCTAATATTCTAACATTTCTAACATCTAACCTACTAACTTGCTAGCTTGCAAATGCTAACTTTATTTCATGCTCACCTCTAACCGGTTTTGATGATCTAATAGTAGCTTGCAAATTATTATGTGGTATTGATGTGTTGTTTGAATGTAGAAGAACAATCTTATGAGTCATGCTCTGTATCGTCTTTTGAAGCCAAGGATTAGTGATGGTCAGGGATCCATGTGTGGCAACTATCACTAAGAGGTTAGCATGGTTAGTGGAGCAATTAGTAGTTAGTAGCTATGAGTTTTCTTTCATAGTTCTCTTTTTTCTTTTTATCTCATTTTAAATCAATTCCAAAATCTTTCATTATTTTTTCTATCGTTGTTTTTACCATCCTCTTAGTTCACCTTTGTTTCTTTTTCTTTTTGTTTTCAAAATCACTTCTCTCTTATTTTTAAATCCCCGCTTTCATCGCCTCTCCTCACCTATCACTTCTGAATTTTCTTTTCTTTCTTCTTTTCCCTATTCTTTAACAAAGAAGAAATTGTTAACAACTGACATGAACAAAGACTGTTAATGCTTCTATCGCCTTCCATCCCTGTGGATTCGACCCGTTGAGCCAATGCTATAACGGAAGTATCGAGGGAACATTAGCATGCATAAGTTTTTCATTGATTTCATAAAACACACATTTTTAAGTGCTGGTTCTGCCTCGATCAGCCACCAATAATGAGGCCGAGTACGAGGCTGTCATTGCCATCCTCGGGATGGCGGCAACGCTTGGGTCACCAAACTCGAGGTTCGCTGCGACTTGCTACTGGTGGAGAGTCAAGTCAACTGAGAGCATGCAGCCAAAGATGAACAGATGGTAGCGTACGTCCAAATCATGCTCAGCTTGAAGTTAGACTCCATGTTGTGACTTCAAACAGGTCTGAAAATAACCACGTTGATTCCTTAGCCAACTTGGCGGCCGTGGAGTACCAGTTTCGGTGAGAGATCCCTGTTGACTACAGTGAAGCCCAACATCCAATGCTCGATGGAGAAGTGCTCCACTTAGACACTTCTTCCGGTTGGAGAGAACCCATCATCGCCTATCTAAAAGACAGGGTACTATCCAACAACAAAACTGAAGTGTAGAAACTCCAACACATAGCCACCCGACACATACTTCTAGGAGATCTCCTGTACAAAAAGTCTTACTCCAACCTACACTTCAATCCATACTTAAGGTGCCTCGAATCGGATAAAGTCAAGAAGGTGACGTAGGAAATCCACGATAGTGTACGTGGAAATCGCGCGGGAGGCCGGTTCCTCACCTACAAAGCCATCAACCAGGGTACTATTGGTCCAAGATGTTCAACGATGCCAAGGAGTATGTGAAGAGGTGCCCGCAATGCCAAAGGTTCGCTCTTTCCTTGAGCAGGCTAAGCGAAGATCTCCACACATTACGGAGCACCTGGCCCTTCATGTAATAGGAACAGGACGTAGTAGGCCCACTTCCTTAAGCGTAGCCTATGTTCAGTTTTTTGTTGCTGGCAATCAACTGTTTTACCAAATGGATCAAAGTTGTGCCCTCTTCGAAGTCACAGGGCAACAAGTGGTCAAGTTCATGTGGCAAAACCTTGTTTGTCACTTCGGCCTCCCGCACACCATCATCTTCGACAACGAAACAAACTTCACCACTAGAGAGGTGGCTGTCTTTTATGCCAAATACATAATCACCCACCGGTTCTTTATGTCGTACTATCCCTAAGGAAATGGTCAAGCCGAAATTAACAATCGCATCGTCCTCGATAGCCTGTGTAAAAGCATTAGAAAGGAGAAGGGCAATAGGTCGAGAGGCTTCTCGGAGTGCTCTAGGCATACTGAACCACAAAGCACATCCATACGGGGGAGACTCCATTCTCACTAGCTTATGAAATATAAGCCATCACCCCAGTCGACGTCTACATGCCGACATTGTGCTCGATTGGGACCAGAATGTCGCTCAACTCCGGTTAGCACAAGATCTATCTGAACAAAGGCGGTGACATGCCTCGATTTGAATCATGGCCTACCAACAACAAATCAAGGTAGCGCACCACAAGAAGGTAAAGGTTAGAGAATTACAAATCGGCGACCTAGTCCTAAAGCACCTCATCCAGAGTACTGATGAGAGAAATGCGGGAAAGCTCAGAGCTAACTGGGAAGGGCACTACACCATGATTGCCAAAGGGGGTAAAGGTTCCTACACCTTAACCGAACAAGACGGGAAGATACTCGGTAAGCAATGGAATTCTTTACATCTGAAATGATACTATGTGTAAATATTCAACTTATTCAATGAAAAGAATTACTATTGCGCACCTTCTTTCCATCTCAAGCGTTGCAAATCTATGTTGGTGATACAAAAGTCCTCCTGATGGCTTTCTTCAACAGCCTATAATAGGTTCTCACACTGACGGCTAAAGCCTATACGAAGAATCCCCTAAAAGACGAAAGTCTTCATAACGGCTCTCTTTGATTGCCTAAAGCGGGTACTCATCCTGACGGCTAAGGCCTATACAGAGACTCTCCTGAAAGATGAAAGTCCTCCTGATGACTCTCTCTGATAGTCTATTGTGGGTCCACATCCTGATGGCTAAGGCCTATACGAGACTTTTCTGAAATATGAAAGTTCTCCCGACGGCTCTTTCCGACAGTCTATAGCGGGTTCTCACCCTGAGAGCTAAGGCTTACAAGAAGACTTTCCTTAATGATGAAGTCTTCCTGTGGGCTCTCTCTGACAGCCTATAGCGGCTTCTCACCGCGACGACTAAGGTCTATATGGAGACTCTTGAAAGACGAAAGTCCTTTTGACAGCTCTCTCTAACAGCCTATAGCGGGTCCTCACCCTGATAGCTAAGGCCTATACGGAGACTCTCCTGAAAGATGAAAGATCTCCTATTGACTCTCTCTGACGGCCTATAACATGTCCTCACTCTGACGGCTAAAGTCTATAGTGAGACTCTCAAACACAAAATACTCCTGATGGCTCTCCCTAACAGCTTATATCGGGTCCTTACCCTGGTGGCCGAAGTTTACATAGGCTCAAGGACAAGAATTTGCAGCATGCCTCAACAATTTCAATGTCCTTGAAATACAAACTCAGATACAAAGTGACCTACTATTGATGATTATGATATTCGATAGCTAAACAAAGGCGTAGAATGACAATTCAAGGTCTGTATGCCTTACTATAATATTCATTATATTGTACAAATGTATGGTTACAAAAAAGGAGCACCAAACTCCAAATATAGAAGCATCACTACCTATGCCTCTCACTCGAACCTCTAGCACGAGTCGAAGAGTGAAGGTTTGAAAGGTCCAGGCAAAGTCGCTCGACTTCTCGTTCTAACTCCAACTGTGTGCCATGAAAGTGCTCATTATCTCACATTTCAGTATGGAGAGCGGTTGAAAGTCAATCCACTTCAATCTTCAGTTCAAACATAACAAGCTCTTGCTACTCAGCTTCTCACTGCTACTGCTTGATGTGTCCTCAAAGTGCAGAATTTTCCCTCTTCTCCACCTTCAATTATGACTAGATGCTAGAAACTTCGAAACGGAGGTCCTGGCTGGACCCGATTAGTTCGACATAATCTGTTAATGCCTTCTTTTAGCTTCGCCAACTTCTTCCTTAAAGTCTTAGTTAGGGAGTCCTTTTCCTCAAACTTCTCCTACAACATTTCAGCCAGGGACTAGAAATCTCAGCGTGTTCTCATCCATGGAATGGACTTCATCTTTGAATTTGTTCAGCTATTGTGCCTACTTCTTAGATTTGTTGATGTGACCAAGCAGCTTCGCAAGAAGACCTCTCTCCCTTCCCGCGTCGCAGGGAAACTCCTGACATAGTTGCAAGATAAGGAAATCATAAATCATGATCTTAGCATCAAACGAGAGCCTCGGCACTGATTGAAGACCTCCTATCACACTCTCTCCTAGCCCAAAGGTAGCTAAGCAAAGACTCAGGCTCTTCACTAGGCCCAGGTCAATTTCTCCACCTACCCTCGCCCTCAGAGTCATTCGATACTTCAAATGGCTCCTTATAAGTCTTGGCACCCAAAGAAGCGCTTTCGAGTCGCCTAAGGTAGCTCGAAAGCCCTAGGGATCACCATGCATGGCTAGGGCCAACTTCAATACATGGGGTAGCTCCATGCCAGCGTTCATGGGTTCACCCAATAGTGAAAATATAAAAAAATGCTCAAGAACAAACAAATAAAACCAATTGTCTTTATTGATAACCAAAAGAGATCTCAATTTCACTTTCACTCACACAGTGATCTTAAGGGGTCTCGACAGAATAGTCTAGCGCGCATCCCCGCTCTGACTCTGCTTCTCCAGCCTGCAACCTCTGCTTCTCCAGCCATGGTAGCAACAACATTAGCCTAGCTAGGGGTGCCTCGCTTAGCATTTCGGAGATTTCCTCAGCTTGAGCCACTCCACTATCCAGAGCCCCCTAATCTCTTCGAAATTCCTCACCTCCCTCAGCCTCCATGTTCTCGCCCACCTCGACTCTTCTCTTCCCTCATCCTTGGAGGTCTCCTCCTTGATACCCTTCAAAGCTGTCTCCACATCTTCATCAAAAGTATACATGTGCTACTTTGTTTTCCATTGAAAATTCAAAGGGAAAAACTTACAAAATTTCGAAGAGAAATTTCAAGTAATAAAAATGAAAATTACAAGAACTCTTTTTTGAGATTTCTAGGGAAGTGTGCCGATAAGAGTCTGGTCAGTGCGCTACCACTTTATTCCTTTGACCACGCGAGCAATCGATCTTGGATGCTATTGCCTAGGAATTCCTTCTTGTCTGGTTCAAGAATTCCCTTGATGCTTGAAGAGAAGTTTGGGAGTAGTTCGAAGGAACTAGGGTGTCGTAGCCTTTTGGTTAGTTCTATGAAGTGAATTAGCGATTCGCTGGAAGAACGCAAGTACTTGTATTGAAGAAGAAAATCTCTCGTTCTCTCTTGAGAATGGCAATCTTTGGGCTCATTGATAGCTCTCTGATGCTTTTCAATGTGATTGAGTTAGGAACCTGCACACAAAATACAGAGGCTCAGATTTTAAGATTAAAGAGTGCAAGTTACGCAATCTACCACAATAGCAAGTGGCTATGCGGGTCATGATCCACAAGGAGGGACTAGCGATAGAAGCTTATTTAGAAGGTTCTCTTTTCAGATACCATTAATGGTTAAAAATTCTTCTTTAGTTTTTTTAAAAGAAAAAGGAAAAAATGTTAAAGTTGAATTAGGAAGAATATGGTAGATTAAGAAGATGGAAAAATGAAAAATAGATTATGATCGAGCCAAACCTGCACAAAAAAATATAAAAATTTAGAACAATGCTAGGTCCTCAATTCTATCGTGTAGCCTAGGGCTAACGGGTCGTGATCCACAGGGAGGGACAGCGATGGAAGCGTTATGTAAGTTTCTTCTTTTAATTTACCAAAACTAGTTAATACTTATCTTTTCAGTTTATAAAAAAGAAAAAAATGTTAAGTTAAGTTAAGAATAAGATAGTAGAAGAAGAGATGGTAGTATCGTTGTGGTTTTATCTATAAAAGAAAAGGAACCAAAAAGAGATAAAAAAAGTGTTAATGCAAAAAATCAAAAATAAAAAAGAAATAAAAGAAAAATATTTACCTCTACAGTTGAACCATAACAAAGACTTACCTCAGCATGAAGTAAAGTAAAGCAAATAGAAAAGAATAAAGAAAGCAGGGCTTCGGCGAGATCGAGCACAATGAAGAAAAGTGGGAAACCTCCATTGATTGTCACCTTCAATATAAGCTTCTTGAAGAAAAGATTACAATAGTGTCACTCTACAATCTCTTCCTCTCTTTTGATCATGTAACTCTCTCTAGCCTAAAAATAAAATAGAAAATAAAAATTACATTGAAGAAGAAAAGAAAAACCTAAACTAAAACTCTCTCTGAGATGGTCCTGCTCCCTTTGAGATATGAGGGAATTTATAGGAGAAAACTAGAGGGATAGAACGCGTATAAAGATAGGAAGAGTTGGATATTTCTGTATTTGAATTCTTCGCTTATCTCCAAACTTGATTTGATTTATCCAGAAATTCAATTCTGATCTGCAGGCTGTTGGCGTGTTGATTGCTAAATATCACTTATCAACTGATAGAATTAGAATAAGTGATCAACAGAATAATTGTAGCCCTTTTAATCTTCTTTCTATAGCATCTTGATTCATTAGATTTGAACTTCGGTAGTGAAAGTTATGATAAAAATGCTAAACTGTATCCAGCCTGAATCCAAATTTAAATTGCTTCATCTCATCCGTTAATCTTCTCTCTATCCATTTATCCTCTTTGATTTTTAGTTTATCTTCTAGAATTGATAAGATATTCACTTATCTTCAGTGAAACAGATAGGGTCTTCAAACAATCCATTTTTTTCTTTGAAATGAGATGATATTATCTTATCTGATATATCCAGTTTTCAGATAAGATAGCTTCTAGAACCTTTGGATTTGAATCGATCCCCTTTCTTTTGAACTTTTGAATTTAATTGGATAAATTTCATGATTATCTTCTCCTATCATACCCTGCATGAATTAGGACATTAAGACAAGTTATTTGCAATATTCATTACAGAATATATGTAGGAATGTAATAATATTTATGCAATATATGTGTCCAAACACACCCCCACACTTATCTTTTGCTCGTCCTCGATTAAAACAAAGAGAGAAGAAAAACTAAATTAACTCACTTTCGTAGGAATCACGGTTGCATTTAGCACGCGCAACAAGCCGTTAAACCTCTAGGTTACCCCTAGAGGACGAGATTTATCTCGTGAGGGTTTTCAGTGGATTGCACCCACAAAATCCATGATGAAAAAGAAATAAAGTGTTAGTATTTTCAAAAATGCATTTTGAAAGGGAAAAATATTTGAAGTATTAATGTAAAATTTCAAGTAATCTATAAGTCATAGGATTATCAAAACTTAGTCATGCCTAAACTTAGTCTTTATTCAAAAACTTGTTTTCAATCAAGGTAAAGATTAAAATTATATTTCTCATCTAGTCCATTATTTTAACCTAAGTCATGTGCATTTTGTGACCGTGAAAATTTGGCTCAGGATTCATCAACTCTAACTCTTATACCTTATTATTTTCCTTTCTTTTTTTTAATTTATGGCGGTAATATCCCTTAGCTCTATTAGGCTTTCTAATTCGCCCATGTAACGAGCCTTAGTCGGTGACTCCCAAACCAGACGGTTCTAGGGCACCGGGTGAGAAAGCACCCCAAGGACTTAGGACTCGAGCAAACAAGGCCACAAAACCAAAGATTTTTATTTATGAGAACCACTTTTAGGCGTAAATACTTATGCTTTATGAGGCACAAACACCCAGCTTAATCAGAGGATTTTTTTTGGATATATGTATGTATGTATATGTGTGTATATATATATATATATATATATATATATATATATATATATATATATATATATATATATATATATATATATATATTTATATAAGCATAAGAATCTTTGTTTTAGAACCCTAAGTGTGTAAGTGTATAAAGTGTGCATATTTCATCAAAGTAAAAATTAAGATTAAATTACATTTTCAATTTTTCTTCCTAACCTCAAAATCAACAAATAATTTTATTTTGACCAAGTGTAAGAAATCCTAATTATGATCATCTTATTCCTTAAAATTAACTTAATTTTTTTACAAAAATAAGTCAAAGTATTATTTTCCTTTTCAAAAAGTTTTAAAGAAAGTTTTTTTTAAGTTTTAAAGAAAGATTTATTTTTTTTTAGATTAGTGAAGTAAGCATGTTGGTAAACCCTCCCCCATACTAACTCATGCATTATCCTCAATGTATGAATGAAATGCAATAATACATGAAAAAAAGAAAGGGAAGGAAAATTATCACCTCAAGGTGGTGGTTCCGGTGGTTGTCTTGTTGGGCCAAGCGTTTCTGCTCAATCTAGATATTGTGGATTTTCATGAAACCCACTTTTCATCACCTCTTTCTTATTAACATTTTTATAATCTCCAATATGAATAGGATCATGCAAGATCCTAGCATGAAATTTTTCCCGGTTATATGATTAGTCTTGGGATATCATCACAGAGTCATATTGATCTAAACCTTGATCCTATAATAGAATGTGATTTTGTGGAATGGATGATTTGGGCTCAACAATGAAGGGAATGGGACCAATACTGACTCGGGAATAAAACTCAAATCAAGTTTAGATTCGAGAGTAGGAGTTGGTTTATGAGTTTAGTCCAAATCATAGAATTGAAGTTCACATTCATTTCCCAATAATGAAATGTGACTATCTAAAATAAGTGGTTCATGTTCAAGCTCTATAGGGATAGGAATCAGTGTTGGCTTCAGAATTAAGTCCGAATCGGGTAAGGATACTGGAGTCAACATAGATTCAAAAAGTGGAACTGAATCACAATATTGAGGATAGGTATCACATTCATCTTCAAGTTCAATCTCATTGAAATGAAAACTTGCCAATTTATCAATGGGTTGATATTGGTCAAGTTCAAAATTTTGTGGTGAAATTGAGTCTTGGTTAAAATCTCTAAGATACCATGATTCTTCATCAATATGGTTAGGAGAGTCAGGAATAGTCGAAAATGTGTTAGGTAGAGTTTCCTCATTCCTATCATTAATTGTGTTGACCAAATGACTCACTTTTGCTTCTAGCCAATTAAAAGATTTGAGACAATCCGTTTGGGATTGAATATAATCATTTGGGACTGAATCATGAATTTCATATTCTTTTCTAAGTCAACAGGTTCTTCTTGTTGTGGTTAAACTTGAAAATTAGAGTACGGATCTTGAATTTTGGAATTGTTTGGGAGAATTGAGTCCGCTATGATTTGTACTTGTCGTGTGAACTCAAGGAAGGCTTCAAAAGTCTTTTCTAAAGAAGATTTCTTTTCTATAGGTTGGTTTTAGTATGGATTAATGAAGCTGTTTGTTGGTAAGGTTGTTGATAGTAAGACTCGGGGGAGTTGTATCCCCACTGATTCGGTGAAGAGAGGTGATGATTGTCCCATTCTTGTTCATAGTACTGGGATTGAGGCATATATTGATTCGGATAAGACCAATCTGGCATACTTGGTTGGTTAGAGTTATGTAATGCCGGGTTGGTAATATACGAATTGAAAGAGGTTGGGGTGAAATATAGATTTGAGTTATAATCAGAATAATTGTAATTATAATCCATTTTCACAAGAACAAACAAAAACAAACAAATAAACAAATAAGAAAATAAAAAAATCTAGCCTATGTTAGGGTAGAGCTTAGACATAGACGACTCCTAACTGTTGATTATCCACAGGAGGTATATTGCAGAACCTGACCACAAGTTAATCAGCCAGGTAGGGGCAAGATTGGTGGGAGGTATCCGTGCCTAAGCAACGGGCCTAATTATGCCAAACTACCAGCCTTCGGGGTTTCGCCTATCAATCTCCAACCTTCGACACTGATTTGGCAAGAGTCAACTTCTAACAACTTCCCCCTTAGGTCAATCCCTATTTAAGTCTGAGATGTCCCTAGGGCCAATGTCTACTCAATTTTATGTTAGGCTGGGTTCGTGAGTGAGCAGATGATTTTTAGGCTAAGGAAGGGTAATGACTTCCCCATCTTATCTTGTTTAAGGATATGCCCTTAGTCTTTTTAGTGCAGTGTACAAGTATAAAGCAAAAGGTAACGTTCAAACAACATGAATCACTCAAAATATGTTTCCTAAACTATATTCAGTGCACACATACCTTTGCTCCAGAACTCTTCAACAGTAATGTAAAGAAACAAAATAAACAAATGCCCTAAGATGCAGGAGTCTAAACGTTTTTTTAGCATTTACAAAGCAAAAGGTAACGTTCAAGCAACATGAATCACTCAAAATATGTTTCCTAAACTATATTCAATGCACACATACCTTTGCTCCAGAACTCTTCAACAGTAATGTAAAGAAACAAAATAGACAAATGCCCTAAGATGCAGGAGTCTAAACGTTTTTTTAGCATTTACAAAGCAACAGGTTACTGTTGATTAGAAATATATACAGAGTGAGTTAAACAGATAAACTAATAACTGCAGAGAGCTAATCTCTGAAAAGTAACCTGCAAAGCTAATCTCTGAAAAGTAGCCTGCAGGAGACTACAGTTAGTAGTTCACTATGTGATGCTCTGCCTTCTTGGACAGAGGCACATGTAGCAATATGTCAACTGCAGCTCCTAGTTTTCTATAATTAGCCCCTGTACACCAAAACAAAGAAGAAAAAAGGAATTAATTCGTTAAAGTAAATTAAAAAGAAAAAAATAGTGCTAGGTCCTCAATTCTACCTTGTAGCCTAGGGCTAATAGGTCGTGATCCACAGGGAGGGACAACAATGAAAGCGTTATGTATGTTTCTTCTTTTAATTTATCAAAATTAGTTAATACTTATCTTCTCAGTTTATAAAAAGAAAATAAAAAATGTTCAGTGAAGTTAAGAAGAAGATGGTAGAAGAAGAGATGGTGGTGGTGTTGTTGTTTTAATTATAAAAGAAAAAGAAACAAAAAGAGATAAAGAAAAGTGTTGATGCAAAAATCAGAAATAAAAAAAGAATATTTACCTCTACTGTTTGAATCATACCAAAGACTTACCTCAATATGAAGTAAAGCGAAGAAATAGAAAAGAATAAAGGAAAGTAAGGCTTCGGCGAGATCAAGCACAATGAAGAAAAGTGGGAAACCTCCATTGATTGTCACCTTCAATATAAGTTTTTTAAAGAAAATATTACAATAGTATCACTCTATAAAAATTCTTCCTCTCTTTTAATTATGTAACTCTCTCTAGCCTAAAAATATAATAAAATAAAGAAAATAACAATTACATTGAAGAAGAAAAGAAAACCTAAACTAAATTTCTCTCTGGAGTGGTGTCCTTTCTGCCTTCGAGATATGAGGGTATTTATAGGAGAAAACTAGAGGGATAGAATGCGTATGAAGATAGGAAGAGCTGTATATTTCTGAATTTGAATTCTCCCCTTATCTCCAAATTTGATTTGATTTATCCAGAAATTCAATTCTGATCTGCAGCTTATTAGCGTGTTTATTGCTGAATATCACTTATCAAATGAAGGAATTGGAATGCGTGATCAACAGAAGAAGTATAGCCCTTTAATTTCTCTTTCTGTGGCATTTTGAATCATTAGATTTGAGTTTCGGTAGCGAAAGTTATGATTAAAATGCTAAATTGTATCCAGCCTGAATTTTTTAAATTACTTTATCTCATCCGTTGATCTTCTCTCGATCCATTTATCCTCTTGAATTTTCAGTTTGTTTTCTAAGATATCCATTTATCTTCAGCAAAACCTATAGGATTTTTAAACAATCCATTTTTTCCTTAAAATTAGATGATATTATCTTATCTGATATATCCAGTTTTCAGATAAGATAGCTTCTAGAACCTTTGAATTTGAATCAATCTCCTTTCTTTTGAACTTTTGAATTTAATTGGATAAATTTCATGATTATCTTCTCTCTATTATACCCTACATGAATTAGGATATTAAGACATGTTATTTGCAATATTCATTACAGAATATATGTAGGAATGTAATAATATTTATGCAATATGTGTGTCCAAACAATATGCATGGATTAAAGTTAAGCTTCATAGAAGCTCCCCCTTAACTCATGCATAGCAATAAACATAAAGATATTCAATGAAATACATAAACCAAACAACACATATATGCATAAATAAGAAAATAAACATGAATAAATTCTCCAAATACTTCTCCCATTTTTGCATAAACAAAACATATATGCATTAAACAAGAAAATAAACATGCATATATAAACTCTCAAAATCCTTCTCCCCCCTTTTGTCAATTCATCAACAAAGGGGCGAAAACAAATCAAACAATAAAGATATATATGCGATATACATTCATGAAGAAGAGAGACGTAAATTTAACTCCCCCTGCATACATGCATTACATGAAAATGAGATGACTAAACCTTAATCACATAATGCATAATATACAATGTATAAGTGGAGATGTTAAGCTCCTCCTACACACGTGTATTCATAAAGAAGAGAGGTCAAGCTCCTCAATATGAGATACACTCAACATGAATCTATATAAAGAGAAGATGTTAAGCTACCCTTGCATATAAGCAATATATATCAAAACATTATGAAACCACTTTAAAACAAATTTATGATATCAATTTATGATACCAATTGAAAATAAATAAAAAATTTTAGATACCAAAAGATACCAATTGAAAATATCTTATAAATTTTTGATCGGTCGCTAAAATTGTACATTCATTATTATATTCTCATACTTATTATAAAATAAACTCTGTTTTTTTCTAATTATTGTTTAATTTATTTGCAGGCCCATTCCTAAAGGAGAGGGAAGAGAAATGAGCCCAAAAGCCCATCAAATTCTGATTTAAATCAGAATTAATTCGAAGTCAGTAAATCAGGGCAGATCAGGTTGGTTCAGATCGGTTGAAAACCAGTTAGAACAAATCCTTATAAATCAATCAGTTGAAGCCAAAAATCAAAGGCCATTTCGTCAAAATCCCGGACTTAAACTACAAATCCAACTAAAGATAAAAGCAAATCGCGAAGCTGAGGAGTACCACCAACAGGATGTTGCCACCTGGCCACACCCTGACCGCGGAAACACGGCGAAAGCCGCGTTTTCGTGACTTTATTAAGGAGTTAGGGGGAGGTTTGCTCCCCCTATCTTTGTACACTCTCCTACGTTGAGTTTTGCTTATAAATACTAAGATTTTTAGAGACCAGGAGGACAACCAAGCAGAAAGTAGAACTTAGGCTAATTTATAGTTTGTAACTTAGATTTTTAGTTTTCTTTTATATAATTTTTGTTTTATTTATGTAACTGAGAGGAGAGGAGACTTTCATGGAGGAATGAGAGCAAGCTTGTACTGAAGGTGACACCGGTATAAGTGATCTTTTCTTCCATGTTATTTGAATCGAATCGAGGTTTCCTTTTCTTTTCTATTGTTGTTTTTATTTGCTTCCCTTTTCTGTGTTTGTGGATCCAAATGAAATCGATAGCCTCGAAGTTGCCTTATCCTTGCAAGTGTTGTCGATGGCTTATGGTGATGGATATCCATTTCTATGGTAGTATAGCTCGCCCTTTCATTTTATAGTGTAAATCGGGAATGGGGAAGATCTCATCTGCCATGCTTTGCTCGCCTTCAAGTAAAGGTACATCATCGATACGGGTAAAAGGTAAGCAGGCGCCGAAGAGGTAAGTATGTTTTTTAGGTTTTAGTCTTTCCTTTTGTTCTTGAACTTTTAGTGTAGATCACCAACACCATATTCACCCAAACCTCTTTCACTCTTTTTCAATTTCTTTGTACATATCACTTTTATTTTCTCTGCCTTCTCTATCTACCACTTTCTTCCTAACTTAACTTTAACTCCATTTTTCTCTTTTCTTTTTAAGAACTAAAAGAAGAATTTTAACAATTCTTTGTACCATGAAAGAGAACTTATTAAAAAGTTTCCATCGCTAGTCCCTCCTTGTGGATCACGACCCGCATAGCCACTTGCTATAGCGATAGTATAGAGTACTTGTACATTTTATTCTTGCAGTTCTGAAATTCTGTATTCTTGTATGCAAGTAGAAACTCAATCAAATTTTGGCGCCGTTGCCGGGGAGGGAAGGTAAGTTATTCTCTTTTTAGATTTACATTTTTAGTTAACTTTCTTATTTGTTCTTGGTGTACAGGTTCAACAAGAAATTTTTGCTGCAGTGGACATATAAGTGGCCTTGGACTCTGCTCAAGAAAGCAGAGCTCAGAAGCCCTTAGATTTGCTACATTCCAGTGGCAATATGAGTGAACTACTAACCTGGATTTTTTGCAGGTTGGCTTAATTGTAAAGCTAAAAATCTGTAGCTATTTTCCTTGTTTGTCTCACTGTACTTACTTTCTAACCTCAACAGTAAAATGATGTTTGTTAAATGCTAAAAACGATTTAGACTTACATTTAGGCACGTGTCTAATTCGTTTACATTTTACATTACTGTTGAAGAGTGCTGGAGCCAAGGTATGTATGCATAGCATTTAGTATAAGGTTCATTCTTGTATGAAATATTGCTTGAGTATTACTTTTTTCTATATACTTGTACACTGCACTAAATTAATTTAAGGTTTGTCCTATAAGCAAGATAAGGTGGGAAAGTCATTACCCTTCCTTAGTCCACAAATAATCTCCTCACTCACTAACCCAAGCCTAACTAAAACTAAGTAGATGTTGGCCCTAGGGACATTTGGGACACAATTAGGAGATTATCCTAAGGGGAAGGTGTTAGAATTTGACTCCTGCCAAATCAGTGTCTAAGGAAAGGGATTGAGGGGCGAAACCCCGAAGGCTGGTGGTTTGACTTAATTAGGCCCGTCACTTTTGCGTGGATACCTCCTACTAATCTTGCCCTGACCTGGCTGATTAGCTTATGGTCAAAATCTGCATTATACCTCCCGTGGACAGTCTAACCTGAAATCACCTAGAGGGGGGGGGTGAATAGGTGATGGCTATATGAATTATGGCAATAATGCGGAATTTAAAATTTAACACACAAATAGCACAAATATAGACTTGCAATAAATATAACAATAAATGTGCAAGAATTAAAAGGAGTAGAGTTGAGAGAAAATTCGAGCAAACGCAAACGCAAGGATGTGTTTCTGAGGTTCGAGCCACGCTCTACGTCCCCGCCTTCACACTTGAAGGATTTGCACTACTATCGTTGATCCCACCGGATCGCCAATACAAGGACACACTTGTCCCTACACTTGTGATGCCGCAACACCACCCGAAGCTCACTAGCTCCCTTGAGGCCGATGCCTCTACAACTTCACTCAATAAGAAAGGTGATCACACTTGATCAAAATAGCTCACTTGCACAATCCTAGAGCCAATGATATAGATGTAGAGCTTGGGATTGTGGTGTGCAAAAACTAGAGAGAAGGTAGAGGAATAGGCTACAAGTTGGGTGTTGGGAATTTAGGCTTTGAAAAAATCTTTTGTAAAAGAAAGGAATTGAAATTCTTTGTAAAGCTCTTGTGAAATCTTTTGGAATTACTTTGCAATTGTTGTCTTATCAATATGAGGTGACCCTCTATTTATAGGGGTCAAAACAGCCTCACAAAATCGTTGGTATCAAATCCTAAAAGAGAATCAGCCAGAAAAAAAAGCTGTTGGAACTGTCAGAAAAACTGACAGTAGTCGGTCGACCGGGTCGGTCGACCGCCAACGGTCAAAAATCCGACCGTTGGGGCTCTGCGGTCGACCGGGTCGGTCGACCGAAAAATCCTGTGAACGCAAATGTGCCTCGGTCGACCGGGTCGGTCGACTGATATACACATGCACAGTTTGTGCACATCGGTCGACCGGGCCGGTCGACCGGTTACTGTAAGTTCTGAAAAATCAGAACTTTCAGAACCAGAATTTTGGGTTTTTGGTTTTAGGTCTTGGGTTAAATTTTTGGAACTTGTAAAAACATAAGAGTATGAGCATATGTCATACTTCTATCATGTTAAAATAGTTTGATAAAAATCCTTTTGATAAAAACTTGTTTTTCTATAAAAAATGTTTTTCCAAAACTATTGTTTTTCTAAAAAGCTTATTTCCAAACATGTTCACTTTAAATGGAGATTGAAAATCTTTTTGAAACCATGAACCTAACTAAAAGGTGTGTGTGTGTGTGATAATCCCATAACTCTACTTCTAATATCTAGCTTTGACAAAATATCTAAAATAAAAATAAAAATACAAATCTTGTTTTCTTCATAGTCTATGCTAGTTCTTTTTCTTCGTAGTCTTGACTCGTTCTTTTCTTCAATATCTTATTCCCGAAGCTTCCTATAGTGCTTTAGCTTGGGAATGCAAATCTTGGGCGAACTCCAAACGTGTGAGTCTTTAAGTGGAGTCGTCAAAACCTGTTCTTGAACCTGAAATCCTTTTAAACAAAATTATTAAATACATAACTAAATATGCTTTGTTATCATCAAAATAACTGGGATAATGGCCTTTGGGCCAACAATCTCCCCCTTTTTGATGATGGCAAAACATATGTAGTTATCACAAAATATTTTGGGTAGAGACTTCAAATGAAGCTCCCCCTCAACACATGCATATATAGGAAAACATATGTAAATGATAAACACCATATTTCCATGCCAACAAATGATACCAAATACTCATGTCATAGAATAGATGAAGGAAATGAGTTCATACATGACATAGATAAGAGATACACAAAAAAACAAAAGATACGCATAAAGTAAATAACCATGTCCATGTCCACAACACATACTAAAAATACATGTCCAAAGCAAAATAAAAGTAAATACTACATGTCCAAACACAAATACTACATGTCCAAATACAAATAAATACTACATGTCCAAACACAAATAAAGTACTACATCACAAAATATCTCTCTCAAGATAGCTCTCCCCAAATAACTCTCCCCCTTTTTGACATCATCAAACAAGGGGAGGTCACTCAGCAGCATCATCATCGTCTCCAGCATCCTCGTCCTCCTCGTCGTCAGCATGCTCAGATGAGCTCTGTGCAGCAGAGCCCTCAGCCATCTTCTTGTCACCACCATCTTCTTCCCCTGAGGAAGAAGCAACCTCCTCTAGATCCATGCCATCTACTCTGGTGCGCGGTGGTGGAACAGAAGAACGAGCTCTGGGAGGGAATGGAGGACCGGTGGCTGGGAGTCGACAAGCAATCGGAGTACGGTCAGGAACGAGCATGTCAAATTTTGTGAAAAGAGCCTGAAACTGAACGTCCACGAATCTCATGGACTCAGCAAAATAGGACATGTCATTTCGGATCTCCGCCCGAAAAGCAGCATCCTGAATGGAACGAGCATCCATCTCCGCACGAATAGCTGCGTCGCGCTTCTCGACCCAGGCCTGGTGCGCCTCGATCTGAGAGCGGACCTCCGAAGAGAGAAGGGCCTGAAACTCAGGAGGAAAAACAGGGGCTGAAGAGGAAGAAGATCATGGTGCAGATGATGAGCCAGGACCAGCAGGAGGAATATGTGGTTGCACAGGAGCGTGTCTACGCAGCTGGGCTTCCATCATCTTCAGGACAACTCCGTTGATGTTGGTCAAGGGATTAGAGGGACTTTCACCAGATAGATCAAAATCAAGAGCCCTAAGAAGATGGGTAATTAGCATGCCGTAGGGCAAGCTCCTACCCGCAGTACGAATCTGATCTGAAGCCATGTGAGAAGCTATGACTCTAGGAAAGTTTATCTTAATGCCTCGAAGAAGGCAATAGATAATCAATGGTACGGAACCCCTAGCGTGGCTATACTCACCATGTTTGGGGACAATGTTGAAGAAAATAATTTTGGCCAGGACTTGGGATTGGAGAGTGTACCTACTCACAACCTCATTTCTAACCAAGCCGGGGTTGTCATCCCCGTGGATTAGAGTGGAGGATGCGGTGAGCGAAGACTTACCCTCGGGAAATTCAAAGTCATGCAGGTCATGGGTATACACATCCGCTCCACCAGTGGAGAGATGCAGAATCCTAGCAAACCGACCGATAGAAATGTCGATGTCCCTACCTAAAACTCTAGAGGTGATATGATTACCATCAAATTCGAAATTTGCATAAAAATAAGGAACAAGAGATGTGTAAACTTGCTCCTTGATGGTCAAAAATTCAACTAAATTGTTGGTCTGCAGGATGTGAGGAATATTCAAATGTTCGAAATCTTGAATAACAACAAACCTCCCCGAGTTAATGTTCCTCGTGGAAAGATGGGAGTACCGATCAGCAGCAAGATCATTTAGGAAGAGCCGAACGGGTCTAGGAGCCTGAGATGAAGGTTGAGCAACAGCCTTCCCTTTCTCAGTTCGATTTCGTTTCGGCATGATGAAAAATGGAATTTTTAGGTTTAAACAAGTTAAGGCAAGATCTAGAAAGCTTAGTAACCTAATATATTGACAATAGATGGAAGATTACAAAGCTAGAAGTGAAGATCTGAGAGAAGAATCAAGATTTTACCTTAACAGTGAAGAACTCAAACCCTAACAGAAAAAATCCGATTTTCTGCAAATCTGGTGGATGGATCGACTTGAAACTGAAGATCTGGAACTTGAAGAAGGAATTGGAAGTGGGTTTTAAAAAGATTTGAGATCGGTTGAGAGATTGGAGAGAAAAAGAAAATTTTTGGAGAAAGAGGGAGTCGGGTTCGTCGGCTGAGTGAGAGAGAGAGAGAAAAAAAGTGAAAAGAAATAACAGATATAGGGCAGAATTCGACGATCGGTCGACCGGTCCGGTCAACCGAAACAACCCGAGAGTTCTGAATTTTCAGAACGGTCGACCGGTCCGGTCGACCGAATTATCCCGAGAACTCTTCAGACTCGAGCGGTCGACCGGGACATATAGTCGGTCGACCGTTAACAGAAAAGAAATAAAAAAAATTTCTTCTCAGGCAGAGTCGGTCGACCGGGGCTTTATAGGTCGGTCGACCGGCTTTGCCTGAAATCTGTTAACAGCATCTGGCCCAAAAAAAATTTTTAAAGAAATTTGTAGTCAAAATAGGTATGACATATTAAACATATAAGAATACACCAACAGGTTTTAAATCTTCATTAAGCTATTACAACATCAAAATTCATGCAATCCCTTTTTAATTTTATTTTCATATTTAAACAAAGATTTTAAAGATGTTGAAGCCGAATACCCAGTGACGGGTTCTGAACTTCATCCTCTTGATTCCTCTTGAATGAGTTGAGGTGCGCAATTGCCATCTTTAAGGTGTTTGTTTAAATAGGAAATTTTACAAATGTTTATTTTTATTTATGAATATAATGTGTATATGTATACAAGTATATAATCACAGATTATAAACTATACATGTGGACATACAATAAACAAGGCATGAAACAAAAGATATAGAAGTTAACACAAGGCACATATACAATATGATAGAAAAGTAGTTCTATACAAGCATATATCAATAGAGTATAAAAGCAAACTATCAATTCTATACATATGTATACATGACTAAAAATCAAAAACTTTTAAATGGAGATGTTACCAATTGAAGGGCAATCTCCAAAATAGGTGCCTCCACGATAGCAATGCATGCACGATTTGTTCTTTAAGCTCCGATGCATCAACCATCCGGGCACCGCCTCCTCCTAAGTCTTGGAGGGTGTAGATCCACCTATACCTGTATCATTTAAATTCGGTGGCTCTTTTGGTACCCAAATCTTAGTGGGTCCTTTGGGGTTAGATCCGGGGCGAACCCAAACAAATTTATTCTTAACATTGTTCTTAGCATAACAAAACTTTTCTAAATGGCCTTTGCGGCCACAATACGTGCAAATAAAAATTCTACCACTATTGTACATAAAAGCATGGTTATGTGTGTGTGCATGTTTATGTGTAGAGTGTTTATGATGAACATGTTTCCCTTGGGCTACTCCCTTAGGAAATTTAGATGCAAGCTTGTTAAAATCAAATGCACATTTCTTTAAAGTGTTATCTAAAGAATTAACACATTTTTGAATTTCAACAAAAACATTTTTATTACTAGAAATCATGGGGGTTTTTCCTTTATTAGCTACCTTATACTTATCAAAATCACTTTTCAATTTTTCAAAAGAACTAGATAACTCATTTTTCTCTTTTAAACAAATTTCAAGTTTGTTCTTCAAAACATCATTTTCCTTTTTCAATTTCTTATTATGAGATTGTGAAATCTCATACCTATGTTGCAATTCTTCAAAAAATTGAGCAAGTTCATCCATTGTAAGATCATCATCATCAATGGAAGTTTCTAGACATACCTTAGATGAATCCTCACCTTGTGCCATAAAGCACATGTTAGCGGCGTCGTGCTCCTCTTCGGATTCCGACTCCGAATCATCCCATGTCGCTACCATAGCCTTTTTCTTTCTTTGCCCATTCTTGGATGTGGTTGCTTGTAGAGCGGGGCAATCGGCTATGAGGTGACCGATCTTCTTGCAATGAAAGCAAGGGCCGGGCTCCTCTCTTTTCTTCTCGAATCTTCCTTGAGGTTTCCCTCTTCGGAAGTTACTTTTTCTTCCCTTCTTGTAGAACATCTTGCCCACCTTACGGATGAGCATGGCGAAATCCTCATCGCAATCTTCCGATGAGTCGTCTTCCTCAATGGTAGTAGGAGTGGCTTTGAAAGCAATCGTCTTCTTCTTTGGTGCCTCCTTCTCTTCTCTAACTTTCATCTCCATCTCATGCGTCTTGAGATTTCCGATGAAGCCGGAGAAGTCCATCTCCTCTTTGTCGTTGAGCTCCTTGAGTGTGGTCGCCTTGACTTCCCAAGCTTTGGAAGAGCTCTAATCACCTTCCTTATCTTTTGATCATTATCAATCTTGTCGCCTAAGGAAGAAAGAGCATTAGTTATTTTTGTAAAACGAGTGAGCATATCATCAATGCTCTCATTATCAAACATATAAAAATTCTCATATTGAGAACGTAGCAAGTCAACCTTAGCTCTTTTGACTTGTGACGTTCCCTCATGAGTCACAATAAGAATGTTCCAAACCTCAAATGCGGATTTACAATTAATTATGCGTGCAAGGTCATCCTCATTTAATGCTTGGGTCAATGCATACTGTGCCCTAGCATTAGCCTCATAGTCTTTGGAAGTATCCTCGGACCATGTGCTCTCATCACTAGTGGGTTCAATAAAATCTTTAGTTATAGCCCGAGCTACCCTAACTCCTAGGGATTTAAGGAAGAGATTCATTTTCACCTTCCAAATGGGGAAGTTTAAACCATCAAACTTGGGTGGGGATTTAATGCTAGAGAAGTCCATGGATGCCATGAATGCACAAGCAAATATAAATGTAACAAAAATGTATATAGCCAAATATGGATCTCCCTAAGGTGGTTAGACCTAAGTTGTAGGGTTAGGCTCTGATACCAATTGAAATCACCTAGAGGGGGGGTGAATAGGTGATGGCTATATGAATTATGGCAATAATGCGGAATTTAAAATTTAACACACAAATAGCACAAATATAGACTTGCAATAAATATAACAATAAATGTGCAAGAATTAAAAGGAGTAGAGTTGAGAGAAAATTCGAGCAAACGCAAACGCAAGGATGTGTTTCCGAGGTTCGAGCCACGCTCTACGTCCCCGCCTTCACACTTGAAGGATTTGCACTACTATCGTTGATCCCACCGGATCGCCAATACAAGGACACACTTGTCCCTACACTTGTGATGCCGCAACACCACCCGAAGCTCACTAGCTCCCTTGAGGCCGATGCCTCTACAACTTCACTCAATAAGAAAGGTGATCACACTTGATCAAAATAGCTCACTTGCACAATCCTAGAGCCAATGATATAGATGTAGAGCTTGGGATTGTGGTGTGCAAAAACTAGAGAGAAGGTAGAGGAATAGGCTACAAGTTGGGTGTTGGGAATTTAGGCTTTGAAAAAATCTTTTGTAAAAGAAAGGAATTGAAATTCTTTGTAAAGCTCTTGTGAAATCTTTTGGAATTACTTTGCAATTGTTGTCTTATCAATATGAGGTGACCCTCTATTTATAGGGGTCAAAAACAGCCTCACAAAATCGTTGGTATCAAATCCCAAAGGAGAATCAGCCAGAAAAAAAGCTGTTGGAACTGTCAGAAAAACTGACAGTAGTCGGTCGACCGGGTCGGTCGACCGCCAACGGTCAAAAATCCGACCGTTGGGGCTCTGCGGTCGACCGGGTCGGTCGACCGAAAAATCCTGTGAACGCAAATGTGCCTCGGTCGACCGGGTCGGTCGACTGATATACACATGCACAGTTTGTGCACATCGGTCGACCGGGCCGGTCGACCGGTTACTGTAAGTTCTGAAAAATCAGAACTTCCAGAACCAGAATTTTGGGTTTTTGGTTTTAGGTCTTGGGTTAAATTTTTGGAACTTGTAAAAACATAGAGTATGAGCATATGTCATACTTCTATCATGTTAAAATAGTTTGATAAAAATCCTTTTGATAAAAACTTGTTTTTCTATAAAAATGTTTTTCCAAAACTATTGTTTTTCTAAAAAGCTTATTTCCAAACATGTTCACTTTAAATGGAGATTGAAAATCTTTTTGAAGCCATGAACCTAACTAAAAGGTGTGTGTGTGTGTGATAATCCCATAGCTCTACTTCTAATATCTAGCTTTGACAAAATATCTAAAATAAAAATAAAAATACAAATCTTGTTTTCTTCATAGTCTATGCTAGTTCTTTTTCTTCGTAGTCTTGACTCGTTCTTTTCTTCAATATCTTATTCCCGAAGCTTCCTATAGTGCTTTAGCTTGGGAATGCAAATCTTGGGCGAACTCCAAACGTGTGAGTCTTTAAGTGGAGTCGTCAAAACCTGTTCTTGAACCTGAAATCCTTTTAAACAAAATTATTAAATACATAACTAAATATGCTTTGTTATCATCAAAATAATTGGGATAATGGCCTTTGGGCCAACATAACCAGTTAGGAGTCGTCTAGGTCAAAGGTCTACCTTAACTTAGTTTAGAATTTTTTTTCTTTTTTGTTTGTTTTTTTTTGTTTGTGTTTGATATTTCCTGTGTGATATGGATTATAACAATAATTTTTTCATTTTTATGGTAATCCATATTACACCCCGACCTCTTTTTCAGATATTACCAACCCGGCATATCATAACTTTAACCAACCTAGTGTGCTGGATTAGTCTTATCTGAATCAATATAACCCATGCCCCCAATCTTATGACCATAATTTCTAAAATAATTTCAACTCTTCACAGAATCAATGGGGATTCACCTCCCCCGATTCCAATTTTCAACCACCTTGTCCTCCTTACCCACCTTATCCATAATATTTTCAAGATTCATACTCAATTCCACTAGTTCAAAACAGAAAACCATCAATCTTGGAAATGAGTATGCGTGAGTCCAAGCAACAATCACAAAATCTGACGGACTCACAATTTCACCACAAATTCCAAAACAACACTTTATCTTTTCTACTCCAATCGCAACAAAACGATGAACCAATCAACTATGAAAAGATGCTTGAAGCCATGACTCAGGCTCAAATCGTTCGTAATCATTGTTAGCCCATAGGCCCTTCACTCTAGTTTTGATGATGATTAACTCATGTAGTTATAGTTTACTAAAAATCTTGTGATATTTAGTTTCAGATATTTGATCAAGATATTAGTAGGTGATTAGCTTCAACAAAGGTATTTTGGAGCTTTCACATAGTGATTCAAGAGCTTGAGCGTCAAGATCGCATCTAACACTTGATTGGAGTCAAACTCGTTGGATCGGTTTTGGATCGAGTCGACTTGGAGAAGGAGTTCTACAAGAAGACCTCAGTTTGTTTAGTTTAAGACTGTGTTTAGATCATTATAAAGATTAGATAGTATTGATATGCTCAAGTTCACATACACACACTTGTTTTAAAGTATCATGTTTTGTTTGCGGTTTAACCAGTTTTGGATTTCTAGTTCAAATATATGGTTTTCATGAATAGATAGTATCAAAACAAGTTTACAAGTTTTAATGTATATTAGATTTGATCTACATACATCTATGCTTCATCTATTTAGAAAAACTTACTTTGATAGTCTACTTCATGAGTTGGAGTTTTGTATTTAAACAAAACTTATTTTTGATTTCATGTCAAAAACATAGATATAATATCTTTCATGTATATTGGATTTTATCCATATACAATATGCTTCAAAGTTGTTTCAATATCATGTTTTTATATTTACATGAGTTTTGGAGAAAACGGTTTTCCATTTCAAAAATTCAAGTTTTGTAAAATACAGATTTTGGTTTAAGGTAAAATTTCAAGAACACAAAAATGATTCAAATAGTTTGTAATATGTGTTGAATTTTACTCAGACATATTTGTATTTCAAAGATATAATAAGAACTGATTTTTGTGGAATTTATGTGATTTTATGGGATTTAATTAAAGGTAGAAACTCAAAATTTTAATCCTTATAATAGTTGGACCTGGCTGTTTGCCGGTCGACCGTAGCAGAAGTCAGTCGACCGGTCCGGTCGACCGGCGTGCACAGGACGTGCACGCAGCCTGGGCTGGTGGGCAGGTCGACCAGGCGGTTGTCCGTCCAGAGAGCTCTGCTCCTGGAATTGGCCCCGATCGACCGGCCGGTCGACCGGCAGAGAGCTGCTGCTCTCTGTATCCAGTCCCGGTTGACCGGCCGGTCGACTGCAGGCTCAACGGTCAGAAAAGTGGCCATTGACCGGTCGACCGAGTGGTCGACCGGAAGGGCAAAACTGTCCTTTCCTGCTGCCAATGGGCAGAATTGTTTGGAACTATAAGTACCCCACATTCTTGAGCAGTTTTTACTAACAATTTCAAGAGAAAAAATTCTTATTTTCTTAAGTATTTTAACAGCAAGTTTTAAAAGAGTTTTGGGTTTAAAGATTTGATCTTATTTTGTTTTAAAGGGTTAGAAAATTCAAAGAAAAAGAAAGTCTTTGGGAGTTGTTTTGATCTTTATTCATATTTCAATATAGAGTTTTTCCCAAGAGTTTTTCTTTGTGTTTTTTGATTTTTAAACTCTTTATTTTCTCACACTTGAGCTTATCATATCTATCTATCTATAGGATCTTGTATAGTGAGAAAATTGGTTTGTGGTTTATTGAAACCACCAAGTATTGTAAACCCTTTTTTTGCTTGGCTTTGTGCCTTTCCCTCTAAGTATAGAGGAGGTTGTGCAAATTGGGTTGCTAGTATCCCTCTAAGTGTGAGGTGATTGAATTTGTTAGTATCCCTCTAGTGAGAGGTTGATATTGTGTTGGCTTTATGCCTTGCCTCTAGTGAGAGGTTATATTTGGTAAGAGAGGAGTTGTGTACTCCCAAGTTGTATTTTCTTAGATTGCAACACATCAGAGGAGAGTAAAAGAAAACAAGAATAAAGAAAGAAAAAGAAACTTTGATTCGATTCAAATAATAATGAAAGAAGAGATCACTTACACTGGTGTCACCTGCAGTACAAGCTTGCTCTCATTCCTCCATGAAAGTCGTCTCTCCTCTCAGTTACATAAAGAAAATAAAAATTACATAAAAAGAAAATTAAAAACCTAAATTACAAACTACAAATTATCCTAAGTTCTATTCTCTGCTTGGTCCTCCTTTTGCCTTTGAGTGCAGGTATTTATAGGAGAAATGCAGAGGGTAGAGGAGTATGAAGATAAGTAAAGCTTGCAATTTCTGAACTCCCCTTATCTCCAAACTTGATTTGATGTGGATATTCAGTTCTGATCTACAGTTTAGTGGCGTATTAATTGCTAAATATCACTTAACAAATGATAGAATTAGAAATAATGATCAACTTAGAGTTGTAGCCCTTTAAGTCCTATTTCTGGATCATCTTGAATCATCAGATTTGAGTTCTCGTAGCGAAGTTATGATTCAAATACTAAAATATATCCAGCCAGAATCTGAGTCTGAATTGCTTCATCTCATCCATTGATCTTCTCTCATCCATTTATCCCTTTAGATTTGGACTCTGTATTTAACGTTATCCTCGGTTGATCTTTAGCTTTAACCATATAATTCACCAAAAATTGAATTTAACCAACTGGATTTGGGATCATCCTCCTCTAACCAAATAAATCTAATTAAATCTGAATTTAACTGATATTTATTTAATTTTATCCTTTTTCTCCCCATGATTATCTTTCTGCAAAATAGACATTTAAGACAAGGAATTTAGCAGATTTATTACATGATAAATGTGGAATGTAATAAAGAATAATGCAATAAATGTGTGCAATCACACCCCCACACCTATCTTTTGCTCGTCCTCGAGCAGAGCAACTAAACTATACTAAGGATTATTAGACCACTTAGAAGAAGTGGGAAAGGAGAAGCGTACGGTTCTTCTATATTTTAAAGAATCAAAAGAAAAAATAAAGAATAAAAGGAGAAGCGTACGGTGAAACACGAAGAAGTGGGAAACATAGAAGAATGGTATTTGTGACTTTTATTTGTATATCTAAAACAAAGTAAAAAGAGAAAGAAAACTCATGACTACTAACCACTAATGGCTCCACTAACTATGCTAACCTCTTAGTGATAGTTGTCTCACACGTATCCTTGGCCATCACTAGTCCTTGGTTCAAGAGCATTTCAAAGCATGACCCATAAGATAACTTTCACATCCAAACTCAACAAATAAGTGCAAACTACACTTAAACCATCAAAACTAAACAAGAGCAAGCATGGAATAAAGTAAAGTTAGCTTGTTGCAGAGTTGGGATATTAGAGTGTTAGAATCCATCATCATGAGCCATCAATGGCTCTTGCAAGAGCAAGGTCAAGTAAAGACTATTAGATTCATGTGGATTATCAAGTAAGAAGTTAGCAAGTTAGAAGTTAGTAGTTAGTTGCCATGAGAGAAAATTAGCTAAGCATGTAAAAGGAGTTAGAGAGAAGAAAACAAGGAGAGGTAAAGAGAGAACCTTTCATAGATTATCACCTGCCATTACAAGCACTCTTACTTTCCGCCCATGTACTACTCTCTCTCCTATTACAAGATTTACAAGAAATGAAAAATACAAAGGAGGAAGAAGAAGAAGAATTAACTTAAATTATCCTAAAACCACAACATGGAGAAGAAAACCCTAAAAACCTTCCTAAAAGCTCCTAAAAACTCCTTCTTACCCAACTCTGAAAATCTCAGGGCTTTTATAGGCGAAAGGGGGCACCAAGGTACATGTACGGAGCCGCTTGCCAAATCATGACGCGCAACTCCAAGACATTGCCGCAGAAACGCGATAATTGCCGTGTTTTTGTGGCAATCCTATGGTCGCACGCGCGGCACCGCCTGCTGCACGCTCCCCGCTTGTCCTCCTGTCGGCTGTACTTCCTGGAATCTAGATTGGGGCATCCATATTTGACGAAACTACCCTCCAAGGTCAATGGCTATTCTTGTAGGCTTTTAATTACTAATTAAATGAGATTTTGGGCTTCTTCTTCATTTCATGCCATGGACCTAGAAACATATAAGACATGTGTTATTAACATGATTTAATATTAAATAAATGTGAAAATGTGGTATGAAATATGCAATTTTGGAGACTAATCTCATTCACAAGCACTCTTCACTTTCTCTCAATGTGAATTCTCATTCTCACGCCCGAGGGTTCTTGGTCGGTACCACATCGGTGCTTCTGACCTGAAAAACATTTTTCTTTCTTGTATTTTAACAGATTCAATCGGAAGCATCCGATCGTCTATGGTAGAAAATCCCCACCACATTGGAACTTTTGTTGAGAACTCTTCAGTAAATGCTTAGAGTTCTTCCTCGCCAAATATTTCCCAAAAAAACTCCTCCTTAAATAGCCTCACTAATGATGATGGGCCCTCCAAGAAAGGCCAACTCGCTACCCACTGCTTCAACTGGCACTTCCAAGGGCAAGAAGATAGGCACCGGGGGCACGGATCCTACCGATCTCCATCCCCAAACCCTAACCCTGTCCTTGAACGGGTTGGGGAAAAATGCTCATCACCAATGACCATACTAGAGGAGGCTGCTAATTAGCACGAGTATCGGCTGCCGGCTGAAGGGTAACTCCTTCAGATGTTAGCTCGCCTACAAAAATGGCTAGATGCATAAGAGGCGGAGGTGGCCCATGAGCCTAAAGAGATATACGACAACGCGCATCTACAATCATTTCCTCGATCGTTCCATAGACAAATACAAATTGTTCTTTCAAGCAATAAAGAGGAACGAAGTGAATTTCTGTTGGAACGAGGAGTATGAGGCCATGTTCCAAGGCCTAAAGAAGTACCTAGCCTCTCCCCTCTCCTATCCAAGCCCGTCACTAGAGAAACGCTATTCTTTTACTTAGCAGTATCAGAGTCAGCCATGAGTGGAGATTTGATTCGAGAAGAGGAAGGTGTTCAGAAGCCTAAGAAGTACATTAGCAAGTCTCTACTTGATGCCGAAATCAGATACCAGAGGATGAAAAAGATGGTCCTGAGTAGGCCTATCAACAGGTCGGGTCTAGAATAGGATACAGCCCATTTAAACGGGTATAGGCAGTATTGTTCTGGACTCGTATCTATATACCCATGTACCCGTATACTGGATTACTAAATAGGATGTGTTTGGTTTTACTTAAACCACACCCAGTTACCCATTTGCCCAATTTCATCTTCTTTTTTTTAAATTTCTTCCCTTTTATACCTTCCTAGTATTATTAGTGCCTTATTCCCAAGCTCAAATTGAAGACCATACAACTCCTTAAATACTTCAGATTGGAGATCAATTTCATTTCAGACATAAACCAATTGAAGTTTATTGAAATGACGACTTGCACAGATCTGGTCGATCTTCCTCTTCATGGAGCTGAGGGGGAGGAGTCAGGGCTGCAGCAGAAGCACGTGGCTCCTCTAGCGGGCGTCGGTAGCGGGTGGTCGGAGGGGCCCATGGGAGATCCGATGGGGGCATATGGTTAGGATCCGAATCCACTATCGCTACCTATGGTTGAGATTTGAATTTAATTTTGAACTAAATTTGGTCCTTTCTTTCGATTTCTCTTAGGTTTCGATCTTCTTCTTTTGAGCTTCTGCATCAAGAGGCGAGCAAAAGGTGAAGAAGAAGAAGAGAAATGGGAAGAGGGAAGAGAGATTCACTTTTTCAATCTCAATTTGGGGAATATTTGATTCAATTCTAGGGTTTGGGGGAAATTTAGGAGCAAGAGAGACAGGTCGAACCTGCGGGTAAAGCGGGTTTGGGTATAGGAACCCATTTTTAGGAGCCGTGATTAAATGGGACGGGTATGGTATCCTTTAGGTAATCGGGTCCGGGTATGGTACCACCTGTACCCACCCCGAATCTGACCCGATGACAGGCCTAATTTGAAGGAAGCAAAAACACTACTTCCAATCTTTTCAAATCACATGCTGATGGAGCATCCTCTGAAGAGCGTCATGGAGAATCCACAAGCTATAAGATGAATAGCACAGTGGGTCACCAAGTTAAAGCCACACAACATCTAATGTGAGCTAAGGATTGCAAGGCAAGTCTTGGGAGACTTTATTACTGAGTTTACTCCGCGAGCACTAGAACAGAGTGACATTGTAGAAGGATGGATCCTAAACGTGGATAGAGCCTTGATTAGTCTCTAATTTTGCTCATATTTATTTCATGTAAATTTTGCTAATAAAACCTTGCTTGCTTGATCCTAGGTGCATGGTGTGTAAATGAAGAAGAAGACCTAAATCACCATTTAATTGGTGATTAAAAGCCTATCAAGTAACCATTGACTTTAGGGTGAAGATTTTGTCAGCCCAGGGTATCAAATCACAAATCCAGAAGATCAAGGCATCAGAAGACAGTCTGGGTGACGCGCTGCCCGAAGCCAGGCGCGCGCCGCCCTGGCAGGGCCGCCGAAGCGCGGCCCAGGCCGCGTTTCATTGGCCCTTTTGGCGCGCGCGCCTGTGCTTTGGGCCACGTGCCGTTCACCTAGCCCCCTTTCCCCTGGTGCTTATAAATACCCCCAGGGGTCTTCAATTTGAGCAGATCTAGAGAATAGAGTTGTAATTTGTGTTTTGTTGCTAGGCATTGTAGTTGCTTTAGTTTGCTTCTTCTACTTTTAGTTTTAGCCATTAGAGTGAAAGAGAGAGAGAGAGAGACTGTGTGTGTAAGTGTTGTATTTGAAGGGTGACAAGCTAATATAAGTACTACTTCTCTTCTTTCTTTCCATTTACTTGTCTTTGCCATTTACTTTTACTTCCTTGTTGGAGTGTAACTTCCTTCTTCTTCACTTCTTTTCTTTTACTTTTTTGTAGTGCAACTTCCTTTCTTTAAATTTTCTTTTCTTTTGTTTTCTTATAGTGCAACTCCCTCTCTCCACTTCTTTTCCTTTGTTGTTTCTTTTACTTTTATGGCTAACTAACTTTTCATTAGCATGGCTAACTAACCCACTAATTTCTAACACTTGATTGATAACCCACATGAGTTAATAGTGTAAAATAAGCCTTGTGCAAATAAGAGCTATGGCATCTTAAGACGAGTGTTCTAACTCTAATTTACCTGCAAGTATTTACTTTCTTATACTTCATACTTAATGAGTTTTTGATGATCTATGGGTTGTGTACTTTGCTTGTTATTATAAGTTAGAGACTTTTCCTTTTAACTTTGTCGATACCGTTAGTGCACTCGTGTCTTCCCTTATTCTCACCTTCTATTCGATCTTGATAAGGGAATATCTGAGTTTTTACCGTGTAAAGCTAAGTTTAAGGATGAACTTTCACTCGATTTCCACGTGAATAGTGAAATCACCTAGGGGGGGTGAATAGGTGATAATGCTATTTAATGCACAAATTTAAAATGATATGATGCAACGATCACCCGAAACAAGATTAGAAGCCGAATACCCCGTGAAGGGCTCTGAACTCCTTCCTCGTGATTCCTCTAAATAAGAGTTTGAGGTGCGCAATGTAATCTTGTTGTGAGAGTATTGATCGACAATATAATAATGAATGGAAAGCAAGTAAATAACACAAATAAACCAATCACAAACACAGAGATTTGTTTCGAGGTTCGAGCACCCATCTCTACGTCCCCGCCTTCACCCAGAAGGATTTTCGAACCACTATAACTTTCACAAAGGATTACAACCACATGGGAGTTACCAACTCCTCAATCACACTCCTCTAGTTTAGAGGTAGAGGAGCCAAAAATACAATAATATCTTGGTGATCAAAAGACCACAAACTCTCTTTTGAAAAACTTTTTCCCTTACAAAAACCTTAGAGAATAATGTATAGGATTGAAGCTCAAGTTTTGTAAGTGAAAAATAAAATGAAATTGAAGAGAGTTTTGAATCAAAAATTTCAGAGAGAAGAGAGAATTTTGAGCACAAAAACTGAGAGCAAAAACTTCTTTTGAATAGACTTAAACTTTGATTTCTTTTGCAAAAATTGTTGTATTCTTCTCAGCCCTAATTATCCCTATTTATAGGATAAAGGTAGGGTGATTGAGGTTAAACCTGCACACAAATACAGTATTTCAGATTTTAAGATTAAAGAGTGCAAGTTACTCAATTCTACCGCAATAGCAAGTGGCTATGTGGGTCGTGATCCACAAGGAGGGACTAGCGATTGAAGCTTTTGAGTAAGTCTTCTTTTAATATACAAAGTTTGGTTAAAGTTCTTCTTTAGTTCTTTAAAAGAAAAAGAGAAAAATTAGGTTAAAGTTAAGTGAGGAAGAAAGTGGTAGAATGAGAAGGTGGAAAAAAATAGAAAATGATTATTTACAAAGAAATTGAAAATGGAAAGAAGTGGGTGTTGTTGGTGTTCTAAACTAAAGAATAAAAGAAAAGAAAAGAAACTAAAATAAATTACTTATTTCTTTTGGCCAAATACCTACCTTGAATCTTTTGCAATGATGTTACCTTGAAGTGAGGCGATCAACGTATAGCCCATAAGAGTTGATTCCCGTTTCCTCCACATTATATCATCAAGACGTTGCAAGTATGAAGTGAAATAGAATGAAACTCAAAATCCATCGTCATGTGCTATCGGTGGCACTCGCAAAGGCAAGGCTCTTTCGATGCTTTTAGACTCACTTGGAGAGCAATTGTTCCAAAAGAAGAAAAGTAGAGAAGAAGAAGAAGAACACAAAAATAAAGTACATACAAAAGAAAACTACAGATTCGATTTCATAACAATAAGAGAAAAGAAGGAAATCTTACACCGGTGTCACTTTCAGCACAAGCTTCGTTCTCGTTCTCCTATGAAACTCTGATCTCCTCTGATTTACATAAATTAAAACTAAAAATTACATGAAAAGAAAAACAAAAACCTACACTACAAAGAATGAAAAACTGGACTAATTCCTATCTCTGCATGGTCGTCCCATTTTCAGTGAAAATCCTGCCCTTTTATAGGCAAAAACTCAGAGGGGAGAGGTGTGAGAAGATAGGGGTAGTAAAGGCTCCCCTAACTCACTAACCAAGCTGTGGAAACGCGGCTTTGGCCGCGTTTCCGTGGCCAGGGTGTGGCCAGGTGGCCACACCCTGTTGTGGTGCTCCCCGCTTCTCGATTTGTCTTTATCTTCAGCTGGATTTGCAGTTTAAGTCCGAGATTTTGACGAAATGGCCTTTGATACTTGGCTTCAACCGATCGATTTTGTAGGATTTGTTCTAACTGATTTTTAACCGATCTGAACCAACCTGATCTGCCCTGATTTACTGAGTTTGAATTAATTCTGATTTAGTTCAGAATTTGATGGGCTTTTGGGCTCATTTCTCTTCACTCTCATTTAGGAATGGGCCTGCAAATAAATTAAACATTTAATTAGGAAAAAGCAGAGTTTATTCTATAATAAGTATGAGAATATGATAATAAATGTGCAATATTAGTGACCAATCACACCCCCATACCAATCTTTTGCTCGTCCTCGAGCAAAACAACTAAACTATACTAAGGATTATTAGACCACTTCGTGTTAGCCCAAGAGGTTACACTCTCCATTGTTTTATGTTTTAATGATAACAAACCAAATAAGTGCTATTTGGTACTAATGATTTGATCAAGATGCATTTCAGGTTTTGTACCATGCTTAGAGCTCATTCGCTTCGCTTTTGCAAAAAACTTCTAAGTTCCATATAGCAATGAAGGCAAATTGCACATCAAGGAAGGATCATAGAAGAGTAGGCACTTGCAAGGCATTGGATGGCTCAAAGATTGCTTCAGAGGTCCTTAGGTTTTGTTTTATAGCTTTATAGCATGTTAAAGAATAGAGAGTAGGTTTGAAGCTCAAACACACACGTTTTCACGCGTATGCTATTTCCAAGATTTTTCCTCATAAATATACAAAAATACTTTAACACTAATTCTTCCTTCTACAAATCTGTTTTTATGTTGTATACTGATTTCCTGTTCAAAATAGTTTTGATCAAAATATTTTTCCTCTCAAAATTCCCTTTATATTTCAATTTTTGACCTGAGCCGGTCGACCGGCAATATACCACCAGTCGACCGGAGATCTGGCAGAGTGCACGTATCCGTGTGCACGTCTGTCGGTCGACCGGTAGGCTACCGGTAGTCGACCGAAGTTTTTAGTTTGCTCTCTGTATCTTACCAGTCGACCGGTAGTCTACCGGCCTTCGACCGATAGTTTAACTTTTATTTTTTCGGTCGACCGGATGCCTACCGACAGTCGACCGGTACATGTTGTGAGTCTCAGTCAGGAGCAGTCGACTGTACCAGTCGACCGATAGTTCATAACGGTCAAATTTTTGAACTATCGGTCGACCGGGCCAGTCGACCGATATGGCCGTTGAACAGTAAACGGGCATATTTTTAATTCTGTTTTTAACTTGATTTTTGAAATTAAATATCCGTTGGAGGGTATATTTGGAACTAATTACTTCCTAATCTTCAGTAATTAATTCCTAAACCTAAACCCTAGCCCTCTCCTATAAATAGGGGTGTTTGGGGAGAGTTTCTTTACAACATTTATTCAAGAGAAAATTCAAAAGTTTGGGATATTACAAAAGAGCTTGTTTCTTGTTTTTGTGCTGATATTTCTCATTCATTTTCAGAAGTGTTCTTGATATACTCTCTGAATTTGATTTTCTTTCTTCACTTACACAAGAGCTTCATTTCTTCTCAATATTCTCTAAGGACCTTTGTAAGGGAAGAGATATTTGAAAGAGAGAGTTTGTGATCTTTTGATTACTTAGAAATTGTATTGTGCTGAAATTGTAGGAGTTGGGTACTCCATTTGTAATTGATCTTTGTGATAGTGAAAGTAGCTAGAATCCTTCTGGGGAAGGCGGGGAGTAGAGCTGGGTGCTCGAACCTCGATAACATATCCTTGTGTTTGCGATTGGTTTACTTTACTTGCTATTACTTCTTGCTATTGATTGTGACTTGCATCATTCACTTGCATTCATCTCTATATTTGTTGCTCATTGCTTCATATTTTTAATTTGGCCCTTGATTAGCATTGTCACCTATTCACCCCCCCCCCTCTAGGTGATTTTCAATTGGTATCAGAGCTTGGACTCTAGGTTTGGCTTAACATCCTTAGAGAGATCCTAAAATATTGCTAATCAACATTTTCATTCATCCATTCATACACTAGTAAACATGGCCGACAACATTAAATCCCCACCTAAATTTGATGGCCTTAATTTCCCTATTTGGAAGGTTAGGATGACTATATTTTTGCAATCACTAGGTAGCTTAGTTGCCAAATCCTTGACCAAACCCTATGAGGCACCCGATGGTGATGAGGGCACTTGGACCGACCTTGACTTTAAGATGTATGAGGCTAACTCAAAAGCCCAAAACTCCCTTCTTACCGCCTTGAATGAGGATGACCTTACACGTGTTATTCATTGCCAATCCGCCTATGAGATGTGGCAACACTTATTGGTCACGCATGAAGGGACCTCACAAGTCAAGAGAGCCAAAGTAGATCTCTTGCGGTCTCAATATGAATCATTTAAGATGCTAGATGATGAAACAATTGATTGCATGATTACTCGTTTCACAAAAATCACTAATGGTCTTTCTTCATTAGGTGACATCATCTCCAACGACCAAAAGGTACGCAAGGTGATACGGGCTCTTCCTCCATCTTGGGAGATCAAGTCTACTACCTTGAAGGAATTGAACGACAAAGACGAGATGGACATCATAAGTCTCATAGGAAACCTCAAAACCTATGAGATGGAGAAGAAAGCAAGAGAAGAGGCGGCTCCAACAAAGAAGAAGTCTATCGCTTTCAAGTCTTCTTCCTCCACCATTGAAGACGAAGATGAAGATGAAGAAGAAGATGAGGAGCTCTCCTCCTCGTGCGCAACATCAAGAGGATGTACCGGAAGAACAAGCAAAATTTCCGGAGAAAGTTTGAAGGTAAAGAGGAGCGAAAGATCATTTGCTACAATTGCCGCAAGCCCGGACACATCATGGCCGATTGCCCGGAATTCAAGAAGAAAATGACTTCCTCCTTCAAGCCAAGAAAGCAAGACGAAAAGAAGGCTTACAAGGCCACTTGGGATTCGGAAAGCGAGTCCGAAGATGAAGAAAAGGCGGACACCGCAAACATGTGTTTCATGGCAAACACACCCAAGGTAACCCCTCAAACTCTTGAATCTATAGATGATAATGATGATGATTTAAGTAAGGAAGTCCTAGTGCATGCTTTTGTAGAACTTTCCGAAACTTATGATAACAAGAAAATGGAGTGTTTTAAACTACAAAAGGAAGTTGCTTTTCTAAATCTCAACTTGCTTTGATTTCACAAGAAAAAGAGGATCTTTCTTCTAATCTTATTTCCATTCAAAATGAATTTCATTCTTATAAGATTTCTTGTAAGGGTAAAACCCCTATTGTTGATAATAATGAAATTTCTTCTTTTAAAGCTAAAATGAGTGATTTTGAAAAAGTTTTAAAAGATTGTGCTTTTAATACAAAGAAACTTGAAGAAAAATTTTCCAAAAAGCATACATCTCATGCTAAAGTTTCTCATGATAAGATTCCACATGCTCATACTTCTAATGCTTCTCATGCTAAATCTTTTCATACTCACAATGCCAATGCTCACAAAACACACACCCATTATGCATTTAAATATGGTAGAGTGTATAGATGCACATATTGTGGCAAAAATGGACATTTAGCTAAATTTTGTTATGATAAATTACATAGCTCAAATAATCTTGTTTGGGTTAATGGCTCTAACCCTCATGGACCCAAGAAAATGTGGGTACCAAAATCAAGTCCTAAAATGTTTGATGTAGGTACACACCAAGACTCCAAGACGTAGGGAGCGGTGGTACCTTGATAGTGGTTGTTCGAGGCACATGACATGGGATATCAACAACTTCACAACCCTATCAAGGTACATGGAAGGTGGCTCCGTCACCTTCGGGGATGATTCCAAAGGCAAGATAATTGGTATAGGTAACATTCAAGTTGGTTCATCTCCTATTATAGAGAATGTTGTTTTGGTTGATGGTTTAAAGCATAATTTGCTTAGTATTAGCCAATTTTGTGATCGTGGTCTTAAAGTTGTTTTTGATGATACTTCTTGCAAGATTTTTGATATTAAATCGAATGATTGTATTTTGACCGGTTTTCGTGATGACAATGTTTATATAATTGACATGCTTAATGTAAAGTGTTCTACTAAGTGTTTAAATGCTTTTGATGAAAATTCATGGCTTTGGCATAGAAGATTAGGACATGCATCTTTTGAACATATTTCTAGAATTAATTCAAAGGAATTGGTGAAGGGTATTCCTTGCTTGAGTTTTGAGAAAGACCGCATTTGTAGTGCGTGCCAACTTAGGAAACAAACCAAGTCTTCCTTTAAACCAATCAAGGATATCATGTCAACTAGACCTCTAGAATTAATTCATATGGATTTATTTGGACCAACTAAAACTAAAAGCTTAAATGGAAGTAGATTTGCATTTATTTTAGTTGATGATTTCTCTCGATTTACTTGGGTTTTCTTCTTGCAAAATAAAGATCAAACTTTTTCTCACTTTAAGATTTTTAGAAAAAGAGTTGAAAAAGAGAAAGGTTTTCCGATTTTGAGAATAAGGAGTGATAGAGGTGGTGAGTTTGTTAACCAACTCTTCATAACTTATTGTGATGAAAAGGGAATTAAGCATGAAATGTCTTGTCCTAGAACTCCACAACAAAATGGAGTTGTAGAAAGGAAAAATAGAACACTTCAAGAGATGGCTAGGACAATGATAAGTGAATACGACCTCCCTCAATATTTATGGGCCGAGGCCGTAAACACCGCATGCTATATATCGAATCGTATTTATTTATGCAAAAATTCTTCGAAAACTTCTTTTGAAATGTATCATTTTAGAAAACCAAATGTTTCCTATTTCAAAGTTTTTGGATGCAAATGTTTTGTTTTGAACACTAAAGAAAATTTGGGTAAATTTGATGCTAAAGCTTATGAGGCTATCTTTGTAGGATATTCCTCTACTAGCAAAGCATATAGAGTTTTCATTAGATCTTCACTTACTATTGAAGAAACCATACATGTTAAGTTTGAAGAATCTAATGTGTGTGTTGAGAATGTTGTAGAGTTTGAACCATTAGGTGAAAGCTTGGAGAAACTATCCTTGAAGGACTCACCCGCACAAGAAGATAAGCAAGAACCTTTAGGTGAAGTTCAAAAGGATAATGAGGAAAGTGCGCAACCACTTCCCAAAGCTTGGAGATATGCTACAAATCATCCAAAGGAGCTCATTTTGGGTGATGCTTCCAAAGGAGTCACAACGCGCTCCAAACTCCATGACCTATGTGGTAACTTTGCTTTCATTTCTCATTTTGAACCCAAAGGCATTCTCGAAGCCGAGACGGACCCATGTTGGTTGCTTGCCATGCAAGAGGAACTCAATCAATTTGAGCGCAACCAAGTTTGGCACCTTGTTCCTAAGCCCCACGATAGACCAATAATTGGTACTAAGTGGATCTTTAGGAATAAGTTGGATGAGTCCGGAAATGTCATTAGGAATAAAACTAGGTTAGTGGCCCAAGGTTACACTCAAGTTGAGGGAATCGACTTTGAGGAATCCTTTGCACCCGTAGCACGGCTTGAAGCCATACGGATAACACTAGCTTATGCATCTTTTAAAAATTTCAAACTTTTTCAAATGGATGTAAAAAGTGCATTTTTAAATGGATTTCTTAATGAAGAAGTTTTTGTTGCTCAACCTCCCGGTTTTGTTGATTATGTTCATCCGATTTTGTTTTCAAACTCGATAAGGCTTTATATGGTTTGAAACAAGCTCCAAGAGCTTGGTATGAAAGGCTTTCAAGTTTTCTAATTTCAAACAATTTTATTAAAGGCAAAGTAGACACTACTCTATTCACTAAGCATGTTGATAATGATATTTTGATTGTCCAAATTTATGTTGATGATATAATTTTCGGTTCTACTAATGAAGTTTTATGCAAGGATTTTGAAAAGGTAATGCAACAAGAATTTGAAATGTCATCTATGGGTGAACTCAACTTCTTCCTTGGACTCCAAGTCAAGCAATTGCAAGATGGGAACTTCATTAGCCAAGCCAAATATGCAAAGGAACTCGTGAAGAGGTTTGGACTTGAAGACGCTAAAACTTGCAACACTCCCATGGCAACTACAACCAAGCTTGATAAGGACGAACAAGGTAAAAATGTTGATATTAAATTGTTTAGAAGCATGATAGGTAGTCTTCTATATTTAACAGCAAGTAGGCCGGATATCATGTTTAGTGTGTGTCTTTGTGCTAGATTTCAATCGTGTCCCAAAGAATCTCATTTAATTGCCGTAAAACGCATTATTCGATATGTTAAGGGAACGATTGGATTAGGTCTTTGGTATCCGAAAACTATAGATTTTTCTATGACTAGTTATTCGGACGCCGACTATGCGGGTTGTAGAGTAGATAGAAAGAGTACTAGTGGGACATGTCAATTTCTCGGTAATTGTCTTGTTTCATGGTCCTCTAGGAAGCAAAATTCCGTAGCTCTATCAACCGCCGAGGCGGAGTATGTTGCCGCGGGGGCTTGTTGTGCACAAGTCCTTTGGATGAAACATACTCTCCTTGATTATGATTTGCATTATAAAAATATTAAAATATTTTGTGATAATACTAGTACTATTCATTTAACCAAAAATGCAAATCAACATAGTAAGACCAAGCACATTGAGATTAGATATCACTTTCTTAGAGATCATTTTGAGAAAGGTGATATTGATATTGATTATGTTTCCACCGATTTTCAACTAGCCGATATTTTTACAAAACCACTTGATTTTGCTAGATTTTCGTTTATTTGTGGAGAATTAAATATGTGTATTATTGATTAAACATGTTTTTCATAACCCTTTTTGATGTATGACAAAAAGGGGGAGAATAAGTTACATGTACAAAAATAAGTTCATTTGGTGGTCTTGGTTCCATATGAATTTATGAGTTTTATGAGTTTTTATGAGTTTTTATTTTTTTTTCTCTATGATTTAAGTTTAAATTGGTATCAAGGAGCAAATTTCTGATCTTTGGTGTTTTTGGTATCAAGTACAAGTTTTAAAGTTTCATTTGTATTGTATTGTTGATTTCAATAATTGGTGCATCATTTCTTTTTATCATTTCAATTATTGGTATCTAGAGCATATTTATAATGTTTAAATATAGCATAATTTGAGGGGGAGTTTTCTCCTCCCCATATTTTTGTAAATAGCCTATTTGTTTTGTCATCATCAAAAAGGGGGAGATTGTTAGCCCAAGAGGTTACACTCTCCATTGTTTTATGTTTTGATGATAACAAACCAAATAAGTGCTATTTGGTACTAATGATTTGATCAAGATGCATTTCAGGTTTTGTACCATGCTTAGAGCTCATTCGCTTCGCTTTTGCAAAAAACTTCTAAGTTCCATATAGCAATGAAGGCAAATTGCACATCAAGGAAGGATCATAGAAGAGTAGGCACTTGCAAGGCATTGGATGGCTCAAAGATTGCTTCAGAGGTCCTTAGGTTTTGTTTTATAGCTTTATAGCATGTTAAAGAATAGAGAGTAGGTTTGAAGCTCAAACACACACGTTTTCACGCGTATGCTATTTCCAAGATTTTTCCTCATAAAATATACAAAAATACTTTAACACTAATTCTTCCTTCTACAAATCTGTTTTTATGTTGTATACTGATTTCCTGTTCAAAATAGTTTTGATCAAAATATTTTTCCTCTCAAAATTCCCTTTATATTTCAATTTTTGACCTGAGCCGGTCGACCGGCAATATACCACCAGTCGACCGGAGATCTGGCAGAGTGCACGTATCCGTGTGCACGTCTGTCGGTCGACCGGTAGGCTACCGGTAGTCGACCGAAGTTTTTAGTTTGCTCTCTGTATCTTACCAGTCGACCGGTAGTCTACCGGCCTTCGACCGATAGTTTAACTTTTATTTTTTCGGTCGACCGGATGCCTACCGACAGTCGACCGGTACATGTTGTGAGTCTCAGTCAGGAGCAGTCGACTGTACCAGTCGACCGATAGTTCATAACGGTCAAATTTTTGAACTATCGGTCGACCGGGCCAGTCGACCGATATGGCCGTTGAACAGTAAACGGGCATATTTTTAATTCTGTTTTTAACTTGATTTTTGAAATTAAATATCCGTTGGAGGGTATATTTGGAACTAATTACTTCCTAATCTTCAGTAATTAATTCCTAAACCTAAACCCTAGCCCTCTCCTATAAATAGGGGTGTTTGGGGAGAGTTTCTTTACAACATTTATTCAAGAGAAAATTCAAAAGTTTGGGATATTACAAAAGAGCTTGTTTCTTGTTTTTGTGCTGATATTTCTCATTCATTTTCAGAAGTGTTCTTGATATACTCTCTGAATTTGATTTTCTTTCTTCACTTACACAAGAGCTTCATTCCTTCTCAATATTCTCTAAGGACCTTTGTAAGGGAAGAGATATTTGAAAGAGAGAGTTTGTGATCTTTTGATTACTTAGAAATTGTATTGTGCTGAAATTGTAGGAGTTGGGTACTCCATTTGTAATTGATCTTTGTGATAGTGAAAGTAGCTAGAATCCTTCTGGGGAAGGCGGGGAGTAGAGCTGGGTGCTCGAACCTCGATAACATATCCTTGTGTTTGCGATTGGTTTACTTTACTTGCTATTACTTCTTGCTATTGATTGTGACTTGCATCATTCACTTGCATTCATCTCTATATTTGTTGCTCATTGCTTCATATTTTTAATTTGGCCCTTGATTAGCATTGTCACCTATTCACCCCCCCCCTCTAGGTGATTTTCACTTCGCAGGTCACGCGATTGCACTGAGCATGTGCAACAAGCCGTTAAACCTCTAGGTTTCTCCTAGAGGATGAGTTTTATCTCGTGAGGGTTTTCAGTGGATTACACCCACAAAATCCATAAAGAAAAAGAGACAAAGAGTTAGTATTTTCGAAAAGCATTTTAAAAGAGAAAAAAATATTTGAAATATAATTGTAAGATTTAAGTAATCTATAAGTTATAGGAAACTGAATTTTTCATTCCTAAACTTAGTCTCTATACAAAAATTTGTTATCAATCAAAGTAAGGAGTCAAAATGTACTTCTCATCTAATCGATTACTTTACCCTAAGTCATATGCACCTTGTGACCGTGAGAATTTTGACTAAGGGTTCTTTAACTCTAACTCTTATGACTTATTTATATATATATTTATATATATATATATTTTTTGGTGGTATTATTCCTTAGTTCTAATAGGCTTTCTAATCTGTCCATGTAATGAGCCTTTAATCGATGACTCCCAAACCAAACGGTCTTAGCGCACCAGGTGAGAAAACACCCCAAGGACTTAAGGACTCGAGCAAATAAGGCTACAAAACTAAGGATTTTATTATATGAACCCTTTTTAGGCGTGAATACTTATGCTTTATTAGGCACAATACCCAGCTTAATCAGAGGATTTTTTTTATATTTTTTTCTCAAACTTATCTAATCATCTTTCGCATAAATACTAAAGCTTTCTTAGGCCAAAGCACCCAGCTAATCAATAATTAGATTTTTTTATCTTTTATATTTTTTTCTTTTTTTTTATATATAAGGCCTAAGAATCTTTGTTTTTGAACCCTAAGTGTGTAAGTGTATGAAGTATGCATATTTTATTAAGGTAAAGATCAAGACTAAATTACTTTGACAAATTATCTTCCTAACCCTAAAAATCAAACAAATAATCTTATTTTGACCAAGTTTAAGAAATACTAAATTTGATTTTCCTATTCCTTAAAATTGACTTAATTTCTTACAAAAAATATGTCAAATATTGTTTCTATTTTCAAAAAGTTTTTAAAAGTAAAGAAAATGTTAAATTTTTTTTTATAAAAAGAAAAACCTAAGTTATGTTAGAACCCTCCCCCACACCTATCTCATTAATTGTCCTCAATGTATGAATTAATGCATAGATGCGTGAAAAAGAAGAAAGGGAAGAAAATATTACCTTAAGGTGGTGGTTCCGGTGTGGTCTGATTGGTCCACGAAATGCGGCCCAATCGACTTTGTAAGGAGTTCGGAGGAACCCACCAAAAATCTCTCTAATATAACCCATTAAAATGATGTATTCATGAAGGATTTTAATTAAAAATTTAACCCCATCTAATTTTCAAATTTCATAATTAATTTCGAACTCAAATTTGTCAACTGCCTTGTCCCAAAATGGAGTGTGAATGATTGACTTGGACTCAGGAAGTATTAGAACTATTACCGACTCAGAAAAGTGACTTATGTCAAGTAAAGGTTCAGGAGTCGAGATTGGCTCAGGAAGTGGGTCCAAATCAAGAAGTTAAAACTCAAGTCCACATTCAGTTTCCCACAATGGAACGTGACTTAAAATTGGTGATTCAAGTTCAAGAATGACAGGTGTGGGAATCAAATCTGACTCTAAAATATTACTCAAATCGGGTAACAAAATAGGAGTCAATATTGATTCGGGAATTTGAACTGGATCACAAATTGGAGAATCTAGATCACATTTCTCATTGAGTTCAATTTCATAAAAATGAGAACTTGCCAATTTGTCAATGGGACTTTCAAAAGTATGAAATTGGTCAAGTTCAATAAAATGGTCATCAAAGATGGGCGATTCAATTTCATTATGAATTGGCACAGGTTCTAATGTTAACTCAGGAAAAATATTGAAATCAGGTGAAGATACCAGAGTCAAAATTGAATCAGGAAGTAGAATTGAATCACTAAGTTGAGGTTCGTGATCATATTTATTTTCAAGTTCAATTTCAGGAAAGGGATAACTTGCCAAACTATCAATGTCACTTTCAAAATTTAGAGTTTGGGCAAGTTCAAATGATTGTGCTGAAATGGAACCTTGTGTTCCAAAACAACATGACTCTTCGGCTCTAACAGAATGGTTACCGATATCAGAACTGGCCAAACGGTAAGAACGTAGACTTTGGACCATCATATCTATGTCATGATTACGAGCGTTTTGAGCCTGAGTCATGACTTCAAGCATCTTTTTATAGTTGATTGGTTCATCGTTTTGTTGAAAAGATGAAGTGTTGTCTTGGAATTGGTGGTGAAATTGTGAGTCCATCAGATTTTGTGATTTTTGTTTGGACTCACGCATACTCATTTCCAAAATTGATGGTTTTCTATTTTGGACTGGTGGAACTGAGTATGAATCTTGAAAATATTGTGGACAAGGTGGATAAGGAGGGCAAGTTGGTTGAAAATTAGACTCGGGGGAGGTGAATCCCCACTGACTCTGTGAAGAGTTGAAATTATTCTAGAAATTATGGTTATAAGATTGGGGGCATGGGTTATATTGATTCGGATAAGACCAATCCGGCATACTAGGTTGGTTAAAGTTATGATATGCCGGGTTGGTAATATCTGAAAAAGAGGTTGGTGTGTAATATGGATTACCATTAAAATTTGAAAAATTGTTATTATAAGCCATATCACACAATAAAACGTAAACAAAGAAAAAACAAACAAATAAGTAAACAAAAAAAAGAAAAAAATTCTAACCTAAGTTAGGGGAGACTTTTGACCTAGACGACTCCTAACTGGTTAGACTGTCCATAGGAGGTATAATGCTGACTTTGACCACAAGCTAATCAGCCAGGTTAGGGCAAGATTGGTGGGATGTTATCCGTCAAAGACGTTCCTTAATTAAGTAACCACCAACCTTCGGGCTTTCGACCCTTAATCCCCTTCCTAGACACTGATTTGGCAGGAGTCAAATTCCAACACCTTTCCCCCTCAGGATAATCTCTTAATTGAGTCCGAGATGTCCCTAAGGCCAACGTCTACTCATTTTTAGTTAGGCTTGGGTTAGTGAGTGAGGAGATTGTTTGTGGGCTAAGGGAGGGTAATGACTTCCCCACCTTATCTTGTTTATAGGACAAACCCTTAAATCAATTTAGTGCAGTGTACACGTACATAGAAAAAAGTAACATTCAAGCAATCATACAAGAATGAACCTTATATTAAATGCTATGCACACATACCTTGGCTCCAGCACTCTTCAACAGTAGATAGAAAATGAAATGAAATTGACACGTGCTTAAATGCAAAGTCTAAATCATTTTTAGCATTTACAATCAATTTTTTACTGTTGTATTAAAAATGTATATACAGTGAGTCAAACAAGGAAATAAATGCTACAGAAATTCAGATTTTCAATTCAGCCTACCTGCAAAAATACAGGTTAGTAGTTCACTCAGTTTTGTCACTGGAATGTAGCAAATTTGAGGGCTTCTTGGCTCTGCTTTCTTGAGCAGAGTTCAAGGCCACTTATGTGTCCACTGCAGTATGAATTCCTTATTGTCAAATCTGTACAAAAAATAAAGAAGAAAGTTAACCAAAAATGTAAACTTTTAAAGAGAATAACTTACCGTCCCTCCCCGGCAACGGCGCTAAAAATTTGATTGAGGTTAACCTGCATACAAATACAGTATTTCAGATTTTAAGATTAAAGAGTACAAGTTACTCAATTCTACCGCAATAGCAAGTGGCTATGCGGGTCGTGATCCACAAGGAGGGACTAACAATGGAAGCTTTTGAGTAAGTCTTCTTTTAAGATACAAAGTTTGGTTAAAGTTCTTCTTTAGTTCTTTAAAAGAAAAGGAGAATAATTAGGTTAAAGTTAAGTGAGGAAGAAAGTGGTAGAATGAGAAGGTGGAAAAAAAAAAGAAAATGATTATTTACAAAGAAATTGAAAATGGAAAGAAGTGGGTGTTGTTGGTGTTCTAAACTAAAGAATAAAAGAAAAGAAAAGAAACTAAAATAAATTACTTACTTCTTTTGGCCAAATACCTACCTTGAATCTTTTGCAATGATATTACCTTGAAGTGAGGCGATCAATGTATAGCCCATAAGAATTGATTCCCGTTTCCTCCACATTATATCATCAAGACGTTGCAAGTATGAAGTGATACAGAATGAAACTCAAAATCTATCGTCATGAGCTATCGGTGGCACTCGCAAAGGCAAGGCTCTTTCGATGCTTTTAGACTCACTGGGAGAGCAATTGTTCCAAAAGAAGAAAAGTAGAGAAGAAGAAGAAGAACACAAAAACAAAGTACATACAAAAGGAAACTACAGATTCGATTTCATAACAATAAGAGAAAAGAAGAAAATCTTACACCGGTGTCACTTTCAGCACAAGCTTCGTTCTCGTTCTCCTATGAAACTCTGATCTCCTCTGATTTACATAAATTAAAACTAAAAATTACATGAAAAGAAAATAAAAACCTACACTACAAAGAATGAAAAACTGGACTAATTCCTATCTCTGCATGGTCGTCCCATTTTCAGTGAAAATCCTGCCCTTTTATAGGCAAAAACTCAGAGGGGAGAGGTGTGATAAGATAGAGGGAGCAAAGGCTCCCCCTAACTCACTAACCAAGCCGCGGACGGCCAGGGTGTGGCCAGGTGGCCACACCCTGTTGGTGGTGCTCCACGGCTTCTCGATTTGTCTTCATCTTCAGCTGGATTTGCAGTTTAAGTCCGAAATTTTGACGAAATGGCCTTTCATCCTTGGCTTCAACCGATCGATTTTGTAGGGATTTGTTCTAACTGATTTTTAACCGATCTGAACCAACCTGATTTGCCCTGATTTACTGAGTTCGAATTAATTCTGATTTAATTCAGAATTTGATGGGCTTTTGGGCTCATTTCTCTTCACTCTCCTTTAGGAATGGGCCTGCAAATAAATTAAACATTTAATTAGGAAAAAGTAGAGTTTATTCTATAATAAGTATGAGAATATGATAATAAATGTGCAATATTAGTGACCAATCATACGGATTAAAAAGTAAACTGTTATTATGAATAATCAGGAAAGATTAGACCCAAATCCAGCCTTAAAATTCGTTTGGAGAAGAAAATTACGCTTTAAAACGTGTTTAAAAAACTAGCCATTTGGGCTAAAATTTAGCGCATGGTCGACCGGCCGGTCGAACGATTTTAAAAAAAAAATGACAGTTGCCAGCCCACGGTCGACTGCCCGGTCGACCGTCCCAAACAGAGACTAATGGTGCTTTCAGTCGGCCGAAGCACGGTCGACCGACATGGGGTCCGGTTGACCGCCCGGTTGACCGGGTAATGTGCACACATGCACACACCCAAACGGTCAGAAGCACGGTCGACCGCCCGGTCGACCGTTCTGACCTGAACAGAGCCTACCAAGTGTGGGGGTGTGATTAGTCTCTAATTTTGCATAATTTTCATCACATTCTCATATTTATTTCATGTAAAATTTTGCTAATAAAACCTTGATTGCTTGATCCTAGGTCCATGGTGTGCAAATGAAGAAGAAGACCTAGATCACCATTTAGTTGGTGATTAAAAGCCTACCAAGTAGCCATTGACTTTAGGGTGAAGATTTTGTCAGCCCAGGGTATCAAATCGCAAATCCAGAAGATCAAGGCATCAGAAGACAGTCTGGGTGACGCGCTGCCCGAAGCCAGGCACGCGCCGCCCTAGCAGGGCCGCGGAAACGCGGCCTTTGGGCGCGCGCGCCTGTGCTTTAGGCCACGTGCCATTCATGTGGCCCCCTTTCCCCTGGTTCCTATAAATACCCCCCAGGGGTCTTCAGTTTGAGCAGATCCAGAGAATAGAGTTGTAATTTGTGTTTTGTTGCTAGGAATTGTAGTTGCTTTACTTTGCTTCTTCTAGTTTTAGTGTTAGCCATTAGAGTGAAAGAGAGAGAGTGTGTAAGTGTTGTATTTGAAGGGTGACAAGCTAATACAAGTACTACTTCTCTTCCTTCTTTCCATTTACTTGTCTTTGCCATCTACTTTTACTTCCTTATTGTAGTGTAACTTCCTTCTTCTTCACTTCTTTTCTTTTACTTTGTTGTAGTGTAACTTCCTTTCTTTAACTTTTCTTTTCTTTTCTTTTCTTGTAGTGCAACTCCCTCTCTCCACTTCTTTTCCTTTGTTGTTTCTTTTACTTTTATGGCTAACTAACTTTTCATTAGCATGGCTAACTAACTATTAACCCACTAATTTCTAACACTTGATTGATAATCCACATGAGTCAATAGTGTCAAACAAGCCTTGTGCAAACAAGAACTAAGGCATCTTAAAACGAGGGTTATAACTCTAATTTACCTACAAGTATTACTTTCTTATACTTCATACTTAATGAGTTTTTGATGATCTATGGGTTGTGTACTTTGCTTGTTATTGTAAGTTAGAGACTTTTCCTTTTAACTTTGCCGATACCGTTAGTGCACTCGTGTCTTCCCTTATTCTCACCTTCTATTCGATCTTGATAAGGGAATGCCTGAGTTTTTACCGTATAAAGCTAAGTTTTAGGATGAACTTTCACTCGATTTTTACGTGAATATTTCCAATGCAAAAGGGTTGTGTTCGCCTATGATCCATCATGAAGCTATCTTCCAAAAGTTAGAAATTAGTGGGAGCACTTAGTAGAAAGTTAGCTATGCATTTTTACAACTAAGAAAAAAATCACTTTTACAAACCACCAAAACATTTTCCAACAATTCTTAAAAACAACTTGTTTCACTTTTTAATTCTTTATTTGGAAACAAGAACTTTCTTTCTTCTTGAACTTTGAAGCCGAATCAAACTTCCATCGCTCTCCCTCCTTGTGGATACGACCCATATAGCCACTGCGCTACTACGGAAGAATCGCAAAAGCAGTAACATCAACCCACACTTCCTTCTCTTATTTTAGTGCTTGCTTTTTGCCGATCAAGCCTCAAACAACAAGGGTTTCGAAATCGGGATCATCATGATAACTCTAAAGGGGTCTATCATTGAGGAGTTCTACACTCTGGGCTTCTCTGTCACTGATTAGTCTACAGTTCTGCATTATTATATTGCATTTTCCTACTTATTTATGAATAAAATGTCGGTCTAAACCGTGTTTTGGTCTCTCTTGTAGATAATCAAAATAAAGAGGGCAAAAGGGTAATAAGAGCTTAATTAAACCCATTTTCGGGTAATTAAATCCGCATTTCTTGGAGGCCAAGTAAGAGAGTTTTTAGAAGATGCATTAAATCTAGACCCTTGCGGCTGTCTGACGCAAATCTGGACGAAATTAGCCGAATCTGAGCATATCTGGATGGTCCTCGAAGCGTCGCGAATCCACCACCAAAACCAGGGACCTAGGTCCCTGGTATTGCTGCAGAAACGCAGCTATAGCCGCGGTTCCGTGGCAATGTGGTGAGTCCCCGTGTTGATCTTCGACGCGTGGCCTCGTCTCGCCTTCTAGAGCCTTCTTTCGCCTATATATATCCCTGCAGAGGCCCAAAACGGGAGCAGATTTGGAAATAGGCTAGGTTTTCTCTCTTCTAGTTGTAGGTTAGGATTTTCTTCTTCTTTTATTTTGTATTTTCATTTCCTTTTTAGATCTTGTAGTAGGGCAGAGAGATTCAGAGTGAGATAGAGATATTGATGTAATAGATGGTCACAATCAATGTAAATGTGCCTCCTTTCTTCTTCAATGTAATCTTCTCCATCTTCTACATGATGCTTAGCTAATCTTTCTTCTCATGACAATCTAACTACTAACCACTAACCATCTAACCACTTACTTGATAATCCACATGAATCTAAAAACCTCTACAAGGTCAAGCTCTTGCAAGAACTATTGATGGCTTATGATGATGGATTCCAACATTCTAACATTTCTAACATCTAGCCCACTAACTTGCTAACTTGTAAATGCTAACTGTATTTCATGCTCACCTCTAACCGTTTTTGATGATCTAATAGTAGCTTGCAACTTGTGTGGTATGGATGTGTTGTTTGAATATAGAAGAACAATCTTATGAGCCATGCTCTGTATCGTCTCTTGAAGCCAAGGATTAGTGATGGCCAAGGATCCATGTGAGGCAACTATCACTAAGAGAGGTTAGCATAGTTAGTGAAGCAATTAGTAGTTAGTAGCTATGAGTTTTCTTTCATAGTTCTCCTTTTCCTTTTTATGTTATTTTAAAAATCAATTCCAAAATCTTTTATCATTTTTTCTATCGTTGTTTTTACCATCCTCTTAGTTCACTTTTGTTTCATTTTCTTTTTATTTTCAAAATCACTTCTCTCTTATTTTCACATCGCCGCTTTCATCATCGCTCCTCACATATCACTTATGGATTTTTTTCATTCTTCTTTTTCTCATTCTTTAACAAAGAAGAAATTGTTAACAACTGACGTGAATAAAGACTGTTAGCTTTTATCGCCTCCCATCCCTGTAGATTCGACCCGTTGAGCCAATGCTATAACGGGAGTATCGAGGGAACATTAGCACGCACAAGCTTTTCATTGATTTCATAAAACACACATTTTCGAGTGTTGGTTTCGCCTCGATCAAATTTTTGGCGCCGTTGCCGGGGATGGGAATTGTTTAGACTCACGTTTTTATTAACATTTTCTTCTCTGTTTTGGTGTGTAGGTCAATCTTTGCAAAACCTTAGCATTGCAGAACTCTCCTTTTTTCTTGCATGCCCCTACTCTAGAAAGCAAGGACCATGGTTCCTTAATTGTGCCACGGAAAGCAAAGAAAAACCGCGATAATGCGACTAATTTTTGGCATTTTGACTTCATCTTTTGCAGGGTATTTGCAAGTTGCATATATTATTCTAGTCTGCTGCCAAATTTCTGCTTTGATTGCCTACACACTACAATAAATTAAAAAAATTAAAATACGGTATTTGGACGCTTTTAAAATGGTTTAGACATTTGCATTTAGGCACGTGTCAATTCAATTCTAATATACTATATTTTGTTCTGTTGTTGTGATCTGAACTGAGGTGTACATGTGGCATAGCATATAGCATAGGACAAATACGTGGGTGATTTATTCGCTTTGTATTATATTCTTATCTATATTGCACACTTGCACGAATTGGACTTAAGGGCATAACTTAATACAAGATAAGGTGGGGATTTCATCACCCTTCTTAGCCCAAAAATCACCTCCCCACTCACACAACCCAATCCCTAATAAAAGTTGATAGATTTGGCCCCTAGGAACATCTTGGACTCATTAAGAGATTGATCGAGGGTGGAACTTATTTTAAATCTTACTCTTGTGAAATCGATGTCTAAGGTTGGGGATTAAGAGGTTACGCCTTGAAGATACCATGGTTTGGTGTAATTAAGGCCCGTTGCTTATGTACGGATACCTCCCATCGTATTTTTCCCCTACCTGGTCGATTAGCTTGTGGTCGGATTCAAGCAACAACCTCCCCTGGGTAATCAACAAGTTAGGAGATGTCTAGGTCTAGGTTAACCTTAGTATAAGCTTGATTTTGATTTTTTCTTTTCTTTTTGTTTGTTGCTTGCTTTTTCTTTTTTGTTTGTGATTGTTTGTGAAATGGAATTCAACAACAATAATTCTTTCAATTCTAATATGAATCCATATTTCACACCGACCCCATTTAATTCAGATATTCCAACCCGACTTTTTACAATATGAACCAACCAAATACACCGGGTTGGACTTATCCGAATCAATGCAACCCATACCCCCAATCTTATGACTATAATTTCCAAAATAATTTCCACTCTTCACAGAGTTAATGGGGATTCATCTCCCCCGAGTCAAAATTTTTACCTCCTTATCCACCTTGTCCACTGATTAGTCACATATATTGCATTTACATTGTCACCTTACCATGCTTTTTAGCTAATAAATTCTATTAATAAGTTTTCTTTTTCTTTGTTAAATGTAGGCCCAAGTGCTAAAAGAAAGAAAAGAGAAACAAGCCCAAAAGCCCACCAAATTCTGATTTAATTCAGAATAAATTCGAAATGAAGAAATCAAGGCAAAATCTTGGCATATGAAGACGTTGAGAAGAATCCTCCATGAATCGAGCGGTTGAAGCCACACAATTAAAGGCTGTTTCATCAACGTCTTGGAGCAGAAACAAGAAAACTAGCAGAAGATACGGGCCAAACACCAAACCAGAGATCTCCCCCCTTTTATGTGTGGCCACCTGGCCACACCAGGGCCGCGGAAACGCCGCCCAAGCCGCGTTTCCACGGCTATCTAGTGGTAGTTGGGGGAGCGTTTGCTCCCCCAATCTTCCCGGGATCCTCCTCGTTTGGTTTTTGGCTATAAATATTGGTTTCAGCAAAGAAAAATGCAGCGAAGACTAGGATTAGAATTTGTGTTTATTTTCTTAGGATTTAGGTTCTTTGTTAGCTAGCATAAAAGTTGTAATCTTGCTTTTTATTTTATAGTCCAGTATCAAAACTTATGAGAGAGAGGAATTGAGTGCTTGTATTTGAAGATTGAAGTGACATCAATACAAGAGTCGAGCCGCGTTTTCTTCCACTTGCAGTACGGTATGATTTGCATTATGTCTATGCTTTCTTCGTTGTTTTCTATGAATAACTAAACGATTTTATGGGCTCACTAATGGATCTCTTCTTTCACTTCTCTCTTGACTGATTTCATAACAAGCAACATTTTTGAAGCATAAAGTGCCTTAGTTAAAATTTTGTTCTTGAAAGCACATGATGATTTCTTTACTTAAAACGTGTACTTTCAAAACACAAATCTCTTTGAACTGTTTTTATTCCATGCTTGCCTCTTTGCTCTTGATGGTTTAATATTCACTTCTTAATGATTTGTAATGAAAGGACTTAAGATTTAAATGAGACGATCTTATTTGTTTTACTTGGACATTAAAAGAAGCTAAAGGTTTATGGTTCAAAATAAAAGTGATGCAACCCAAATTTCCTTGAGATAAGTACATAGTTGAGTTAAACATTAGTGAGCCCGGATCTTCTCCTCTTATATCTAAAACAAACTAAACGATTTTCAAAGTTTATTTTCACCTTCTCCAAAGCCTTTTCTAAAAGTTTCAATTTCTCTTTAATCATCTCTTTCTTTCCATTCTCTTTTCCATTAAACAACGAACACAATTCTTTGTTTTTAAACGATTCACCGAAAAGCTTCCATCACATCCCTCCTCGTAAACACGACCCGTTAGCTACAAGCTACACGGTAAACTCTTAAACTCTTTGATTGTTCTTTCTTTTAGCAATCATCCACAATTTTCACAATATTCATTTTTCAATTTGGCTTCCTATACTCCTTTTTATGACATTGAACTCAATGAGAAATGTGACCTAGATTCTCAAATCTGTGATTCAGTTCAAATTCCCGAATTAATATTGACTCATGTTTTATTACCGGACTTGAGTAATATTTTAGAGTCAGTTTTGATTCCCACACCTATCATTCTTGAACTTGAATCACCAACATTAAGTCACATTCCATTGTTGGAAAATGAATATGGACTTGAGTTTCAACTTCTTGATTTGGACCCACTTCCTGAACCAATCTCGACTTCTGAATCTTTACTTGACTTAAGTCACTTTCCTGAGTCAGTATTAGTTCCAGTGCTTCCTGAGTCCAAGTCAGTTGTTCTATCTTTTGATACTTCATTTTGGGACAAGGCGGTTGACAAATTTGACTCCGAAATTAATTATAGAATTTGGAAATTAGATGGGGTTAAATTTTTAATAAAAATCCTTTATGGATACATCATTTTAATGGGTTATAATAGAGAAATTTCTGGTGGGTTCCTCCGAACTCCACGAAAAGTCGATTGGGCTGCATTTCGTGGACCAATCAGGCCACCACCGGAACCACCGCCTTAAGGTAACATTTTCCTTCCCTTTCTTCTTTTTCATGCATCTATGTATTAATTCATACATTGAGGACAATGCACGAGATAGGTGTGGAGGGGGTTCTAACATAACTTCAAAAAAAAAAATTTAACATTTTTCTGTACTTTTAAAAAAAAACTTTTTGAAAATAGAAACAATATTTTGACATATTTTTTGTAAGAAATTAAGTTAATTTTAAGGAATAGGAAAATCAATACTAGGATTTCTTAAATTTGGTCAAAATAAGATTATTTGTTTGATTTCTAGGGTTAGGAAGATAATTTGTCAAAGTAATTTAGTCTTGATCTTTACCTTAATGAAATATGCATACTTCATACACTTACACACTTAGGGTTCAAAAACAAAGATTCTTATCCCTTATATATATAAAAAAAATAAAGAAAAAAAGAAAAAAATATCTATGAAAGATGAACGAATCTAATTATTCATTAGCTAGGTACTTTAGCCTAAGCAAGCCTTAGTATTTATGCGAAAGATGATTAGATAAGTTTGAGAATATATATATATATATATATATATATATATATATATATATATATATATATATATATATATATATATATATATATATATATATATAAATCCTCTGATTAAGATGGGTATTTGTACCTAATAAAGCATAAGTATTCACACCTAAAAGGGGTTCAAATAATAAAATTCTTAGTTTTGTGGCCTTTTTTGCTCGAGTCCTTAAGTCCGTGGGGTGTTTTCTCACCTGGTGCCCTAAGACCGTTTGGTTTGAGAGTCATCGATTAAAAGCTCGTTACATGGGCAGATTTGAAAGCCTAATAGAACTAAGGAATAATACCATAAAAATATATATATAAATAAATAAGGCATAAGAGTTAAAGTTAATGAACCTTTAGTCAAAATTTTCATGATCACAAGGTGCATATGACTTAGGGTAAAGTCATAGACTAAATGAGAAGTACAATTTGACTCCTTACTTTGATTGATAACAAATTTTTGAATAGAGACTAAGTTTAGGAATGAAAAATTCAGTTTTCCTATAACTTATAGATTACTTAAGTCTTACAATTATATTTCAAATATTTTTCTCTTTCAAAATGCTTTTCGAAAATACTAACTCTTTTGTTCCTCTTTCTTATGGATTTTGTGGGTGTAATCCACTGAAAACCCTCACGAGACAAAACTCGTCCTCTAGGGGAAACCTAGAGGTTTAATGGCTTGTTGCACATGCTCAGTACAATCGAGTGACCTGCAAAAGTGGTCTAATAATCCTTAGTATAGTTTAGTTATTTTGCTCGAAGGCGAGCAAAAGATAAGTGTGGGGGTGTGATTAGTCACATATATTGCATATACATTGTCACCTTACCATACTTTTTAGCTAATAAATCCTATTAATAAATCTTCTTTTTCTTTGTTAAATGTAGGTCCAAGTGCTAAAAGAAAGAAAAGAGAAACAAGCCCAAAAGCTCACCAAATTCTGATTTAATTCAGAATAAATTCGAAATCAAGAAATCAAGGCAAAATCTTGGCATATCAAGAGGTTAAGAAGAATCCTCGCTGAATCAAGCGGTTGAAGCCAAACAATTAAAGGCTGTTTCATCAACTTTTGGAGCAGAAATAAAAAACCAGAAGAAGATACGGGAAATACACCAAACCGGGGATCTCCACCAATTGGGTGTGGCCACCTGGCCACACCAGGGCCGCGGAAACGCGGCCTTGTTAGGTCAGTTGGGGGAGCGTTTGCTCTCCCAATGTTCCCGGGATTCCCCCCTTTTGGTTTTTCCCTATAAATACTAGTTTCAGCAGAGAAAAATGGGGCGACCATGCAGAGATAGGATTTAGTCCAGTTTTTCATTTTTTAGTGTAGGTTTTGTTTTTCTTTTCATGTAATTTTTAGTTTTCATTTATGTAATTCAGAGGAGATCAGACTTTCATAGGAGAACGAGAATGAAACTTGTGCTGAGAGTGACACAGGTGTAAGGTTTCTTTCTTTTCTTTTATTGTTATGAAATCGAATCTGTATTTTCCTTTTGTATGTACTTCGTTCTAGTGTTCTTCCTCTTCTTCTTTTCTACTTCACTCATTCTTGTACCAATTGCTATCCAAGTGAGTCTTATAGCATCGAAAGAGTCTTGCCTTTGCGAGTGCCACCGATAGCTCATGACGATGGATTTGAGTCTCTCTGTATCATTTCATGCTTGTTTTGTCTTGATGATGTAATGTGAAAGAAACAATAATCAACTCTTATGGGCTATGCGCTGATTGCCTCCACTTCAAGGTAACATCGTCGCCAAAGATTCAAGGTAAGCTTTTGGTCAAAAGGAGGTAAGTAATTATTTTTAGTTTTTCTTTCTTTCCTTGTAACTTTTAGTTTAGATCACCAACACAACACCCACTTCTTCCATTACTCCTTTTCCATTTCTTTGTAAATAATCATTCTCCATTTTTCTCCACCTTCTCCATCTATCGCTTTCTTTCTAACTTAACTATAACTTTTTTTCTCTTTTCATTTTAAGAACCAGAGAAGAACTTTAACTAAACTTTGTATCTTAAAAGAAGACTTACTAAAAAGCTTCCATCGCTAGTCCCTCCTTGTGGATCACGACCCGCATAGCCACTTGCTATCGCGGTAGAATTGAGCACTTGCACATCTCTATTTTGAAGTTCTGAAATTCTGTATTTTTGTGCAGGTTCCAACTCAATCAAGCTACTCATGAATAATGCAAAACAAGACATGAAAATAAAATAAGACATACCCGTGAATTGAAGAAGAAGAAGAGACGCTTTGAACCTTTATTGATGTAACTTCAATCTTCAAATTAAAATCACTCTGTTCCTCTCTCTCACTGGCATTTGAACTGAACTATAAATTAAAAAACAGAGATACAACTTCTCTATACTATCTAACAAAGAACCTAAACCCTAAAAATGAACAAGAAATTTAATCCTAGTTTTCGCCCCTTTTTCAGTACAAAACCCTGCCTTTTATAAGCAAAAACCCAGAGGGAAAGGAGTGAGGAGTAAGGGGACGCTCCCCTTATCTCCACCAATAGGCCACGGATCTGCAGCTATGGCAGCGGATCCGCGGCCAGGATGTGGCCAATTGGCCACATCCAGGTAGGGATTTGGCTGACGTGTGAATTGGCCCCCTTTTGTCCGGCTGGATTTGCTGTTATTCTGTGATTCTGATCTGATCTCCGGTGATTCTCAAGCAAACCAATTTGGATTCTGACAAAACTAAATTAACCACTTTCCAACCTCCCTGATTTGCCATAACCTGTCCTGATTTATTGATTTCGAATTAATTCTAAATTAAATCAGAATTTGATGGGTTTTTGGGCTCGTTTCTCTTTCCTTTTCTTAAGCAATGGGCCTGCACTTAATAAAGAAAAATAAGACTTTATTAATAATATTTATTAGATAATAAACATGATAATGTGACAATATATATGCAATATATGTGACCGATCACACCCCTCACTTATCTTTTGTTCACCCTCGAGCAAAAATATCAAAACTAATCCTAATTAATTATTAGACTACTTTCGCAGGTCACTCAATTGCACTGAGCATGTGCAATAAGCCGTTAAACCTCTAGATTACCCTAGAGGACGAGTTTTGTCTCGTGAGGGTTTTCAGTGGATTGCACCCACAAAATCCATAAAGAAAGAGAAAAAATGTTAGTATTTTCGAAAAGCACTTTGAAAAAGAAAGAAAATATTTGAAGTATATTTGTAAGAATTCAAGTAATTTATAAGTTATAGGAATATCAAAATTTTCATTTCTAAACTTAGTCTCTATTCAAAAATATGTCATCAATAAAAGTAAGGAGTCAAATTGTATTTCTCATCTAGTCTATTACTTTACCCTGAGTTATATGCACCTTCGTGACCTTGAAGTTTGACTAAGGTTCTTTAACATTAACTCCTATGCCTTATTTATTTTTGGTGGTATTATTCCTTAGTTCCATTAGGCTTTCTAATCTGCCCATGTAACGAGCCTTTAGCCAGTGACAGCCAAACCGGACAGTCTTAGGGCACCAGGTGAAAAAACACCCCTAAGGACTTAAACGCTCGAGCAGATAAGGCCACGAAACCAAGGATTTTTTTTTATAAAATGTACCCCTTTAGGCGTGAATACTTATGCTTCATGAGGCACAAATACCCAGCTTAATCAGAGGATTTATATATATATTTCAAACTTATCTAATTGCTTTTTGCATAAATACCAAGGCTTTCTTATGCCAAAGCACCTACCTAATCAATAATTAGATTTGTTTATTTTTCATAGATATACATATACATATACATATACATATACATATATATATATATATATATATATATATATATATATATATATATATATATATATATATATATTTTAATAAGCCATAAGAATCTTTGTTTTTGAACCCTAAGTGTGTAAGTGTATAAGGTGTGCATATTTCTTAAAGGTAAAGATCAAAACTAAATTACTTTCATCAATTTTCTTCCTAACCCTGAAAATCAAACAAGTCATCTTATTTTAACCAAGTATAAGAAATCATAATTATGATTTTTCTATTCCTTAAAATTGACTAATTTCTTCCAAAAAATATATCAAAATATTGTTCTTTTCTTTCAAAAATATATATATATATATATTTGTTTCTTCTATTTTTTTATATATTATTATATTTTTTTATATATTAGTCATGTTAGAGCTAGTCATGTTAGAGCCCTCCCCCCGCACTTATCTCATGCATTGTCCCCAATGTATGAAAGCAATGTATAGTTACATGAAATGCAATGTAAAAGAGGTGCATATATATTATACAAAAATATGTACAACATCATGTTTCTCCCACACCTAGATTTATTTCGGTCTCATCCCTCAGCTCTCTTCCCATCATTCCAATGGGTTTCTTTATAAGACATAGTGGGAAGGCCAATCTTTTTGTCATTTTAGCTCGCTTCCTCCCGTCTCACTTCTTTAAGCTTTCCTTCCTCATATTTCTACATCCATTATTCAAAAATTGATCATCATCACACTTCTTAGTGGGAACTTCCTCACTATAAATGCCTAGGTATTCTAACTCAGTTCCATACATCTCCTCAAAACATAGGTCAACACTTCCCTAGAGGTGTGTAATTAACCAAAATATCCCTAGTTGGTTCATCCAAGCACATGAGTTCTTCTTCGAAGAGGTTTTCAAAGGATACGTCAATCGGAGGTTCTTGAATTATATTCTCATGTGATATATTATTAGTTGGCTCATCGAAAGTGAAGATATTCAAATCAAATTTCCCTTTTTTAAAGGGTACTCTAAAATTAGGATCTCCGACATATGTCTTCTCATTAAGATAATCGCATTCATTCTTAAATAATTCATTAAGAAACAGAGACTCGCTCTCCATACCTTCACTTTCTTCATCACAATTGTTTTCAACAAAGTTTACCTTAAATGTTTAGTCTCTTATCTTACGAGGTTATTTTTCTAGGTTGAAGACATTGACTTCTCTAGTTATGTCCCCAAAGGTTAATCTCATAGACCCATTCCTACAATTGATAATAGCATTAGCAGTAATAAGGAATGGGCGCCCTAGGATAGCAGGAGTTTGAGCCCTAGGATTGGACACGGATTGTGTCTCAAGAACTATGAAATCAACTGGGTAGATAAACTCCCCGACCCAGATAAGGACATCATTAATTTTTCCCTTTGAAACTCTCACAGAACGGTCAGCCAGTTGGATTGTGACTCGAGTTGGACTAAGATCGCCCACCCGAATTGTTAATAAACTGAGAATGGAAGCAGGTTGATACTTGCTCCCAAGTAAAGAAGTTCATGACTAATCTTGGCTTGTCCTATAGTGCAGGCATTGGTGGGACAACCGGATCCTTGTACTTGACAGGGATCAGACCCGACAATAGCTCACTAATATTAGTAGTTAAGAAGACTTTCTTGGGTATATTAGTCTTTCCCTTCTTGGTGCACATGTCCTTAAGAAATTTTGCATAGGATGGGACTTGTTTGATGGTGTAATACTCTTATTTTTATGCATAAAAATAAAATAAAAAATAATAATAATAATAAAATAAATATATATATGTTTATACCAAGTTTCGAACTCGACTCCTTTGTACCTAGTCCAAATGCCTTAACCATAATGCCACATTGGCGTGTGGTTAAGTAGGAGGGCTAAATTATTTTAAACAACCCAAGGTCAAATTAAGATTTAAATATCTAACTGTAAGATCTCAAGAGATCTTTAGGAATATCTTATCTTAACAACTTAGATTCACATCTTAACAACCTGATTTCTAAAAATCCTGAAAGATTTTATCCGTAACCTTCTTCTCTTCCCTCCGTTAAAAATAAAAATAAGAGCGACAAGCAGAAAGAACTCCTAGCCCATCATCTCTCATCCTGTTCACCCCCCTTAGAGTTGGAATTGGAGTTGGAGCTGATCGTGACGAAGAACGGTTCCGAGGCGTGAAGATTGAGAAGGAGGCGTGGAGATTTAGAAGCAGGCTAAATCCAAGTAAGTAAATAGTTAATTTTTATGAATTAAATCCTAAGAACGTATCATGATTTAAAGTACTTTTTATGAAACTGAAAATTCTTAATAATAACAATAATAATAGTATGAATTTGTGTGGATATTTGCCCTAATGACTTCAGAAAAGAAATTTGGCTATAATAGTCGGTATTTGAGTCTATTTTTATTTCAGAACATATATCACCATTAACAATAAAAATACTCTTCTTTTTTCCCTTATTGGTATAAAATTATGAATGACCAAATCATGAGGATTTCTTAATTATAAGCTCATGTAACTCACATTGTTCCACACAACAACAAGGCTGAAGGTTTCTGTGCTTTCGAATTTTCAATTTCAGTTAGAATTTAATGAAGATTCTCATTAATAATTTCGAACCATGAAATGTTGGATTTAACTTTCCACATCCTGTCATAAAACTTAGAGTTACACTTTTTAAAATATTAAGTCTACATATGTTGGTATCAGTTAAAATAATATATGGTTTCTTTGTTGCTTTCATCCAATTCCTTGCGGCATTGCACAATGCTATCAATCTTATGAAGATAAATTACTGATGTTCCATTTAATTTGTTAAGAATCATGATTTATTTCTGTAAGTATTAAAAAAAAAAAATTTCTGCACCTGCTCTCGGCCAAGCCGAGAGCAGGCGCTGCACTGCACAGCAGGGCTGTGCCCTGCTGTGCAGGGCCTGGCCGGCCTGGCCAGGATGGCCAGGGCCTGGCCTAGCCCGGGCCTTGCAGGCCCGGGTTGGGCTCATTTAGGAAAGAAAAAAAAAATTTTAATCCAGGCCAAGCCTGGCCTGGCCTCGCTGGGCCAGAACCGGCCTGGCTTGGCCCGGTTAAGGCCGCCTGGGCTATAGCCAGGGCCCAAAGGCCCTGTAAAAAAAAATAAATAAAAAACTTAGCAAAGGCCCATGTTACTTTCAGCCCAGCTTTTGTATGGGCTGTACCCTTCTGGATCCACATCTGCACACAAAACCCGACCCAACAGTAAATTCCAGACTTGTTAACCTGCAGAAAAATAATTAAAACAATTAGTTAAAAATATCAGAAAAATAGAGAAAAATATAAATAACAATCTGCACTGTCTCTACTTTTCATGATAAAATTTTCATAAGAATAGCAACATAAATTAAATCAAATTATCCCCTTAAAGTCAGTTTTGTAAAACGATAAATTCGAACCCGTTAAGAAAATTAATGTTAAAAAGTTTTGAAAACCCAATAATGGAGAATTTAAAATTTGATAAAGTAAACCTATTAAGTTCATGTAATTCATAGGATCATACTCCCAACCTTAAGTTAATTAATAAGGATTAAATAAATTAAAGATACTAACAATTTCTATTGAAATAAATTGTGTAGATTTTCCGGGATTCTAGGATTTTGCAGTACTTTGGATTGAGATCTACCCCAGGTGAGTGCTTTTTCCTCCTTCAGCTCACAAGAAGTCTTGTGAGGAAGGATTTTATCTACTTATCTACTTATGTTATTTAAACTAATGTGCTAGTACTTAGAAATTTTATAATTTCATGAATTACCTGCATGTATTATTTGTAGCATGTTTATGTATTCATGTATGCAATTAAGCATATTTGTTATTGACAATGGACCTCCTTGATCACTACATGACACCGGTTAGGACTTTACTACTATGACACACCTGAATGACATTTATGACCATCATGTTCATGTTATCTAACTACTGGGAAAAACATTATTAGACGGTAACAATCTCATCCTGTTTATCATGTTCACCGACATACATATCCTGTTATACATGTATCACGATTTTCACTGCTATGTGGTTACCGTCATCATCACCGAGTTATCCCAGTAGATTTAGGTAACATGTACATTAATAATCTTGATAACTAAATTAAATAACTTACACTGGGATTGGGGAGATTGATGGAGGAGACAACGTCTGTATTTTGGGTGGACCTAGGATTTAGGTTGCGCAGCCGAAAGAGGGTTCCACTGCAGGGTTCCCATGGGGTGACTGGCACCCCGTCATGTTTCCTGTTCATGTTATACATGTTATACATGTACCTGTTCCTGTTTACATGTTCTTGACTACCTTGCGGTAGGTCCTGGTTCAGCGCCAGGAGTCTGGGTCGTGGTCCCGGGTATGCACGGGACCCACCTAAAACACAGACAATGTCTCCAACCGATCAGTTTCAATAACTGAGGACCTCGATTGGCACGTGTAATAGGCGTAGTATGGGATGCGTCTATTACATGTGGCAATTGGTGTTCGCTGACATAATTTAATAATGAAAACTGAATCCTTATATTGATACTATAAACTGAACTTGACATTCTGACTTGCATGTTATTATAGACATTGATTATATTCATGACCTGAGGTACCTTTGATTATATCGCTGACTTGTTTAGCTATTATTTATTTCTTGTTGGCATGTTGTTCACTCTTATCATGTATATTTTCTTTTCATATGCTTTTACATTACATGCATGTGCATCTTCCCCTTTTTATTTTACCACTCACTAGGTCGCTTATTGACGACCCTGAGTTTGCTATGCTCAGATCCAGATCTGAGCACATTGCAGGACCAGGAGTACTTTGAGCGCGTTGCAGATCTTCAGTAGACCATCCGTAGTTCAGTTCGTGAGGACTTTTAGTATTTTTGCTTTTATTCTTGTTATGTTTTTGATAAGTGAACCTTCGAGACATTATTGTACTTGCTTTTGAATGCTGGAATAAATTGTGAACTTTATGTTTTGATTTAATACATTGAGGCTTAGCGTATTTTAATTGAAAATACGTCGCCGACTCTTGTCACGTACCCAATTTTGTGTATTTTGAGAAGCGGGGCGTGACAGGGTTTTCTTGGTATCAGAGCCAGGTTATATTTAGGGTGTATAATTAAGTTAATAGCCAAGCTCTTACCAACAATGTTAAAAATCATACCCTCCAGCTACGAGTACAATAATGTCTATGGTGTATTGGAAGCATATCTATATATTTTTCCTAAATTTTATTTTGATTTTTGTTCTAGAACAATGGCCCAGCGACCTCCCTCCTCCCATATTGCTGCTCGTAATGAGGCCACTGATTTGATGGGAGTGCTCCGTGGCATGATGGAGTCTCAACAGGAACAGACAGCACTCCTTCGAGATGGATTTTTGGCAGCTCAACAGACAGCCACAGCGGCCATAGAGAGGTCAACGGCACCTCGGGAACCAAAGCCCGGCAATATTTCCGAATTCAGAAGGTTGCAGCCGGCCACCTTTGCTGGAACTGAGAAGCCATTGGATGCGGAATAGTGGTTAGTTGATATGACCAACCTCTTAACTGCAGCTCGTGTTCCCAAGAATGAGCAAGTCGAGGTAGTCAAGGTTCAGCTGACAGATGTGGCCCGGACATGGTGGCTTGCAGAGGAAGAGCGGTTGGAACCACCGATCGCTTGGGAGCAATTCATGGACAACTTCTATGAGAGGTTCTTTCCCAAGATAGCTAGAAGGGAAATGGAACAACAGTTCATCAACCTGCAACAGGGGAGTCGAAGCATTGATGAGTACGCTGCGGAATTCTTAAGGTTGAGCCGGTTCGCTCCATACATGGTGGCAGAGGAGGAAGATCGGGCTAACCGCTTCCAGCAAGGTCTGAGGTTGGATATTCAGAAGTTCTTGGTCACACAGCCGTTGAGGACTTACTCTCAGGTTCTCAGTGCTGCCCGTAGCTTGGAGCAGTGGTAGAGAAGGAGAATAAGAGCAAGGTGCAGGCAAGGCCGTTGAAGCGTCCCTTTGACCAGGTGATTAAGAGACCTACATCCAGATTCGGCGGAGCTCCACATAACAAGCAACAGTTTACTTCTTCTCCGCGGACAATTGTATGCGGATTTTGTCAGCTACCGGGGCATCATCGAGGGGAGTGTAGAAGGGCGAACAGACTATGCTTGGCTTGTGGAGCTAGAGATCATCAGCTAATGAACTGTCCGTTCAAGGATCAGAGGAATAGTGTGCCCGTTGCTCCAGCATCAGAAGCAGCCAAAAGGAATCCAGCACCTGCAGGTAGAGGAGTTCCATTGCCTCCACCACGACAGATGTACAGACAGTCCTAGAGGAGGGCAGGAGCAGGTCGTGGGAGAGGCCAGGCTTTCAATCTGACTGCAGAAGAGGCAGAGGCATCAGAGGAGGTGGTGGCAGGTACCATTCTGGTTTATTCAGTTCCAGTCATATCACTATTTGATTCTGGTGCTTCACATTGCTATATATCTACTAGTTTCGTAACAAAGCATTCTATACCATGTTATGAAGTGGATACTCCATGGGAGATTAGTATGGGAAATGGGATCATAACTACTAGTAGATTATGCAAATCTTGTTCTGTAGTGATTTGTGGAAGGGAGTTTAGTGCAGACATGTTTATGATAAACACTGGGGGATACGATGTGATCTTGGGCATGACATGGCTTAGCAAGTATCATGCGGTAATTGATTGTCGGAATAAGAGTGTAATATTCCGAATTCCACATCAACCAGAGTTTCAGTTTGTTGGAGAATTTAAGGCATCCAGACAGAGGCATCAAGGAGATTGCGTCATCACAGAAGCCGAGGAGATGCCGAAGCCAGTGGTGGAAGAATTTTTAGATGTATTCCCAGAAGACCTACCCGGATTGCCGCCAGACCGAGTCCTGGAGTTTTCCATAGATGTCATTCCCGGTACGGCCCCAATCTCTAAGGCACCGTATCGGATGGCACCCGTGGAGCTTGCAGAGCTGAAGAAGCAGTTACAAGAGTACTCAGATAAAGGATTTATCAGACCTAGTGTTTCACCTTAGGGAGCTCCGGTGTTGTTGGTGAAGAAGAAGGATGGCAGCAGGAGGATGTGCATTGACTATCACGAATTGAACAAGGTCACCATCAAGAACAAATATCCTTTGCCCAGGATTGATGACCTATTCGATCAACTTTGTGGAGCTAAGGTGTTCTCGAAGTTGGACCTTCGTTCTGGATATCATCAACTGAAGGTGAAGAAGGAAGACATTCCGAAAACGGCTTTTAGGACTCGTTATGGTCATTACGAGTTCCTAATTATGCCATTTGGAGTGACCAATGCCCCAGCAATTTTCATGGACTTGATGAATCGGGTATTCTCTTCATTTCTGGATAAATTTGTAGTAATATTCATAGATGATATCCTGATTTATTCCAAGGATGAAGAAGAACATGCAGAGCACTTGAGGATTGTGTTGCAGACCCTTCGACGGGAAAAGCTTTACGCCAAACTGAGCAAATGTGAGTTCTGGCTAAAGAGTGTGGCTTTTCTAGGTCATATTGTTTCAGGTGAAGGCATCACGGTGGATCCCGGTAAGGTTCAGTCAGTGAAGGATTGGCCCGTCCCGAAGTCAGCGACAGAAATCAAAAGTTTTCTAGGACTGGCTGGATATTATCGTAGGTTTGTGCAGGATTTCTCAAGGATTGCAGGGCCTCTGACTAAGCTTACTCAGAAGGGAGTGAAGTATGTATGGACTGCGGAGTGTGCTGCTGCTTTTGAAGAGTTGAAGAACAGATTGATCACGGCCCCAGTCTTGAAGATGCCTGACGGGACTGGAGGTATGGTCATATATAGTGACGCGTCAGGGCGAGGTTTGGGGTGTGTGCTAATGCAGCATGGTCATGTGATAGCTTATGCGTCCAGACAGCTTAAGCGTCATGAGAAGAATTATCCTACACATGATCTAGAACTTGCAGCAGTCATTTTTGCCTTAAAGATTTGGAGGCACTATCTGTTGGGAGATCAAGTGTTGATATACACTGATCACAAGAGTTTGAAGTATATCTTCACTCAAAAGGAGCTAAACATGAGGCAAAGGAGATGGTTAGAGTTGATGGCAGATTACGATATTGATCTACAGTATCACCCTGGGAAGATCAATGTAGTACCTGATGCCTTGAGCAGAAAGCCCGAAGCTGCTATGGCAATGCAGATCACTCAACAGAAGGAATTATTCGAGGAGATGAGACGGATGGACCTGATGGTGATACGAAGAGCAATATCTCCTGGGAAATTGATGGTTATACTGATTCAATCAACCTTATTGGAGAAGATCAGGGAAGCACAGGACAGAGACCCCAAGTTGCAAGAATTCAGGGAGCAAGTGAAAGCTGGATTGAGGTCAGATATGCAAATCTATGTGAATGGAACGCTCCGTTTCAGCAACAGAATTTGTGTGCCGAAGGGAGAGATTCGGCAAGAAGTGTTAGCTGAAGCCCATAGCTCGGCTTATTCCATACATCTAGGGGGGACGAAGATGTACCAAGACCTGAAGCAGCGGTTCTGGTGGCATGGAATGAAAAGGGAGATTGCTCGGTATGTGGCGAAGTGTTTGGTGTGTCAACAAGTGAAGGCTGAACATCAGAGGACAGCTGGACTACTTCAACCTCTACCAATTCCGGAATGGAAGTGGGAGCACATTACTATGGACTTCGTCACTGCCTTACCTCGCAGCCAGAAGGGAAATAATGCAGTATGGGTCATAGTGGATCGTCTCACGAAATCAGCACACTTCATTCCTTTCAGACTGGGTCAGTCTACCGAGTTGTTAGCGGAGAAGTACATGCAGGAGGTAGTGAGACTTCATGGTGTGCCAGTTAGCATAGTATCTGACAGAGACACTAGATTCCTGTCCCACTTTTGGAGGAGTCTTCAGGAAAGTTTGAGGACCCACTTGAAGTTCAGCACTGCATATCATCCGCAGACTGATGGACAATCAGAGCGGACGATTCAGATTCTCGAAGACATGTTGAGGGCATGCATGCTAGATTTCAAGGGATCTTGGGAGGATCATTTACACTTGGCGGAGTTTGCTTATAACAACAGCTACCAGGCTAGTATTAAGATGGCGCCTTTTGAAGCTTTGTATGGAAGAAAATGCAGATCTCCTTTATGTTGGGACGACATTGGTGATAGGCGGCTACTGGGACCGGAGATTATAACTCAGACAGTGGAGAAAGTTAAGATTATCAGAGAACGCCTCAAGACAGCTCAGGATAGACAGAAGAAATGGGCAGATCTAGACAGAAGGCCACTGGAGTTTGAGATTGGAGATAAAGTATTCTTAAAGATATCACCAACGAGGGGAGTAATCAGGTTCGGCAACAGGGGGAAGCTGAGTCCCAGGTTTATAGGACCTTTTGAGATTTTGGAGCGAGTGGGAGCGGTGGCTTATAGGCTAGCATTGCCCCCATCTTTAGATGGCGTGCATGATGTCTTCCATATTTCTCAGCTGAGGAGGTATATCCGAGATGACAGTCATGTGGTGGATCATTCTGAGTTGGAACTTAGACCGGACCTATCCTACACTGAGAGGCCTACGGTTATCCTAGATCGGACTACCAAGGAATTGAAGAAACAGACCATTCCACTTGTTCTGGTATCTTGGGGCAATCGACCTCCAGGAGAAGCGACATGGGAGCGGGAAGATGTCATCCGCGATAGCTATCCCCACCTTTTCTGTGATGATTAGGTATACTTCTTTCCCCGCCTGAATTTAAATTTCGAGGACGAAATTTTCTTATTAGGGGGGTAGAATGTAATACTCTTATTTTTATGCCTAAAAATAAAATAAAAAATAATAATAATAATAAAATAAATATATATATGTTTATACCAAGTTTCGAACTCGACTCCTTTGTACCTAGTCCAAATGCCTTAACCATAATGCCACATTGGCGTGTGGTTAAGTAGGAGGGCTAAATTATTTTAAACAACCCAAGATCAAATTAAGATTTAAATATCTAACTGTAAGATCTCAAGAGATCTTTAGGAATATCTTATCTTAACAACTTAGATTCACATCTTAACAACCTGATTTCTAAAAATCCTAAAAGATTTTATCCGTAACCTTCTTCTCTTCCCTCCGTTAAAAATAAAAATAAGAGCGACAAGCAGAAAGAACTCCTAGCCCATCATCTCTCATCCTGTTCACCCCCCTTAGAGTTGGATTGGAGTTGGAGCTGATCGTGACGGAGAACGGTTCCGAGGCGTGAAGATTGAGAAGGAGGCGTGGTGATTTAGAAGCAGGCTAAATCCAAGTAAGTAAATAGTTAATTTTTATGAATTAAATCCTAAGAATGTATCATGATTTAAATTACTTTTTATGAAACTGAAAATTCTTAATAATAACAATAATAATAGTATGAATTTGTGTGGATATTTGCCCTAATGACTTCAGAAAAGAAATTTGGCTATAATAGTTGGTATTTGAGTCTATTTTTATTTCAGAACATATATCACCATTAACAATAAAAATACTCTTCTTTTTTCCCTTATTGGTATAAAATTATGAATGACCAAATCATGAGGATTTCTTAACTATAAGCTCATGTAACTCACATTGTTCCACACAACAACAAGGCTCAAGGTTTCTGTGCTTTCGAATTTTCAATTTCAGTTAGAATTTTATGAAGATTCTCATTAATAATTTTGAACCATGAAATGTTGGATTTAACTTTCCACATCCTGTCATAAAACTAAGAGTTACACTTTTTAAAATATTAAGTCTACATATGTTGGTATCAGTTAAAATAATATATGGTTTCTTTGTTGCTTTCATCCAATTCCTGGCGGCATTGCACAATGCTATCAATCTTATGAAGATAAATTACTAATGTACCATTTAATTTGTTAAGAATCATGATTTATTTCTGTAAGTATTAAAAAAAAAAAAAAATTCTGCACCTGCTCTCGGCCAAGCCGAGAGCAGGCGCTGCACTGCACAGCAGGGCTGTGCCCTGCTGTGCAGGGCCTGGCTGGCCTGGCCAGGATGGCCAGGGCCTGACCTAGCAGGCCCGGGTTGGGCTCATTTAGGAAAGAAAAAAAAAAATTTTAATCCAGGCCAAGCCTGGCCTGGCCTGGCTGGGCCAGAACTGGCCTGGCTTGGCCCGGTCAAGGCCGCCTGGGCTATAGCCAGGGCCCAAAGGCCCTGTTAAAAAAAAAAAAAAAACTTAGCAAAGGCCCATGTTACTTTCAGCCCAGCTTTTGTATGGGCTGTACCCTTCTGGATCCACATCTGCACACAAAACCCGACCCAACAGTAAATTTCAGACTTGTTAACCTGCAGAAAAATAATTAAAACAATTAGTAAAAAATATCAGAAAAATAGAGAAAAATATAAATAACAATCTGCACTGTCTCTACTTTTCATGATAAAATTTTCAGAAGAATAGCAACATAAATTAAATCAAATTATCCCCTTAAAGTCAGTTTTGTAAAATGATAAATTCGAACCCGTTAAGAAAATTAATGTTAAAAAGTTTTGAAAACCCAATAATGGAGAATTTAAAATTTGATAAAGTAAACCTATTAAGTTCATGTAATTCATAGGATCATACTCCCAACCTTAAGTTAATTAATAAGGATTAAATAAATTAAAGATACTAACAATTTCTATTGAAATAAATTGTGTAGATTTTCCGGGATTCTAGGATTTTGCAGTGCTTTGGATTGAGATCTACCCCAGGTGAGTGCTTTTTCCTCCTTCAGCTCACAAGAAGTCTTGTGAGGAAGGATTTTATCTACTTATCTACTTATGTTATTTAAACTAATGTGCTAGTACTTAGAAATTTTATAATTTCATGAATTACCTGCATGTATTATTTGTAGCATGTTTATGTATTCATGTATGCAATTAAGCACATTTGTTATTGACAATGGACCTCCTTGATCACTACATGACACCGGTTAGGACTTTACTACTATGACACACCTGAATGACATTTATGACCATCATGTTCATGTTATCCAACTACTGGAAAAACATTATTAGACGGTAACAATCTCATCCTGTTTATCATGTTCACCGACATACATATCCTGTTATACATGTATCACGATTTTCACTGCTATGTGGTTACCGTCATCATCACCGAGTTATCCCAGTAGATTTAGGTAACATGTACATTAATAATCTTGATAACTAAATTAAATAACTTACACTGGGATTGGGGAGATTGATGGAGGAGACAGCGTCTGTATTTTGGGTGGACCTAGGATTTAGGTTGCGCAGCCGAAAGAGGGTTCTACTGCAGGGTTCCCGTGGGGTGACTGGCACCCCGTCATGTTTCCTGTTCATGTTATACATGTTATACATGTACCTGTTCCTGTTTACATGTTCCTGACTACCTTGCGGTAGGTCCTGGTTCAGCGCCAGGAGTCTGGGCCGTGGTCCCGGGTATGCACGGGACCCACCTAAAACACAGACAATGTCTCAACCGATCAGTTTCAATAACTGAGGACCTCGATTGGCACGTGTAATAGGCGTAGTATGGGATGCGTCTATTAAATGTGACAATTGGTGTTCGCTGACATAATTTAATAATGAAAACTGAATCCTTATATTGATACTATAAACTGAACTTGACATTCTGACTTGCATGTTATTATAGACATTGATTATATTCATGACCTGAGGTACCTTTGATTATATCGCTGACTTGTTTAGCTATTATTTATTTCTTGTTGGCATGTTGTTCACTCTTATCATGCATATTTTCTTTTCATATGCTTTTACATTACATGCATGTGCATCTTCCCCTTTTTATTTTACCACTCACTAGGTCGCTTATTGACGACCCTGAGTTTGCTATGCTCAGATCCAGATCTGAGCACATTGCAGGACCAGGAGTACTTTGAGCGCGTTGCAGATCTTCAGTAGACCATCCGCAGTTCAGTTCGTGAGGACTTTTAGTATTTTTGCTTTTATTCTTGTTATGTTTTTGATAAGTGAACCTTCGAGACATTATTGTACTTGCTTTTGAATGCTGGAATAAATTGTGAACTTTATGTTTTGATTTAATACATTGAGGCTTAGCGTATTTTAATTGAAAATACGTCGCCGACTCTTGTCACGTACCCAATTTTGTGTATTTTGAGAAGCGGGGCGTGACAGATGGCATCAAGGAGTGGCACATTTATCTTCACTTGGTTGAAGATCTCAATTATTTTACATGTGTGGATTCTGCTTGTTATTCTTTAGCCTCTTAGGAAATGGTACTATAGGCTTGTACACCTGACTGGTTGACTTATCGATTTTAGATTCATCAGATTTTCAAGGATTGGGACTAGATGAGGTGGCTGCTTGAGTGTGATTGTGCTGAATGAGATTGGATGGTGTTGACACTTGATTATCAACTTTCTTTCCCGACCTTAATGTATGAACAACATTACATTGATTCAATGATTGATCCTCAGCCAAATGTGCTTGTTAAGAATTCCTAGGATTCATTATTGGTTGACTGGGCAAGGTACCTTTGTGCCTCTCATTATGTGGATTGGCTAATTGGCTCATTTGAATCTCTAGCCTCTGTATTGTTTGCATAAGGAAATCTTGGTTCTTCATATACCTTTTCATGTTTCTCTCAAAGTCAGTCATTCTCTTTTCATGTTGAGGATTCTGGAATGAAGATTATGGAGCTTGGTTGGGAAAGTTTTGTTGATAATTTAAAAAATTGTGCTGATGGTTGAGAGAATTATGATGGTGATTAGAAAAGTTGGGTTGATGATTGGAAGAATTATTGGAATGATGAAAGTGGCCTGCATGGTTTGACTGTGGGTGGTCATTATTGTGCTGGCTCCATGAGAAATTTGGGTGATTTCTCTAGCAGGATTATATGTTGGTGCGTAAGTATCAAAGTTCGGCCTTGAAAAGGCTGCATTCATTGGTTCTGAAAAGTGTTGTTGAGCCTGAAACACAGGACACTCCTAAAACACGATTCATGACCTGACAGTAAGTACAACCTGGAGTTGAAAATTGGTTTGGGCTGACTTGATTGACTGGACTTGGTTCCTTAGTTTCTAAAGCTTCCAGTCTTCTTGTTAGGTTAGCTAACTTAGCTTCATTAGCTATAAATGATTTAATTGAATGAAGACCTCCTTTTGAAGAGATGGAGTTTGGATTCCTAGAGCTTTCACTAGTTGGTTCCCATGGATGGTCTTTTCAGCTAGATTCTCTTATAAATCCCATCCTTTATTCTCATCCTTCTGCAAGAATCCCCTTTGGCACATGCTTTCTAAGAGGGTCTTGGTTGAGTAGTCTAAACCGTCATAAAGAATTAGGCATTGTCACCATTTCTTTATCCATGATGAGGACATTGGACAAGAAGGTCTTTGAAGCGTTCAAAATACCTCCAAAACGGTTCACTAGGTTCTTACTTGAACCCCATAATGTTTTTCCTAACGAGAGCAGTCTTATGAATTAGATAGAATTTCTTTAAGAAGACCTTGATGAAACCATCTCATGATGTGATAGAGCCGGCCGCTAAGCTGTAAAGCCATTTCTTGGCTAAGTCCTTAAGAGCAAATGGGACAAATCTCAACCTAATAGCATCATCTGCAAGGTGTGGGATTTTCATCATTAAGCATACTTCCTCAAATTCTCTCATGAAGAAATAAACATCTTCGGACTCTAAGCCATGAAACTTAGGGAGTGTGTTGATGAACTGTGGCTTAAGCTCAAAGTTGCGTTCACCAACCGATGGAAGTTGGATGCAGGATGGAAGTGAGATTCTAATATGATGGAAGTGAGGTTCTCCTGCAATGATGTCGGTTGAGCCATAACCGAATCTGGTTTTAGTTTGAACTTGGGTGGTGATGTGTTTCTAGTCAACCTAGATAAATTAGGGTCTCTTAACCACACTTGCATACACAAACACAATCACAAACAAGTTCACCAATAGTCAACAAGAGAAAACAACCAAGCCTAGTCTAAGGTAACCTGACCTAGACAACTCCTAACTGGTTGATTGTCCACAGGAGGTATAATGCAGACTTTGACCACAAGCTAATCACCCAGGTCAGGGCAAGATTGGTGGGAGGTATTCGCGCAAAAGCGACGGGCCTAATTAAGCCAACCCACCAGCCTTCGGGGTTTCACCCCTCAATCCCTTTCCTAGACACTCATTTGGCAGGAGTCAAATTCTAACACCTTCCCCCTTAGGATAATCTCCTAGTGAGTTCGAGATGTCCTTAAGGCTAACGTCTATCAGATTTTACTTAGGCTTGGGTTGTGCGTGCTTGGAGATGGTTTGTGGGCTAACTTTCCCACCTTATCTTGATTTGGGTTTTGCCCTTAGAATTGATTGCAAAGTGTGCAAGATATAGAAAAGTAACATTCACAAGTAAATATCACCCAAGAATATTTCTAAACTATATGCTATGCATACATACCTTGTTTCTAGCTATCTTCAATAGTAAAATAAACGTAATTAGATAAATGCCTAGAATGCAAGTATAAATATTTTTTAAGCAATTAACAATCACTCAGATTACTGTTGGATTAAAAATAGGGAGTGTGAATATCAAATACAGTAAGAATAATACACAAAAACTGTATTTTTGCTAAGCGGTATGTCCTGCGAAAAAGAGTTTTTTAGTAGTCCACAAATTTTCAAACTTACGCTGCAATTTCTTGAATTCTGTTTCCTACTTTCGAGAGTAGGGGCATAGAATAGCAAGTCTTCTCTTGCAAAGCTTGAATGCTAAATCTGAATCTTGACGTCCCTAAACCAAGACCCCAAACTTGTTAGAGAACAATTACACCGTTCCCTCCCCGGCAACGGCGCCAAAAATTGATTGTAAAATGAAAGAAAGCGACGAGAATTACCGTCTAGCTTTGGGCTAACGGGTCATGTCCACGAGGAGGAATGCGTTGAAAACTTTTCGGTGTTTTTATTTAGAAAGCAAAGAATGGTGTTTATATTTTAGTTGAAAAGAGAAGGGAGAGAAGGGAAGTGATTTAAAAAAAACTTAAAACTTAGAGAAGGCTTTGGAAAAGGTGATCTTTAAAAAAAATGATGAAGATTGTTTGGTTGTTTTTAATATAGGAAAAGATTCGGGCTTACTAATTTTTTACTCAACTACTTACTTATCTCAAGAACATTTTGGTGCATCACTTTTATCATAGGCAAAAACCTTTAGTTTCTTTTAATGTCAAAGTAAAACAAATAAGATGATTTTGGTTTAAATCTTAAGGCCTTTCTTAACGAATCATTAAAAAGAGAATGTTAAACCATCAAGCGCGAAGAAGCAAGTATGGAATAAAAACATCTTTAAGATATTTGTGTTTTGAAAATCCAATTTTAAAAGAAAATCATCCTCATGAGCTTTTAAGAACAAGGTTTAACTCATGCATTATTATAATTCAAGAGAGTCGCTTTCATAAAAATCAATCGAGAGATAGGAGGTGGAAAAGATTAATTAGTGAGCCCAGAAAACAAGTTTAGCTACTCTTGAATAATGCAAAATAAGACATGGAAATAAAATAAGACATACCTATGGAGAATGATTGAGGAAAATCGTGCATGAAAAGTGTGTGTTTTAAAATTAAGAGTTAAAAGTACGTGCTTTGGCTTCCTCGATACTTCCGTTATAGCATAGAGGTTAAAACGAGTCGAATCCACAAGGACGAGAGGCTATAGAAGCTTTATCGGTTGATTCACATGTGTGTTTAAAGTTCTTCAATGTTTGAAAAAATGAAAAGAAAGGAAACAAAGAATGAAAAGAGAAGTACGGTGAAATACAAAGAAGTGAGAAACATAGAAGAATGATTTTTTGTAGTTTTTGATAGTATTTCTAAAATAAAGTGAAAAAGAAAGAAAAACCTATGGCTACTAACTACTAATGACTCCACCAACATGCTAACCTCTTAGTGATAGTTGCCTCACATGTATCATTGGCCATCACTAATCCTTGGTTCAAGAGCATTTCAAAGCATGACCGATATGTAACTCATCTCATCCCAACTCGACAAAACAAGTGCAAGCTACACTCAAGCCATCAAAACTAAAAGTAAGCATGGAGTAAAGTAATGTTAGCTTGTTAGAGAGCTAGGAAATTAGAGTGTTAGATCCATCATTTGAGCCAGGGATATTTCTAGAGCCGCGCACGGCGCTTCGGCCGCTCGCTATCCTGTATGTCCCCTGTCGGCATCAACGCCCAGTTTCTGGTTTTCAGCCCCTGGTTTTGACAAAACAGCTTTCCAAGATCAATGGCTATATTATAGGTCTTTAATCACCCCTTAAATGGTGATTTAGGGTCTTCTTCTTCATTGCACACCAGGGACCTAGAAACATGCAAGCGAGGTATTATTAGCAGAATTTAGTATTAAATAAATGTGAAGATGTGGTATGAAATATGAAGTTTTAGAGATTAATCACACCCCCACACTTATCTTTTGCTCGTTCCGAGCAAAAACAAAAACTAAGAATTATTACACTACTTTCTCAGGTGATGCGATTGCACTGAGCATGTGCAACGAGCCGTTAAACCTCTAGGTTTCCCCTAGAGGAGTTTTGTCTCCTGAGAATTTTCAGCGGATTACACCCACAAAATCTATAAAGAAAGAAATCAAATGTTAATACTTTGAAAACGCATTTTGAAATAGAGAAAATTGATTGAAGTATTTTTGCGAAAATATAAGTGATCCAAGGTCATAGGTTAACTAGAAATTATTCTTCCTTAAACTAAGTCGAAATGCAAAATCTGATTATAAATTAAATGTAAGATTTAAAATTGAATTGAATCTGTGATCTTTCATAAAGCTCTTAGAAAAATATGCACTTTGTGAACTGTGAAGATTTATGGGATATCGACTCTAACTTTCATGCCATTGATTTGTGTATATATATATATTTTATTTATTTTTATTTTAATAATTTTTCTTCCTTAGTTTTCTTAGGCTTTCTTAATTATCTAGATAGCGAGCCTTTAGCTGGTGACTCCCAAACCATATGATCTTAGGGCACAAGATAAGAAAACCTCCGCAGAACTTAAGGACTCGAGTAAATAAGGCCACAAAACTAAAGTGGATTATTTTGATTTTGTCCACCATTTTAGGTGTGAATAATTATACTTCTTGAGGCATAATTACCCAACTTCAATAAGTGGTTTCTATATCATCATTTTTTATTTTATTTTTTTTATAGCTTTATCAGTCTTTGTTTCAATCTCAAAAAATTGTCTAAGTATGGAGTGCATAAATCTAAGAAAAAAATTTAAGATCAAATTATCTTTCCAATCTTACTTTCTTATCCTAAAATTTAAATAAGATCTATTATTTTGACTTTGTTTAAAAATTCATAATTTTAGGTCTTTCTAATTCCTAAGATAATCTTAATTTACTTAAAAATAAATCAAAACTATTTCCCTTATATCAAAAAGTTTTGTAAAAAGAAAGAAAAGAGAAAACAAGTGTAAAAGAAAGAAAATTTAAAACTAGCCTACGTTAGTAAACCCTCCCCCATACTCATCTCTTGCATTGTCCTCAATGTATCGTGAATGTGTATATACATGAAACAAATGGGAAGGGAGAAGGAAAATTGCCTCATGGTGGTGGCTTCGGTGGTGGTCTGATTGGGCCAAGCGTAGCTATCCAACCAAGATAATGTGGAACTTAAAGGAACCCACAAGTGAAAAACACTTAGAGGGGGGGTGAATAGGTGTAAATGCTAATTTAGAAACTAAATGCGCTAGATGCGGAAGCTTAAAACAATATTGCAATCACACTTAATATAACCAACAAGTATAGCCGATTCCTCCCCGTGAAGGGCTCTGGACTAACTCCTCTTGATTCCCCTAGATAAGGGTTGAGGTGCTATATGAAGCTCTTTGAAAAACACCTAGAGGGGGGGTGAATAGGTGTGATTGCTAATCTTAAAAATTTTAACTCTCTAAATGCGAAACCTAAAACAAGTGAGGCTCAACTTAGTACAATTCAACAAGTGTAGCCGAATTCCTCTTGCGAGGCTCTGGACTAAACTCCTCTTGATTCCCCTTGATATGGGTTGAGGTGCTATGTGAAACTCTTGTTGGATGAGTACGGGATTGGCACACACAAGTAAGAAATGAATGATATGAAAAATGATGCAAACATAATAATATATGGCAAGAATACAAGCAAGCAAATAGTAGCACAAGAGAATTAAACAATATCACAAGTATGCAATAGAAAGCAATAAGGAGCTATTGAAAAGTAAAGCAAGAGTTAGACGCAAAGGCAATCGCAAACAAAGTGATTTGTTTCGAGGTTCGAGCCACCGCTCTACTCCCCGCCTTCACCTCCGTGAAGGTTTCCACTATCCACCGAGGACGCCTTTACAATTTGGTCTACCGAAGATCGAGCACCGAGCTCCACCGAGTACAAAGGACCTCTACCGAAGAGGTTGCTCCACAAGGAAAGGATTACAAGAACAAAGTGATCACAACAAGATCACTACACTATTTCTCAAACTCTTTTACAAACACTCTCACTTCAATTACAACTTCACTATAGAATGAGTATAGGATTTTTGGCTCTATGAAGTGTGGTGAGAAAAACTTCAGTTGTAGAGTGATATTAGTAATCAAACACAACTGAAAAACAGGCTCAAAAAGAATTGGAATGAAAGCTTTAAACTCTTTTTCTTTTCTCTTTTGAAAACAATACAAACTTGAGGATTTTTCTTAGTGAAATGCAAGAGAGACTTCTCCTCTATTTATAGGGTTAAAAATAGGTTAAAACAATTTCTTTTGGTCTTATTTTCTCTGAAAAAGACCTGAAAAACACTGAAAAGTCTGCCAAGAAATCAGATAAAAAACAGATTTCAGAATTGCACAAAAGAGGAAAGAGCCGTTGGGATTTTGCAGGCCTGGCGGTCGACCGGTCCGGTCGACCGCCACCACTGCAAAGAGCCAGCGTTGGCTCTCGGTCGACCGGTCCGGTCGACCGTCCCCAAAGAGGAAACACAGTTTCCTTCTTCCGGTCGACCGGTCCGGTCGACCGAAAAAACTCGTGAGCAATTTGCTCTCCATCGGTCGACCGGTTCGATCGACCGACAGACATGCACAAGCAGTCATGTCCAGACACATCGCCGTCGACCGAAGTTGCCTGAAACAGAAAAACTGGACTGTTTTTTTGAGTTAGAAAAATTTGAGAAAT
>JAVJIF010005259.1:0-182563 GCA_038442645.1 Agave tequilana | reverse complement strand
ATCTTTCCAATCTTTTTCACCCTTTTTCAATTTCTTTGTACATATCCACTTCTATTTTCCACCTTCTCTTCTTTCATTTTTTCTTCTAACTTAACTTTAACTCTTTTTTATTTTCTTTTAAAGAACTAAAGAAGAACTTTAACCATTATTTATAGCATAAAAGAGAACTTACTAAAAAGCTTCATCACTAGTCCCTCCTTGTGGATCACGACCCGCATAGCCACTTACTATAGCGGTAGTATTGAGTACTTGCACATTCCATTCTAAAGTTCTGAAATTCTGTATTTTTGTGTGCAGGTAAAACCTCAATCAATAACCAAATCTGGTCTTGGTTCAAACTTGGGGTGGTGATGTGTTTTTTTTTACTAACCTAGATGATTTAAGGTCTCTTGACCGCACTTGCATACACAAACACTATCACAAACAAGTTCACCAATAGTCAACAAGAAGAAACAACCAAACTAGTTAAAGGTAACCTTGACCTAGTCAACTCCTAACTGGTTGATGTCCACAGGAGGTATAATGCAGACTTTGAACATAAGCTAATCAGCCAGGTCAGGACAAGTTGGTGGGTGATTGAAGAGATTGAAAGTGATAAAAATTACCGTGTGACTTTGGGCTAACGGGTCGTGTCCACGAGGAGGAATGCGATAGAAGCTTTTGGTGTTTTTGTTAAGTAATAAAGAATGAAGTTGGTGTCTTTGTTTTAAGTTGAAAAAGAGAATGGAGAGAAGGGAAATGATTAAAAGAAAATTGCAAATTTAGAGAAGGTTTTGGAAAAGGTGATTTTTATAAAGCTTGAAGAGTGATTTGTTTTATAAAGCTTGAAGAGTGATTTGTTATTTTTTAATATAAGAAGAAGATCTGGGCTTATTATCTCACTACTCAACAATGTGTCTTCTCTTGAAATTCTTAATACCTCAACTTGATCATAGGTAAAAACTTAAGATTGAGTTTAGAAAGTTTTAAGCAAAAAAAATAAGATAGTTTGGAAAAGTTAACTCTTTTCTTAATGAAATCATCTTGAGTGAATGTTAAATCATCAAATATTTCAAGTATGAAATAAAAAACAAGTTCAAGAAAAGTTTTAAAAGAAAGAGAAGTTTAGAAATCCAAACCCATCCTTATGTGCCTTCAAGAACACTTTCAAAGAAGAAAGGCTTTAGCTTAGGCATGCAAATAATTCATTAATTTTTTCATCAAAACCATTCAAAAAGAAGAGGGATCGGAGATAGGAACAATAGTGAGCCTAGAAAATAATTTAGCTACCATGAAAGATGAAAAACAATACATATAAATTAAGCAAAACATACCCGTGAATTGGAGTGGAAGAAGAGAAAGCTTGATCGTTTTATTGATGTCACTTCAATCTTTAGATTACAATCGCTCAATTCCTCTCTCTCACTGGTATTTGAAATGAACTACCAATTATAAAATAAAAGATACAACTTCTATACTATCTAATAAAGAGCCTAAATCTTAAATAACAAAGAGAAAACTAAAGCTAAGTTTCGGTCTCTTTTTCTTTAAAAAAATACAGTATTTATAGGCAAAAACCAAACAGGGAGGTCATACGAAGATAGGGGGAGCAAATGCTCCCCCAATAAACCCTAAACGCCACGAAAATGAGACTTTTGCTGCATTTCCGTGCCTTGGAGTGGCCAAGTGGCCACACCAGGTTGGAGGGACTCCTCCTTAGTTGGCGATTCTCTTTTATCTCCTGCTGATTTTCCCGTTTCAGCTCCGGATGTGTCAAAAACAGCCTTTGATCTTTTGGCTTTAACCACTTGATTTGGGAAGAATCATTTTAATCGGTTTTCAACCACTCTAATTTGCCATGACCTATCCTGATTTTCTTGATTTCAATTAATTCTGAATTAAATCAGAATTTGATGGCTTTTGGGCTCGTTTCTCTTTCCTATCATTTAACAATGGGCCTGCATTTTATAAAGAAAAATAGGACTTATTAATATGACTTATTTAGATAATAAAATGGTAATGTGACAATAAATATGCAATATATGTTACCGATCAGGGGAGGTATTCGCGCAAAAGCGACGGGCCTAATTAAGCCAAAACTACCAGCCTTCGGGTTCCGCTCTCAATCTCTGTCCTTAGATACTAATTTGGCAGGAGTTAAATTCTAACACCTCCCCCTTTAGGATAATCTCCTAATGAGTTCGAGATGTCCCTAAGACCAATGTCTATCAGATTTTAGTTAGGCTTAGGTTGTGCATGCTTGGAGATGATTTGTGGGTTAAGAAAGGGTAATGACTTTCCCACCTTATCTTATTTTGGGTTTTGCCTTAAAATTGATTGTGCAGAGTGTACAAGATATAGAAAAGTAACATTCATAAACAAATATCACCCAAGAATGTTTTCTGTACTATATGCTATGCATACGTATCTTATCTCCAACTATCTTCAACAGTAATCGTAAAAGAAAAAAAAAAGTAATTAGAAAAAATGCCTAGAATGCAAGTCTAAACATTTTTAAGTAATTAGCAATCATTCAGATTACTGTTGGATTAAAAATAGGGAGTGTGAATATCAGATATAGTAAAATAACACACAAAAACTGTATTTTTTGCAAAGCAATATGTCCTGCAAAAAAGAGTTTTAGTAGTCCAAAAATTTCTAGCTTTTTGTGGCAATTTCTTGAAATTCTGTTTCCTACTTTCGAGAGTAGGGGCACAGAATAGCAAGTCTTTCTCCTGCCAAAGCTTGAGTGCTAAATCTGATTCCTTAACGTCCCTGAAACAAGACACCAAACTTGTTAGAAAATAATTACACGTTCCCTCTCGGGTAACGACGCCAAAAATTGATTGTGGTTGAAAGCAGTGAGAGTTACCGTCTAGCTTTGGGCTAACGGGTTGTGTCCACGAGGAGGAATGCGATGAAAGCTTTTTAGTATTTTTGTTTTAAAAAGCAAAGAATGCTGTCTGTGTCTTTTTTTTAGTTGAAAAGAGGATGGAGAGTAGAGAAGTGATTTGAAGAAAAATTTAAAACTTGAAAAAGACTTTGGAGAAGATGATCTTTTAGAAAATGATTTGAGAGCGATTTGGCTGTAATTTAAATTATGAAAAGGATCCGGGCTCACTAATTTTCTACTCAACTACTTACTTATCTCAAGAACATTTTGGTGCATCACTTTTACCATAGGCAAAGACCTTTAGTTTCTTTTAATATTTAAAGTAAAACAAATAAGATAGTTTTGATTTAAATCTTAAGGCCTTGCTTAACACATCATTAAATTAGAATGTTAAACCATCAAGTGTTAAGAAGAAAGTAAGGAATAAAAATAATTTAAAAATATTTGTGCTTTGAAAGTCCAAGTTTAAAAGAAAAAACATCCTCATGTGCTTTCAAGAACAAAGTTTAACTCAGTCATTATTATGATTTAAGAGAGTTGCTTTCATAAAAATCAATCAAGAGAAAGGAGGTAGAAAAGATTGATTAGTGAGCCCAGAAGATGGTTTAGTTACTCATGATAAAAAGAAAACAACAAAAAGAATGAAAATAAAACATAAACATACCGAATTGAGTCGAGTTGAATATGCAAGTTGAATCTCCTTTGATTGTCACTTCAAGGATGAATTACACACTCAATCCACTCTTCTCTCTTTGCTGGTCTAAACTGAAAAGTAAAGATGAGATACAGCTTAACTATCTAACAATACTCCTAAAATCCTAAAAATGAACAAGAATTCTAATCCTAGTCTTCGCTCACCTCTCTCTGTAGAATGCAGTATTTAAAGGAAAAAAATCAAACGGGGAGGGCGAACGAAGATGGGGGGAGCAAATGCTCCCCCCAACAAACCTACCAAGCCGTGGAAACGCGGCTTTGGCCGCGTTTTCGCGGCCATGGTTTAGCCAGGTGGCCACACCTGGTTTGGTGGTAAATCCTTGTTTGGTGATACATCTTATCTCTTGCTGGTTCCTCATTTCAGCTCCTGGATGGACGAAACGGCCTTTGATCTTTGGCTTTATGATTTGGGAAGATTTGTTTTAACCGGTTTTCAACTTCTTTGATTTGCCATGATCTGACCTAATTTTCTGATTTCAAATTAATTCTAAATTAAATCAGAATTTGATGGGCTTTTGGGCTCGTTTCTCTTTCCTTTCTTTTAGCAATAGGACTGCATTTTATAAAGAAAAATAAGAATTATTATTAGGATTTAGATTAGATAAAACATAGTAATGTGACAATATATATGCAATATATATGACCGATCATGGGCAGAAGCTATATCGCTCGCTGAAGTTTAAATGAATAACGTTATTAACTTCATCAAATGCCATGTCATTCACCGATTGAGTGTCCCCTGAAGGATCATCATGACAACGGTGCTCAGTTTGCGAGCCAATCATTCTATCAGTTTTATGATAGTACCGAATTTAGAATGTCGCCTCGACTGCATATAACCCTGCTGCTAACTGGTTAGCAGAAGCATTCAATAAGACAATCATTAAGCTTCTCAAAAAGTTCATCTCCACAAGTAAAGGAGATTAGAATGAGAAGCTCAGCGAATGTCTTTGGGCCTATTGAATGACGATACGAACCCCAACAGGCGATACGCTTTTTCTCTGGTGTATTGGTGTGAAGTACTCATTCCTCGGAGATTCAAATACCGTCACTTCGTGTTGCTCTGATGACTAACATAACCGACGAAATAACTATTGGTTACGTCTCCAAGAACTTGAAGCACTAGACGAGATCGATTACAGGCTCAATAGCGTATTGAGCTTTATCAGGCTCCAATCTCAAAGGCCTTCAATAGAAGGATAAAAGAGAGAACTTTTCAGAAGGAAGATTTGGTCTTGGCTGTCAGATGACCTATAGTCATGACACATACGTCCAAAGGCAAATTTCAACCCAAATGAGAAGGACCATTTGTAGTAGAGGCAGTCTATTCAAATGGAGCATACCGCCTGTCAAATCTGAATAACAATATGCTTATGGTGCCGATCAATGACAAATTCTCGATGAAATATTATCCATGATCAAGTTAACAATACATCTCTGATCATTAAGTGTCCCTTCAAAGTCAAGCCGATTGAACATCAGGAGACAATACTACATAATGTCACCATTAAAGACATCAAAAAAGATTCCATGAGTTATGTTAGTTTCTAACTGACATCCCCAAGGAATTACATAAGCAACAAAATGATCCTATGCCTCAACGGCCAAGGATAGAGAAAAAGTTAACTTTTAAGCCCAACGAAAAGTCCTCGATAACTCATCATGTTGAGGGGGAATAACATGGCTAGCCCAACACAAATGATAGTTGGTATAGGCATACCAAACCTGTTGATAGCAAAGTATTTGCTAAAAATTCTACAGGACCTGATTCCGTCTTTCCCACCAAAGTCCCCTACCAATTCCCATCTATAGAATGGTGAACCACAAAAGGCTGTATTCATTTTTCCAATAAGATGAATCACAGATCAGAACTTTTATGCTTAAAGCTCATGCTTCTGACAGTAAAACATTTTGAATATCCTTGGCAGATTTTACTAATATCCCCAGTAGATCAAATTCACTTGCCATTCTCTTCAATAGAATCATAGGTCCACTCAATTGCTGTTATGTTTAAATACTTCTAATAGTAAATGACTTCTTGTCAAGTTAACATCACACCTCTGACAAGTTGCTTTATGAATCTCCAAGCAGAGAAGTTGTCACAATCACTTCGGACAAAATCTCCTTATAATTCTCTAGCAAGAAATTTGGTTGTTACGTTAATGATTACTTTGATAATTTTTTAGGAAACAATCATCTCCTATCGAATCCCTTTAGAGTTCTTTATGTCACGTTAATGATTACCTCTGACATCATAGATAACACTAAACTCTCTATAATCTCTTATGGGATTGATTTTCTAACCCAAACACATTTATAATAGATTCCTCTCGGAGTTTATTATTAACCTTTTTCAGTCCCCAATAGACTCTTTGGTTGTTACGTTAACATTATACCTTTGACAATTTCTTCCAAAACTCCTCCAAGAAACGCTAAATTTCCTACAGAGTATCAAATTACATTCCCTAGTGGAATAACTCTTTTTTGCCATCATGTTTAGTTAACTACCTCTGAGCAACAAGAGCTGGAGCTAGGTTGCTTCTTAATCGGTTATGTCTATATTACTTCTGAACTGACAGATAGCCAAATCTCATCTTTCAGTCCAGAGAGACTACTCTTTCTTGCCTTTATGTCTAGTTTATCACCTCTGAATGGTAGGGCTCTGAGTCTAGTAACTCATAATCGGTTATGTCCAGTTTATCATCTCTGAGCCAACGGGTACCTAGATCTCTTCCCTTTTATGGTACTCAAATGTCATGTCCAGTTAATCACTTCTGAAAAGACGAGTCCATAACCTTATTCTCCTTTTCCTGTTAGGGCCAGGAATTCTCGCTGTCAAGTTAATATAACTACCTCTGAACAGCGAATTGCGAGTCTGGTGTCTCTTAGTTAGTTTTGTCCAGTTTGTCACTTTTGAATCAACGGGTGCCCAGATCCAATTCACCCTTGCAGTCTCCAGTGAGCTAACTGCTAAGTTAATATATCATGCCCAGCTTCCCAAATATGTTGGAGCAGAGATACGATGAGAGTTGACGATGTATATACGCGAGAAAAATACCCCATGTATACACGCTAAGCCTAAAATTACCTAAACAAGTTATGTAAATCAACAATAAAGGCTATAAAGTCATTGCAATAATTCATTTAATTCCCATACATGATAATGTTATTGTATGAGTAATGAACAGAACAACTATCGAGTCCAATCTATGTAGAAAATCAATGAAAATCAACAGAATGAAAAGAAATACATGAACTACACCAAAGATCTGGTGATCAAGAAAAGGAGACTTCATACTCATCAGATACTGATTGCACACATTTATTGCATTATTCTTTATTACATATCCACATTTATCATGTAATAAATCTGCTAAATTCTTTGTCTTAAATGTCTATTTTGCAGAAGATAATCATGGGGAGAAAGAGGATAAAATTAAATAAATATCAGTTAAATTCAGATTTAACTAGATCTATCTGGTTAGAGGAGGAAGATCCCAAATCTAGTTGGTTAAATTCAATTTTGGTGAATCAAGTGGTTAAAACTAAAGATCAACCGAGGATAACGTCAAAATACAGAGTCCAAATCCAAAGGGATAAATGGATAGAGAGAAGATCAACGGATGAGATGAAGCAATTTTGACTCAGATTCTGGCTGGATATATTTCAGTATTTGAATCATAACTTTCGCTACAAGAACTCATATCTGATGATTCAAGATGATGCAAAAAGAGGACTTAAAGGGTTACAACTCTTAAGTTGATTATTATTTCTAACTCTGTCATTTGATAAGCTATATTTAGAAATCAATATGCCAATAAGCTGCAAATTAGGACTGAATATCCACATCAAATCAAGTTTGGAGATAAGAGGAGGATTCAAATTCAGAAATAGTCAGCTTCTCTTATCTTCATACTTCTCTACCCTCTGCATTTCTCCTATAAATACCTACAGTCTCAAAGGCAAGGGGACGACCAAGCAGAGATAGATTTTAGGCTAGTTTCCATTCTTTTTAGTGTAGGTTTTTATTTCTTTTTATGTAATTTTTATTTCTTTGTAAGCATAGGTTAGACTGAGATTCATGTAAGTAAGAGAGAGGCTTATGTTGAGAGTGACACTGATGTACCCTCCTCCTTTCTTCCATCATTTCTGCAAGCAATAAAAGGTAACTTTTTTTTTATTTTCGTCTTTACTTTTGTTTTTTTCTTCTTCTGTCTACTTTCCTCTTTTGGTTATGATGAGTATCCAAGTGAATCTAGAAGCATTAGTATAGCCATGTCTGTGTGAGTGCCACCGATATTTCATGATGATGTTCTCCTCAAGATTCCGTATCATTTCATTCTTGTTCATCTTGATGATGTAATGCAAATGGGGACTGAGCTCGATCTTATGGATTATGCGTTGATCGCCTCCTGTAACGCCCTGATTAGTACACAAAAGTGCATATTTTACATCATAACTCCCATGCATAATACAAATAAATAAGTGATTTTTAATCTTCTTCTCTACTTATTTGCAGGTATACACTTAAAGGAGAGTTAGCCAAATTAATTACCTTAATTAAGCAATAATTAAGGTGATTAATTAAAAGATTAAAGATAAAGCCAAATCCAATCCAGATCTAGAGAGATTCGCGCAACAAACTCAGAATCCAAGTAGTCCACGTGGCTAACCAACTCTCAACTGAACTGTACCAGAAAGATCTGGACCAACGGCCCAGATCTGGCCGCAATCCCGCGGCAATCCGCGGCAAGATCATGGCCGTTGGTCCCCGGATTTTGTGGCAACAACCTACTCTCCAGAAGCTTCTCAGTTCTCCTATAAATACCTCACTTGGACCTGCGAGCTGAGACTGATCAGAGAAGAGAGAGGGTTTAGTTCTAGGTTTTGTATTTTGATAGTTTTTGTTTAGGGTTTTTAGCTCTCTATGATCTTCTTCTCCCTAGATTTCATTACAAGAGAGATTTGTATGAGAGAGAGAGCTTGTATCAACAAGGAGTGACATTTTTTTTTTTTTTACCCGTTCCTATAGATACGGAGACGTTATGGCGACGCATATACGCGAGGTAAAATACCCTCGTATACGCGCTAAGCCTCAAATGTAACCTGAACAAGCTATAAATCGGAAGCATAATGATCAACGAGCACTGCAGTAATACATATAAGACCACACATGATAGCAATGAATAACGGGAAGAAAATGATAGCTGAATAGAAGTCAAAGGTGATATACAGGAATCAAAGAGTAATAACAAGAATGAAATGCAAGTATACCAGGATCAAGAGGAGAGGACCCACCCAAGCTCCTCGCAGGGCGTACCGTCTCATCGAACACCTGCACATTAGAACAATCGTCCAATAGCTGGACGTGCAAATCCAGGGTCGTCAGAATGCGACCATAATGAGTGTGTGTGTAAAGGGGAAAGAACTCGTGCAGAAGAAACAATGTGCATAATTAGTAGTAAGAGCAACAGTAAATAGAAAAGGCTAAATAACAAGATAAAAAGCTGAACAGTAATACACATATGATGAAACATGAATACAGGTAGTAAACAAATGGCACAACTGTAAATATGCAATCAATGTCAAGGCGTGTAATCTATCACATGTCACTAGGTTGGCATCCAAGTCTGGTCATAAGTCTGGTCCTGGTCATGATAATCTGGTCATGGTTATAATCATATGTCTGACATAGTGATATATAAATATACAATCAGGTAATTACAGTCAGTCACAAGGCATCAACAGTTTATTATTAATTATGTCAGCGAACACCAATTGTCACATGTAATAGACGCATCCCATACTACGCCTACCACACATGCCAATCGATGCCCTTAAGTTATTGAAACTGATCGGTTGGAGACATTGTCCATGCTTTAGGTGGGTCCCGTACATACCCGGGACCACGGCCCAGACTCCTGGCGCTGAACCAGGACCTACCGCAAGGTAGTCAGGATCATGTAAACAGGAACAGGTACATGTATAACATGTATAACAGGAAACATGACGGGGTGCCAGTCACCCCACGGGAACCCTGCAGTGGAACCCTCTTTCGGCTGCGCAACCTAAATCCTAGGTCCACCCAAAATACAGACGCTGTCTCCTCCATCAATCTCCCCAATCCCAGTGTAAGTTATTTAATTTAGTTATCAAGATTATTAATGTACATGTTACCTAAATCTACTGGGATAACTCGGTGATGATGACGATAACCACATAGCAATGAAAATCGTGATACATGTATAACAGGATATGTATGTCGGTGAACATGATAAACAGGATGAGATGGTTACCGTCTAATAATATTTTTCCAGTAGTTGGATAACATGAACATGATGGTCATAAATGTCATTCAGGTGTGTCATAGTAGTAAAGTCCTAACCGGTGTCATGTAGTGATCAAGGAGATCCATTAACAATAACAAATGTGCTTAGTTGCATACATGAATACATAAACATGCTACAAATGATACATGCAAATAATTCATGAAATAATAAAATTTCTAAGTACTAGCACATTAGTTTAAACAACATAATTAGATAAGTAGATAAAATCCTTCTTCATAAGACTTCTTGTGAGCTGAAGGAGAAAAAGCACTCACCTGGGGTAGATCTCAATCCAAAGCACTGCAAAATCCTAGAATCCCGGAAAATTTACACAATATATTTCAATAGAAATTGTTAGGATCTTTTATTTATTTAATCCTTATTAATTAACTTAAGGTTGAGAGTATGATCCTATGAATTACATGAACTTAATAGGTTTAATTTACTAAATTTTAAATTCTCCATTATTGGGTTTTCAAAACTTTTTAACATTAAACTTTTTTAACGGTTCGAATTTGCCATTTAGCAAAACTGACTTTAAAGGGGATAATTTGATATGATTTAAATAGTTAAGATTTAGTTATTGGTAATGGGTTTAGATTTGATAATGAGTTTATAGATAATGGGTTGAGTTTGGGTATGGGTTATGGGCTAACGGGCTAATGGGTATGGACTTTAGGAAAATAAATCAAAATGAAAAGGAAAAAAAGAAAGGAATAAGAAAAGAGAAGAATGAGCTTACATGAAATGAGTAGTTGGGCTAATGGACTTGACTAATGGGTATAGAAGAGATAATGGGTTTGGGTTTGTGTAAATGCTAATGGGTTATGAGATATAATAGGCATGAATCAAGATAAGGGGTAAGAGTCAAGAATCAAAGGGAGATGGAAAAGATACTACTACTAATAACAAACATAAGAATAAAATAATAACAATAAGAATAATAACAATACTACTAATAATAATGACACCACTAACAATAATAGAAATAATTAATAATGAAATGATACTAGAAATATTCACTACCAATAATATCAATCAATCAATAGTAATATGTAATTTAAAAATATTGATAAGAAATATTGGTATTACATATATAAAACCAAATTACCATTTACTATCTTAAAAAAAATTGTAATGTAACTCGAGTTAATAAATAATAATAATATCACAAGTAAAATAAAATAAATACTTTAGAAAAATAAAAATACAGTATTTTAGATTAGGGATATTACATTCTACCCACCTTAATAAAAATTTCGTCCTCGAAATTTCAATAAAGTAGGGAATGATAGAAAAACAGAATCAAGTGAGAAAACAACCAAGCTTTCACATCACTTCTAAACACGTCATGGGTCCGGTACGCTTCCGCTGCGCGCTCTGATCTCTGTTACCGACTTTAAAATGGAGTGATCAAACTCAGAAGACAAAATTAGGAAAATAGATTCGAAAGGAGGGTAGGAATCAAGATGAAACCAAGATTACTCTAGAAAAAGAGTTGGAATTAGGGAAATCAAAAGAATCAAAAGATGGATTCCAAAAGGCAAGATGATCAATAGCTATTCCTCAAAACCAGATCCATCCAACTATAGTTAAGATCATAACTAAAGAGAGTAACGTCCTCAATCAATAAGAAATCTAGATCATCTTTATATCTAGTATCCAACGTCGGTAAGATCATCAGTACTCCATCAACATAATTAAGGTAAATCCGAAAGTCTTTGGTCTAATAATCTAAAACCAAGATCATGTTACATGTCTATTTCAAGGGTAAGCTATACACTCACATAATGACAATCCAACAAGATCAAGCTCCTCTATAAACTGATCAAGATCCAATATAAATATATCATAGGTCAACTCCAACTCTAACTAAGTTAATGCCAGTCCAAGTATCAGCAAATCAGTATATTGGTAAAGCAATGTCATATCTAACACTATGTAACGCCCCGATCCTAAAGATATGGAGTCGTTATGGCGACGCATATACGCAAGGGAAATACCCCACGTATACGCGCTAAGCCTAAGTTGTAACCTGAACAAGCTATACTCTCAACCATGAAAATCACTGTAATATGACATATAAAAACTACACATGATAACAATATGAATGACCGGAAGAAGATGGCAGTTGGATGCAATACAGATAGAGTCATGGAGTAACTGGAATAAGGGAGAAATGAGGGTACCAGAATGAAGAGAGGGAGACTATGTCTAACTCCTCGCAATACGTACCGTCTCATCAAAATACCTGCACATTAGAACAACCGTCCAATAGCTGGACGTGCAAACCCAGGGTCGTCAGAACGCGACCATAATGAGTGTGTGTGTAAAGGGGAAGAACTCGTGCAGAAGAAACAATGTGCATAAATAGTAGTAAGAGCAACAGTAAATAGAAAAGGCTAAATAACAAGATAAATAGCTGCACAGTAATACACATGATAATAACATGAATAAAGGTAGAATATAACTGGCACAACTGTAAATATGCAATCAATGTCAAGGCGTGAAATCTATCACATGTCACTAGGTTGGCATACAATCTAGTCCAAGTCATGGTCACAGGTCTGGTCCTGGTTATGGTCATATGTCTATCACAGTGATATATGTACAGTCAAGTGATACAGTCAGTCACGATATGCTATAACAATTTATTAACATTTATTATGTCAGCGAACACCAATTGCCACCTGTAATAGACGCATCCCATACTACGCCTACTACATATGTCAATCAGGGTCCTAAGTTATTGAAATTAGTGGAAGAGACATTGTCCATGCTTTAGGTGGGTTCCGTACATACCCGAAACCACGACCCAATCACCTGGCGCTGAACCAGGTCCTACCGCTAGGTAGTCAATAACAATAACAATAACAATGTGTCAATACAATGACAATATGAACAATACGGGATGTCAGTCATCCCCCGGAACCCTGCAGTGGAACGTATCTCGGCTGCGCAACCTGTATCCTAGGTCCACCCAAAATACAGACGCTGTCTCTTCCATCAATTTCCCCAATCCCAGTGTAAGTTGTAAATTTACATTATTATCTTTTATAACAATTAATGTCCATGTCATTTCGATTACTGAGACGATACGGTGACAATAACAATATCAATGTGACAATAACAATGTGAACAATAATACCGTGTAAACGGTAAAACAATATAACAATGTATGTTATGGTCTGACAATATTTTCCCAGTAACTTTCAATAACATGGATAAAATAACAGTAACAGTCTAGCTACTGCTCAATAAACAGTCTCAACTAAAGCTGACCATAATCTCATCCATCCATGTTAAAGAGATATCAATAACTAATCCATCAACTTATAGTCTCAATACAATTCTCATGAATCACTAAGTATCAGTCCGTATCAGTGCAATCCAAAACGGTGACTATCATATCAATGAATCTGTAATTAGTCCTCTCCTCAACACCAATATGTTCTAATCCTATACCCTCAACAACTGAGATCAAATAATAACTATTTTCAAACTCCAAGATGTAGATCACCATTATAATAAGTCATCTCTGCTAACTGAAATAATCAATAACCAATCATGAAGTATATGGTATGTCCTCGAGATCAACAAGTCAATACATATTGAATTTATATCTAAACAGTCAACATCCTCAATAAGTAATCTAGAATATCTACTCTTGATAATCAACATCAACAACATAGCATCTAACAGATCCCAAATTCCTGCAACGTCAATCTCACCACAATACAAGACAGGCTCCAATAAAAAGGAATATAGATCCTGGGTAACCTCTAACTCAAGATCAATTTAAGTCACAACTCAACTAATCCAGTCATATCTGATATGTCCTCAATACTCAACTAATAAAGTCAGGTCTAATTACTGGTCATCATTCTATGTAAATAACATAAGTCCCTGGTCAATCCAAAGTCAACACAACCAACTCATGATTCCAATAGTTCCATAATCATCAAGTTTCATTACACATCTAGTAATCTGATTCAATAATTGTTGTTCCAACATATAACCATAATCAGACACAGCTCTCTCACTCTAACAATCTAATCTGATTTCCAAATCCTCAAGGGTTCACACTTCTATTAAGATCAAACATGATATCCCAATACTCGGTGTCCAACATATCATAAACATGTATCTAAGTTCTAACATGATAAGTCAGGTCATTCCATCATATATCCATCTCAATTACCCTCATGCTACATCCTGATATGTCTACAACAATACTCTAGATATACATAGGACAAACATGAGGGTTCTAACATGTATCAATAATCATGCATATCATATCCCTATACACCCAACATGTAAAATAACAGTAGATGACCGTCCACCCCCACGCTCGATGATCTCCACACATAAACATGTAACATAAGAAATCTACTCAACAATTTACATCACATATAAAATAATATCTGCGATCATTTAATAAATAAAGAGAGAGAAAGAGAGAGAGACACTCACATGAAATGACGCGGTTTCAGATCCGAATCGCCGTCTGGTCTTCACTGCACGAACTGGTACTGGTCTATGAATAATCCCATGCATCGGTCTTCGAATCTCCTGTGTGTCGGGTCCACAACGGTACGAATCCGAATCATGTTCGGGTCTTCTGCAACTGATCCGGAATACTGTAGCATGTAACCAAATATACAAATAAATATAAATGCACGCTAAACACTTACATGTGCATACGGACATATACGCATATACCCACATACACATGCATATATGTCCGTATCTATATGCATATATGTGCATACGGACATATATGCATATAGATACGGAGACGTTATGGCGACGCATATACGCGAGGTAAAATACCCCTCGTATACGCGCTAAGCCTCAAATGTAACCTGAACAAGCTATAAATCGGAAGCATAATGATCAACGAGCACTGCAGTAATACATATAAGATCACACATGATAGCAATGAATAACGGGAAGAAAATGATAGCTGAATAGAAGTCAAAGGTGATATACAGGAATCAAAGAGTAATAACAAGAATGAAATGCAAGTATACCAGGATCAAGAGGAGAGGACCCACCCAAGCTCCTCGCAGGGCGTACCGTCTCATCGAACACCTGCACATTAGAACAATCGTCCAATAGCTGGACGTGCAAATCCAGGGTCGTCAGAATGCGACCATAATGAGTGTATGTGTAAAGGGAAAAGAACTCGTGCAGAAGAAACAATGTGCATAATTAGTAGTAAGAGCAACAGTAAATAGAAAAGGCTAAATAACAAGATAAAAAGCTGAACAGTAATACACATATGATGAAACATGAATACAGGTAGTAAACAAATGGCACAACTGTAAATATGCAATCAATGTCAAGGCGTGTAATCTATCACATGTCACTAGGTTGGCATCCAAGTCTGGTCATAAGTCTGGTCCTGGTCATGATAATCTGGTCATGGTTATAATCATATGTCTGACATAGTGATATATAAATATACAATCAGGTAATTACAGTCAGTCACAAGGCATCAACTGTTTATTATTAATTATGTCAGCGAACACCAATTGTCACATGTAATAGACGCATCCCATACTACGCCTACCACACATGCCAATCGATGCCCTTAAGTTATTGAAACTGATCGGTTGGAGACATTGTCCATGCTTTAGGTGGGTCCCGTACATACCCGGGACCACGGCCCAGACTCATGGCGCTGAACCAGGACCTACCGCAAGGTAGTCAGGAACATGTAAACAGGAACAGGTACATGTATAACATGTATAACAGGAAACATGACGGGGTGCCAGTCACCCCACGGGAACCCTGCAGTGGAACCCTCTTTCGGCTGCGCAACCTAAATCCTAGGTCCACCCAAAATACAGACGCTGTCTCCTCCATCAATCTCCCCAATCCCAGTGTAAGTTATTTAATTTAGTTATCAAGATTATTAATGTACATGTTACCTAAATCTACTGGGATAACTCGGTGATGATGACGATAACCACATAGCAATGAAAATCGTGATACATGTATAACAGGATATGTATGTCGGTGAACATGATAAACAGGATGAGATGGTTACCGTCTAATATATTTTTCCCAGTAGTTGGATAACATGAACATGATGGTCATAAATGTCATTCAGGTGTGTCATAGTAGTAAAGTCCTAACCGGTGTCATGTAGTGATCAAGGAGATCCATTAACAATAACAAATGTGCTTAGTTGCATACATGAATACATAAACATGCTACAAATGATACATGCAAATAATTCATGAAATAATAAAATTTCTAAGTACTAGCACATTAGTTTAAATAACATAATTAGATAAGTAGATAAAATCCTTCTTCATAAGACTTCTTGTGAGCTGAAGGAGAAAAAGCACTCACCTGGGGTAGATCTCAATCCAAAGCACTGCAAAATCCTAGAATCCCGGAAAATCTACACAATATATTTCAATAGAAATTGTTAGGATCTTTTATTTATTTAATCCTTATTAATTAACTTAAGGTTGAGAGTATGATCCTATGAATTACATGAACTTAATAGGTTTAATTTACTAAATTTTAAATTCTCCATTATTGGGTTTTCAAAACTTTTTAACATTAAACTTTTTTAACGGTTCGAATTTGCCATTTAGCAAAACTGACTTTAAAGGGGATAATTTGATATGATTTAAATAGTTAAGATTTAGTTATTGGTAATGGGTTTAGATTTGATAATGAGTTTATAGATAATGGGTTGAGTTTGGGTATGGGTTATGGGCTAACGGGCTAATGGGTATGGACTTTAGGAAAATAAATCAAAATGAAAAGGAAAAAAAGAAAGGAATAAGAAAAGAGAAGAATGAGCTTACATGAAATGAGTAGTTGGGCTAATGGACTTGACTAATGGGTATAGAAGAGATAATGGGTTTGGGTTTGTGTAAATGCTAATGGGTTATGAGATATATTAGGCATGAATCAAGATAAGGGGTAAGAGTCAAGAATCAAAGGGAGATGGAAAAGATACTACTACTAATAACAAACATAAGAATAAAATAATAACAATAAGAATAATAACAATACTACTAATAATAATGACACCACTAACAATAATAGAAATAATTAATAATGAAATGATACTAGAAATATTCACTACCAATAATATCAATCAATCAATAGTAATATGTAATTTAAAATATTGATAAGAAATATTGGTATTACATATATAAAACCAAATTACCATTTACTATCTTAAAAAAAATTGTAATGTAACTCGAGTTAATAAATAATAATATCACCAGTAAAATAAAATAAATACTTTAGAAAAATAAAATACAGTATTTTAGATTAGGGATATTACACCTCCGAAGCAAGGTAAAACATGCAAGGGTTCCAGGTAAGTCATCAACCAAAGGAGGAAAGTTTTTCTTTTAGGTTTTCTTTTCTTTTAATTTAATGTAAATTACCAACACCACTATCTTTCAAATTTCTTTCACTCTTTGTCATTTCTTTGTACGTATCCACTTCTAATTTCTCCACCTTCTCTATATATCACTTTCTTTCTAACTTAACTATAACTCTTTTTTTTTCTTTTAAGAACTAAAAGAAGATCTTTAACCATTCTTTGTAACCTAAAAGAGAACTTACTAAAAAATCTTCCATCGCTAGTCCCTCCTTGTGGATCACGACCCGCATAGCCACTTGCTATAGCGGTAGTATTGAGAACTTGCACTCCTTATTCTTAAGTTCTGAAATTCTGCATTTTTGTGTGCAGGTCTAACTCAATCAAATTTTGGCGCCATTGCCGGGGAGGGACGGTAAGTAACTCTCTTTAAAGTTTACATTTTTGGTTAACCTTCTTCTTTGTTTTTGGTGTACAGATTTAACAAGGAATTTTTGCTGCATTGGACATATAAGTGGCTCTGGACTCTGCTCAAGAAAGCAGAGCCCTGAAGCCCTCAGATTTGCTACATTCTTGTAGCAATCTGAGTGAACTACTAACCTGTATTTTTTGCAGGTTAGCTGAATTGTAAAGCTAAAAATCTATAGCTATTTTCTTTGTTTGTCTCACTGTACTTACTTTCTAACTTCAACAGTAAAATGATGTTTGTTAAATGCTAAAAACGGTTTAGACTTGCATTTAGGCACGTGTCTAATTCGTTTACATTTTACATTACTGTTGAAGAGTGCTAGAGCCAAGGTATATGTGCATAGCATTTAGTATAAGGTTCATTCTTGTATGAATATTGCTTGAGTGTTACATTTTTCTATATAATTGTACACTGCATTAAATTGATTTAAGGGCTTGTCCTATTAACAAGATAAGGTGGGAAAGTCATTACCTCCCTTAGCCCACAAACAATCTCCTCACTTACTAACCCAAGCCTAACTAAGACTGAGTAGATGTTGGCTCTAGGGACATCTTGAACTCAATTAGGAGATTATTCTAAGGGGGAAGGTGTTAGAATTTGACTCCTACCAAATCAGTATCAAAGGGATTGAGGGGCGAACCCCGAAGGCTGGTGGTTTGGCTTAATTAGGCCGGTCGCTTTCGCGCGGATACCTCCCACCAATCTTGCCCTGACCAGACTAATTAGCTTGTGGTCAAAGTCTGCATTATACCTTCCATGGACAGTCTAACCAGTTAGGAGTCGTCTAGGTCTAAGGTTTACCCTAACATAGGTTAGATTTTTTTTTTTATTTGTTTGCTTATTTGTTTGTTTTTTCTTTGTTTGCGTTTGAAATTTATTGTGTGATATGGCTTATAACAATAGTTTTTTTAATTTTAATGGTAATCCATATTACACCCCGACCTCTTTTTCAGATATTACCAACCCGGCATATCATAACTTTAACCAACCTAGTGTGCCGGATTGGTCTTATCCGAATCAATATAATCCATGCCCCAATCTTATAACCATAATTTCTAAAATAATTTCAACTCTTCACAGAGTCAATGGGGATTCACCTCCCCTGAGTCCAATTTTTAATCAACTTGTCCTCCTTATCCATAATATTTCAAAGATTCATACTCAGTTCCACCAGTTCAAAATAGAAAACCATCAATCTTGGAAATGAGTATGCGTGAGTCTAAGCAACAATCACAAAATCTGACGGACTCACAATTTCATCACAAATTTCAAAACAAACTTTATCTTTTCAAGTCCAATTGCAACAATACGATGAACCAATCAACTATGAAAAGATGCTTGAAGCCATGACTCAGGCTCAAATCGCTCGTATCATGACATAGATATGATGATCCAAACTCTCCGTTCTCACCGTTTGACCATTTCTGATGTCGCTAATCATTAAGTTAGAGCCGAAGAATCATGTTGTTTTGAAAAATAAGATTCCGTTCAGTGCAACCATTAGAACTTGCCCAAACTCTAAATTTAAAAATGGCATTGACAGTTTGGCAAGCTATCCCTTTCCTGAAATTGAACTTGAGAATGAATATGATCCTGAACCTCAACTTGGTGATTCAATTCTACTTCCTGATTCAATCATGACTCCGGTGTCTTCACTTGATTTCAATCTTTTTTTCGAGTCAACATTGGATCCTGTGCCAATTCATCATGAAATTGATAACCAATCTTTTATGATCATCATATTGAAGTTGACTAATTTCATACTTTTGAAAGTCCCATTGACAAATTGACAAGTTCTCATTTTATAGAATTGAACTCAATGAGAAATGTGACCTAGATTATCAAATTTGTGATCCAATTTAAATTCCCGAATCAATATTGACTCCTGTTTTGTTACCCGACTTGAGTAATATTTTAGAGTCAGTTTTGATTCCCACACCTGTCATTCTTGAACTTGAATCACCAATATTAAGTCACATTCCATTATGGGGACTTCTTGATTTGGACCTACTTCCTGAACCGATCTCAACTCTTGAACCTTTACTTGACTTACTCACTTTCCTGAGTCGGTATCAGTTCCCATACTTCCTAAGTCCAAGTCAATCATTCCACCTTTTCACACTCCATTTTGGGATAAGGCGGTTGACAAAATTGACTCCGAAATTAATTACGAAATTTGAAAATTAGATGGCGTTAAATTTTTAATAAAAACTGTTCATATATACATTATTTTAGTGGGTTATATAAGAGAGATTTCTGGTGGGTTCCTCCGAACTCTACGAAAATTCGATTGGGCCGCATTTCGTGGACCAATCAGACCACCACCGGAACCACCACCTTAAGGTAATATTTTCCTTCCCTTTCTTCTTTTTCATGCATCTATGCATTAATTCAATATTGAGGACAATGCATGAGATATGTGTGGGAGAGAGTCTAACATAACTTAGGTTTTTCTTTTATAAAAAAACGAAAAAGAAAAAATTATTAACATTTTCTTTAATTTTAAAAACTTTTTGAAAATAGAAACAATATTTTGACATATTTTTTTGTAAGAAATTAAGTCAATTTTAAGGAATAGGAGAATCATAATTAGAATTTCTTATACTTGATTAAAATAAGATTATTTGTTTGATTTCTAAGGTTAACAAGAAAATTTGTGAAAGTAATTTAGTCTTGATCTTTACCTTGAAGAAATATGCACACCTTATACACTTACACACTTAGGGTTCAAAAATAAAGATTCTTATGCCTTATTAAAAAAAGAAAAAAAAATATATCGAAAGATGAACAAATCTAATTATGATTAGCTTGGTGCTTTGGCCTAAGCAAGCCTTGGTATTTATGTGAAAGATGATTAGATAAGTTTGAGAAAAATATATATATAAAAATCCTCTGATAAAGCTGAGTATTTTGTGCCTAATAAAGCATAAGTATTCACGCCTAAAAGCAGTTCATATAATAAAATCCTTAGTTTTATGGCCTTATTTGCTCGAGTCCTTAAGTCCGTGGGGGTGTTTTCTCACCCGGTGCCCTAAGACTGTTTGGCTTAGGAGTCACCGATTAAAGGCTCATTACATGGGCAGATTAGAAAGCCTAATAGGAACTAAGGAATACTACCACCAAAAATAAATAAAAAATATATATAAAAAATAAATAAGGCATAAGAGTTAGAGTTAAAGAACCCTTAGTCAAATTTTCACGGTCACAAGGTGCATATGACTTAGGGTAAAGTAATAGACTAGATGAGAAGTACAATTTGACTCCTTACTTTGATTGATAATAAATTTTTGAATAGAGACGAAGTTTAGGAATGAAAAATTCGATTTTCCGATAACTTATAGATTACTTAAATCTTACAATAATATTTCAAATATTTTTCTTTCAAAATGTATTTTTAAAATATAAACATTTTTCTCTTTCTTTATGGATTTTGTGGGTACAATCCACTAAAAACCCTCACGAGACAAAACTCGTCCTCTAGGGGTAACCTAGAGGTTTAACGGCTTGTTGCACAAGCTCAGTGCAATTGCGTGACCTACGAAAATGGTCTAATAATCTTTAGTTTAATTTTATTGTTTGGCTCGAGGACGAGCAAAAGATAGATGTGAGGGTGTGATTGCACGCATTTATTGCATTATTCTTTATTACATCCACATTTATCATGTAATAAATCAGATAAATTCTTTGTCTTAAATGTCTATTTTGCAAAAGATAAGCATGGGGAGAAAGAGGATAAAATTAAATAAATATCAGTTAAATTCAGATTTAACTAGATCTATCTGGTTAGAGGAGGAAGATCCCAAATCCAGTTGGTTAAATTTAATTTTTGGTGAATCAAGTGGTCAAAACTAAAGATCAACCGAGGATAACATCAAAATACAGAGTCTAAATCCAAAGGGATAAATGGATAGAGAGAAGATCAACGGATGAGATGAAGCAATTTTGACTCAGATTCTGGCTGGATACATTTTAGTATTTGAATCATAACTTTCGCTACCAGAACTCAAATCTGATGATTCAAGATGATCCAGAAAGAGGACTTAAAGGGCTACAATCTTAAGTTGATTATTATTTCTAACTCTGTCATATGATAAGCTATATTTAGAAATCAATATACTAATAAGCTGTAGATCAGGACTGAATATTCACATCAAATCAATTTGGAGATAAGGGGAGGATTCAAATTCAGAAATAGCCAGTTTCCCTTATCTTCATACTCCTCTACCCTCTGCATTTCTCCTATAAATACCTGCAAGCTCAAAGGCAAGGGGACGACCAAGCAGAGATAGATTTTAGGCCTGTTTTTCATTCTTTTAGTGTAGGTTTTTATTTTCTTTTTATTTAATTTTTATTTCTTTGTAAGTATAGGTTAGACTGAGATTCATGTAAGTAAGAGAGAGGCTTATGTTGAGAGTGACACTGATGTACCCTCCTCCTTTCTTCCATCGTTTCTGCAAGCAATAAAAGGTAATTTTTTTTAATTTTCGTCTTTACTTTTGTTTTTTTCTTCTTCTTTCTACTTTCCTCTTTTGGTTATAATGAGCATCCAAGTGAATCTAGAAGCATTAGCATAGCCATGTTTGTGTGAGTGCTACCGATATTTCATTCTTGTTTCTCCTCCTCAAGATTCCGTATCATTTCATTCTTGTTCATCTTGATGATGTAATTCGAATGGGGACTGAGCTCGATCTTATACGTTATGCGTTGATCGCCTCCGAAGCAAGGTAAAACATGCAAGCGTTCTAGGAAATTCATCAACCAAAGGAGGTAAGTTTTTCATTTAAGTTTTCTTTCTTTTAATTTTAGTGTAAATTACCAACACCACTATCTTCTAAATTTCTTTCATTCTTTGTCATTTCTTTGTACATATCCATTTCCATTTTCTCCACCTTCTCTATCTATCACTTTCTTTCTAACTTAACTATAACTCTTTTTCATTTTTCTTTTAAGAACTAAAAAAAGATCTTTAACCATTCTTTGTAATCTAAAAGAGAACTTACTAAAAAATCTTCCATCGCTAGTCCCTCTTTGTGGATCACGACCCGCATAGCTACTTGCTATAGCTGTAGTATTGAGAACTTACACTCCTTATTCTTAAGTTCTGAAATGCTGTATTTTTGTGTGCAGGTCTAACTCAATCAGATACACATGATCTTCTCAGATACTTGCTCAGTAAAAGAAATACCTATATATCTAGATGTGTAAATCTAAAGAGTTAGAACTTCCAAAAGTGTGTAAAAATGAAGGAATGGCGCACATGCATATCTGGTCTGAACAGAGTGTGATACCGCTAATATAAAATATACTGAATGAGAAATATCATGAATAAAACTGAAATTAAAAAAATAGTATAGCATAATAGAACATCAATTAGTATATCATAGTATTAAGATACATGCAGTACATAACTTAAGAGTAAAGTGGATCAATATTTCATAATTATATGTCAGGTCAAGTGTCTATCATACACACACACACACATATTATGTATCTACCAAGGAATGTAGGCTTATAACAAGTAAGCACACATCAACTAAGGTGTACAATATCAGTCAGTTATTATTAATTATGTTAGCGAATGCCGATTGCCATATGCAATAGACACATCCCATACTAAACTTACTACATATGTCAATCAGGGTCTCATGTTATTGAAACTGATTGGTTAGAGATATTGTCTATATTTTAAGTGGGTCTTGTATATACCCAAGAACACGACCCAGACTTCTGACGCTGAACCATACCCTACCGCAAGGTAGTCAGATAACTTGTATAACAGGACATGTAACATGTATAATATGTGTAAATAGGAACATGACGAGCTGTTAGTCACCCCACGAGAACCCTGCAGCGGAACCCTCTTTCGACTATGCAACCTATCTCCTAGGTCCACCCAAAATATAGATATTGTCTTCTCCATCAATTTCTCCAATACTAGTGTAAGTTGTTTAATATCATGTTATTAGTTTATCAAGATTGACTAATGTACATATTATCTAGATCACTAGAATAAATCGGTGATAGTCACAGTAATAATATCAATAATGCAATTTAAATATTAGTATCACATGATGCGTAGTAAGTATTACAGGATAAACAGGATAATGTTGTTACCGTATAATGATATTTCCCAGCAACTTTAGTAACATGGACAATATGATTATCAGGTAGATGTCAAGTATAATCAATCAAGTCTTCCAGTGAAATCATGATATTGTTTAGAATTATTAATCTGGTTCTTCTTTGACATTTCACTACTTATGATTATTCCAGTGTTTTCTAAAGATAACAAGCGGTAGTTTAGATAATGTAATTTCCAAGAAACTTGCAATCATTTTCTTAAACCATTTTATAGAAATGTCTATACTATCACAGAGTAAATAATTTTAGAACAAACTATTTAACCATTTCATAAGGGAATTCAATTAGGGAAAACACGTAACACTGGCCAGTTTATTAAATAAATCATATAAATAACTAAACATGAAATAAATCATGATTTGCTAAAAAGCGATAAAGCACCCAAGAATAACATTTAAAATTTACAATATGCCTTGTTCTTGAAATTCCATTATTTATAGTTAGATTTAATTATCTTTCTGAATAACAATTATTTAAACGATTTCCAACGATTTAAACTTTGAAATTAGAAATGATCCATTTAAATATATAAATATCCACACGATCAGATGCAATCATAAATTGATGATCTAAACATAGTATTTACACGAGAATGATTTATAAAATTTATAATTTCGTAATAACTAAATTTATTGAGTTGTGGTTCTTTAAAAAAGTGATCAAAAACTATTTCAATAAACGATAAATAAATTTAAACAAGAATAAACACTTGCTAAATAATTCATTTGTGTTGAACATACGTGAGCATGAAACAGTAATTCACCATAATTAACCATGAGCATTAATTTAAATATCAATTAACATGTATTAGAGAGTAAATTCAAAAAATTCACATGAAATGACGTAATAAAACGCATGAATAAGATAACCAAATCAATTAAACACTCATTAATTTAAATAGATAAAGAAAATGCTCATATTGTTGTTTAATTTGTTTTTGATGTGTGTGTGTGTGTGTGTATATATATATATATAAACATGAACTATAATTAACATGCTTGAATAATAATTGATCATGAAAATATAATTTATTAAGGGTCTGTTTGGTTGTCGTAATTGGCCGTAATTCGTAAATCGTCATTGGTAAAATATTTTATATAAATGATTACATACATGTAAGTTTGACGGTGTTTGGTTGGTAATATAAAGTTATAAGTGGGAAAGTATATATATTTTATGGTGTTTGGTTGTCGCAATGTGTAAGTCATAAGTAAAAAAGTTGACCACAAAATTCACTATTTGGTTATTTAAAAAGTTATAATAATGCAAATAAATATTAAAAATGCTAAATATTAAAAAAAATTAATATTAACATAAAAAATAATACAAATTTGCATGACCATAAAATTAATTATAATTGGGTTGTAAGTAAGTGGTAATTGGGTTGCAAGTGAGTGGTAGTTGAGTTGCGTAAGCCTTTTTCGAATTACAGTCCAAACAAACGTCGTAGTTGTAATTGGGTTGTAAGTCATTTACAAATTACGGACTTTTATGCCTTTTACGATGAAACAAAATCCCCTAAAAAGGCTTACTCCCCTAGATTTTCATTGAACTAGTATTGAGTTACATAGTCATGTTTGAAAATCTAGAATCAATTTAGTTCGATTTAGATAATTATTATAAACATATTTTATTTTAAGTTATTTGAAGAAATATGGTTTCAAAATAATTTATAGTGTTCAAGAATTAATTTGCAATTTTGCACAATTTTTGGATTTTTTTAATTTATTTCCATTTTTTGAATTAAAATAAGCCTAAAATCACTCAAAATACTTATTGGGTCTGTTTGCTACAGTAATGGATCTAGTTTGCTATAGTGCGGTTTGGGTCTGAGTCTGATTACAATACTGGTCTGGGTGCTACAATAACTTTTTTAATTTTCATTGAATTTAATATTTCTTTTTGTTATGATAAAAAATTATAAAAATCAAATAAAAATAATGATAATTAGAAGGCACTTCTTGGGAGTTCCTACATAATTTTTCAATTTTTTAGAATGGAGTTTTGATAATGAAATATGTGAAACAATACAACATGCTCAAGGTGTTTAGTGAAACGCCTGAATAAAAAAACATATAAATTAAAATACACTCACTTGAATCACTTTCCTTCAGTCTGAGTTGTTCCTCCTCATGTCCAGCATGCTTGAGCTTCACCTAGATTGAGTTTGAGAAGAGAAATGAGAGGCGAGAGGAAAGAGAGATTTATGTAAAAGGGTTTTGACTTTTCTTTTCTTTTTTCCTTTTTTTCTTTAGGGATGATGAACAATGAGATAGGGTTTAATTTATTAAATTATGATTCATATTCTTATCTTTAGTTTGTAGGTTACAACTAATAGATTAGCTTGTTTAAAAGATATATGAAGATCTTATAAGATTTTCAGTTGAAAATTGAAATTTGAATTTGACTTTCAGTTTAGTTCAAATACATTAGATCACTGTCATAATTACATGCCAATGTGGCATCATTGTTTGAGTATTAGGATTAGGAGCTTGGGTTCAAGCCATGACTTTAACAATTTAAATAATATTTATTTTTAATTCATTATTTATCATTTTAAATTATCCATTTGGGTATTATGAAATGGGAATATTACATAATACGACTGCCTCTGGCAGCGGATTTAGAATTTAGTGTGTCTTAGTCTATCATGTTCAGGTTATCACCTCTGAATGGATACCTCTGAATAGATGTGACCCTAAAAGCAGGTTCAGCTTCTTTGTCATAATGTCCAGTTCCTCACCTTTGAATGATAAAATTCTGAGTTTGGTGGCTTATCAATCGGTCATGTCCAGTCTGTCACCTATGAACTGACAGATAGCTAAGTCCCGCCTTTTCATTTACTGTTATGTCTAGTTCATCATCTCTGAATAGTAAACACTTTGAGTTTGGTAATCTTTAATCAGTTATGTCCTAGTCGTCACCTCTGAATGATAAAATTTTATGTCTGGCGATTCCTAATCAGTTATATTCAGTTCTTCACCTCTGAACTGACGGATGTCTAGACTTAATTTTTTTGGTCCAGTGAAGCGCTTTTTTCTTCACCGTTATATCCAACCTGTCACCTCTGAACAACGAACCTTTTGTTTTAGTGATTCCTAACAGATTCCTAAATCTATTATCTTTTAATTCCCTATGGATTCTTATTTGACTGATTTTATCATGTTCTTAATTTCTGAATAATTTCAATCACAATTGTAATTCCTTCGAGAATTTTACATGGTGAATTTTCACCCTCCTCTTTTAATTCCCAATGGATTCTTATATTTGACTGATTTTTTCATGTCTTAACCTCTGAATAATTTCAGTCACAATTGTAATTCTTTCGAGAATTCTACTTGGTGAATTTCACCCTTTTTGGTTCTTTTAAAAAACTTGTATACCAAGTTTTCTCTACGGAAGACTCATATGACCTACAGGTAATTACACAAGCAAATAAAGAAGAAGGCATTGAGAAGAGCAAATAAGTCAAAAGCAAATATTTTAATGATCCAAAAGATGAGATACATTGAAGATATATTAAACTTGTCTTTCATATGCTATGAGTTTACTCTCAAGAGAAGAAAGTTTTTGTTTCTTATATTTTTAGCCTTAGTGAGAGCTTGTGACTTCAGATCTTTTTGGTTAAAAACGGCTAGTTGAGCTAAGCGAGCTTGAGTCTCTACCATCACCGTTTTCTTCTCCACCTCCAACTTAAGGATTTGATCGCTCTAGGCATTCAGCTGTTCTAACTGAACAGTCTCCTCTGCATGCATTGACCCAGCTTTAGATATTAGAAAGTTAGCCCTCTTTATCATTGCCTCTATCTTTCAAGTTGTTCATTGGTATCGGTAAGTGCGTTGTTGGAAGCATCAATTGCATCGGCGATCTTGACCTTTTAGCTTATAGGGATTTCAACTCTTGGGACTCTGCCTCTAGTTCCTTTTGCGTCTCTGCATAAATCTTCTACATATGTTCAAAGAGACGCTTGACCTCCTCTTCAACAAAGGGAGTCAGATCCAAGCTATTCAGGCGATGCCACTTGCCCACATCTTTTCGAGATCCTTCACTATTAACTCCAAGGAGACAGCTTTATCGGTTCCCCAAAAGTCTCTGATGTTCTCTATATTTCGATTAAGAACCACCTTCAGAAACTCAAACAGACTGGTCGAACCTTTCAACACCAGAGAGATGCATCGCTTAAGACTCTAGTAGTAGGTGTCGATCATGTCCGCCACGAATTCCTTCTCTACTTCTATCACTCCAGGCAAGAGAGTAAGCTTTGAAGGAGAAGTATCTGGGAGTTTGGTGGTCACAATTGTTGAAGGTTGGTGTCATGAGGGCAACTGTCAACGAAACAGAGGGAACAGATGATAGCCGCAGAGGAGTCTTTAGAGAGACGAGCGTGCTGTCTACCAAAAAAGTAGGGCTGGTAATCATTAAGTCTAGATCAATGACCAGGGTTGGAGATTTGAGATGATAATCAATTGTAAGCCAGTAGTAGCTAGAGCTGAAGATGTGGTAGCAATAAAGACCGACTCACTGGTGGACTCAAGTTGAAGCCCAGTCTGCTCCATAGTTGGCATGGTGGAAGGTGCGGACACTGTCTTGTCAGTCACCATCAAGTGCAAAATGACGAGAGTAGTTGTCTCCTCCTTAGATGTTCCCTTAATTGGAGTGCTAAATGCCAGGATCTTTGCAAAAGCTACGGGTTAAAGACAACATATAAAGAATAGATTGCTGGATTCTTATGATCATTACTTGAAGAAGCTGAGATGTCAGCACTAGCAACTTCAGTGCTAATCGTCATAACCTGGGCAGCCTCGGTGTGGATAACCTCTAAGGAAATATCCTCAGCAGCAGCAGTGTCAGCTGAGGAGACCTCGATGGTGGGGGCTATAGGAGAAGTCACTTTACTACTGGTCACATCTTCTGGTGCAATTTCAAAGGGGTAACACCTTCGGCAGCAGTGATTTCAACAAAGTCTACCCAGTAGCTAGTTCTTCGGCAGATGGCTTAATCATCAGTCTTCCTTCTTTAGGGATCTCTAGAATCTTCACGTCTTCAGGTTCATATCCCTAGGTGGTGACCTCACCCTTTTCAGAAGTAGTGGCACCCCCACCAGAAGGCCCAACATCCAGCTCTTAATCCTAGGGCCTTCTGAGATAAAGTAGGCCGCTTCATCCCCCTTCTTATAAGTGAAGATATCGTCAAGTTTTTCTTCTCCTCCACCCAAAGTTTCCTTGCCTGCATCTGATATTAAGAAACAAAACAAATAATCATAGAAGTAAAAATAAAAAGGATAAAAAAATGATGTGAAGAAAATTAAGCTTACCGGGAACCTGATCAGGCTTCCTCAGAGTCCCTTTCTGACTATGCAATCTGATGATTAGAGGAGGCGAGACTTCTACTACCGACTCACTTGCTGCAATAGTGGAAGCTTTTTGAGTGTCTCGATGAGCCTTCTTCACCACTTGCTACTTACGAGGCTCCTTTCAAGTAGGCTCTTTACGAGCAAGCTCCTTGGGCTCCGGTGCCTTCCGCTTTCGCTTAAAGTGAGTGTCGGGGTCTTTTTCCTCTTTCTCTTCCTCAAGCGGAGCTTTGCCTGCTCCACTAGTAGCTTCTTGAGCAGCTTCACCACCACCAACATCCTCAAAGTAAGGACTCTCGGCATCTAAAACTTCACTACCAACTTAAGCTAAGAATTCCGGGAGGCCCGAAACCCGAACTCGCCGCCCTTGGTCAAGCTCTGTTGATTTCTGCTTCAATCACTTGAAAATGAGCTTGGTCTCGGATGAGTTGATGTTCAACCTTGATGAGTTGGAACTGGAAGTTTATACCACTGGTAGAACCCAAATGACGTTAGAAGATTAGGAGTTCAGGTTCTATATGGCATGCAGAATTGGGCCTCGGTGCAGCCAACGATGAAGTGTCTCCAAGGTTTGTACCATCTATCAAGCTTCCCATAAACGCCAGGCAGGGATTGGGATTGCCAACATAGAGCTGGTCATATTCAAACTGGTGAGCAGAGCGGCTGGGTGCATATGGCTCCAGATAGCATATATCCCCGCATCAATATACTAAGTGGCATGGTCCGATACTGACCAGCCACTTGAATACACCTTGCCCAACTGAAGATCTTTCATCCCCGACATCATGGAACTCTTCACCGTATCCAACACCGAGAATAGAGGGGAAGCATCGGAAGAGACTGTACGCGTCAAGCGACGTATCAACTTTCGTGTCCGAGCTATGTAAGTCCACAACCATTGTGACTTATTAAAGTGGCAGAGTTGCGCAAAACGTGGCTCTTCTTCTGGCTGAATGATGGCAGGATAGTGCAATGCAAACCATGCCATCAAATATGTATAGGGTATCTCCACCCTAGGGCAAGATCCATCGTGAGGAAGAACTTGCCCCTTACCCCTCTTGATAGCTGGCGGTCTACAAAAAGCTTCCATCAACGCTCGAAATCGCGCTGGATCCAGCAAACCATGGTGAAGAGCAGCCTGAGGGGTTTGCCATGGGCAAGTGGACAGCGTGAAAGAGTACCCATGATAAGATTCCGTCATGCGGAGGAGACAAAATTACACACTTCTTCAGCCAGACTGACAGAAAACGGCAAGAAAAGCTTTTCTAGGCATGAGGTGATTCACCTGGTGGTGGAAGCTCTTGAACCTGTCGCCTTTTTCGTAGATGCTGTCATTATCATCCAAGACGACATCCTCATGTCCACTAGATACCATCATCTAGATGATATCATCATCTGATATTGGGATTGAACATCCTCTGGGGCATCATCCAAAATGGAGAATAGGTAATCTGCCTAAATTTTCATCCTGTTCGCATTCCCTCGAGCATTGCGAACATCCATAAAAATATAAAAGTGACATGTCAACTCCCGATATGTCTCGAACATCTTCTGGTTGTCCTCTCCATTTGCTCCAACTCCATTGTACAAAAGAAATACTTCTCATATGGCAGCGAACCCATTGAGAGATGGATCATATTTCATGTAGTACCAATCTTAATTCACCGACGGGGTTAAGAAGGTTTCCGAAGCTGGACAGTATAACTTGAAGATGGCCAAGAAGTTGGGCCCACTGATCTCTATCTCATGACAAGTTGCCCTGACCGCCTCGTGGAGTCCAAGCCTCATCAGATCCGCTTCAAAGTACTTCAAGACGTACAACATCAAATCCCTTCACCATGGCTTCTAAGCGGGATGTACTGCGGGAGCCCTAAAATCCCTTGCCGGTGTTTACCTTGGACCTTGATGAACTGGTTAAGAAATGTCTAGGCCATCGCCAGGTTTTCTCCAGTAGGGATATCCTATCCTACTCTCCTAGGGTGCAGACCAAGTACGACACTAGGTGATCTATAGCGATTGTAGCCATTGAGCATTAGGATCCTTACATGTACTGAATCGGTGGACTGGGTCACCAACCATTTCATCTTCCGTGGCGTCATTACTAAGTGGAAGAATGAGAGAGGAAGTGCTTCTTGCTAGATGAAGGATAATATTTCTCACCCTCTATGGTGAAAATCCTCTGACCCTCCTCGATGAGAAGTTATTGGTCAGTACAGGCGCTGCATCCCCGAACATGAAATATGGCTTTTGCACACTATCCGATTATAGTCTTCAATTGGGGTGATGGTTAAGATGCTTCTGGTAACACACTCATCAGCTGCAAGAAGCAGAGCATCTCTCTCCAGTGAACTCCTGTCGCTAAAGAGTGAAGCCTGGCCTTGGAACTGGATGTCTATACTCTCATCCCTTTCTCTGACAGACCCAAACAAGCTATTTGATGGCCCCGGTGCGTAGTGGACTGCAAAAAAGTAAAGGCAAGTGATTGAGGTTGGACCTGCACACAAAAATACAGAATTTCAGAACTTAAGAATAAGGAGTATAAGTTCTCAATACTACTGCTATAGCAAGTGGCTATGTGGGTCGTGATCCATAAGGAGGGACTAGCGATGGAATCTTTTTTAGTAAGTTCTCTTTTAGGTTACAAAGAATGGTTAAAGATCTTCTTTTAGTTCTTAAAAGAAAAATGAAAAAGAGTTATAGTTAAGTTAGAAAGAAAGTGATATATAGAGAAGGTGGAGAAAATGAAAGTGGATATGTACAAAGAAATGAAAAAGAGTGAAAGAAATTTGAAAGATTGTGATGTTGGTAATTTACACTAAAATTAAAAGAAAAGAAAACCTAAAAGAAAAACTTACCTCCTTTGGTTGATGACTTAACTGGAACCCTTGCATATTTTATCTTTCTTCGGAGGCGATCAACGCATAACCTATATGATTTAGTTCAGTCCCTATTCGCATTACTTCATCAAGATGAATAAGAATGAAATGATACAGAATCTTGAGGAGGAGAACATCATCATGAAATATCAGTGGCACTCACACAAACATGGCTATACTGATGCTTCTAAATTCACTTGGATGCTCATCATAATCAAAAGAGGAAAAGTTGAAAGAAGAAGAAGAAAACAAAAGTAAAGACGAACATAAAAAAAAGTTACCTTTTATTGCTTGGAGAAACGATGGAAGAAAGGAGGAGGGTACATCAGTGTCACTCTCAACATAAGCCTCTCTCTTACATGAATCTCAGTCCGACCTATGCTTACAAAGAAATAAAAATTATATAAAAAGAAAATAAAAACCTATACTAAAAAGAATGAAAACCGGCCTAAAATCTATCTCTGCTAGGTCATTCTCTCTTTGCTTTGAGATTGCAGGTATTTATAGGTGAAATGCAGAGGGTAGAGGAGTATGAAGATAAGGGAAGGTGGCTATTTTTGAATTTGAATCCTCCTCTTATCTCCAACTTGATTTGATGTGGATATTCAGTTCTGATCTGCAGCTTATATATGTATTGATTGCCAAATATAACTTATCAAATGATAGAATTAGAAATAATGATCAACTTAAGAGTTGTAGCCATTTAAGTTCTCTTTTGGATCATCTTGAATCATTAGATTTGAGTTCTGGTAGCGAATGTTATGATTCAAATACTAAAATGTATCCAGTCATAATCTGAGTCAAAATTGCTTCATCTCATCTGTTGATCTTCTCTCTATCCGTTTATCCCTTGGATTTGGACTCTGTATTTGATGTTACCCTCGGTTGATCTTTAGCTTAACCACTTGATTCACCAAAAACTGAATTAACCAACTGAATTTGGGATCATCCTCCTCTAACCAAATAGATCTAGTTAAATCTGAATTTAACTAATATTATTTGATTTTATCCTCTTTCTCCCCATGATTATCTTCTGCAAAATAGATATTTAAGATAAGGAATTTAACAGATTATTACATGATAAATGTGGATATGTAATAAATAATAATGCAATAAATGTGTGCAATCAGCAAGCATGTTAGTACTCGAGGAAAATAAACATGCACGAGCCTTTAGCTATGCTTAACATAGCTAGCCTTGCTCTAAAAAGGTTAAGGCATAGCCTCGCCTATATGACAAAGCTAGCCTAGCCTTAAAAGGCTAAGGCATGGCCTCGCCTATATGGCAGAGCTAGTCTAGCCCAAAAGGCTAAGTGATGGGGCGGAATGAGCACTCGAAAACGTGTGTTTTATGAAATCAGTGTAAATGCAAGCGTGCTAATATTCCCTCAATACTTCTGTCATAGAATTGGCTCAACGAGTCGAACCCACAGGGATGAGAGGCGATAGAAACATTAATGGTACCTTCACGTATTATGTTAACATGTTCTTCTTTGTTAAAGAATGAGACAAAGAAAAAGAAAAGAAAAGAAATTTGGAAGTGATAGATGGAAAAGGTGATGAAAACGACGATGTGAAAATAAAAGAGAAATGATTTGAAAAATAAAATAAAAAAGAAGATAAACAAAGGTGAACTAAGAAGTTGGTGAAAACATCGATAAGAAAATGATAAAAAGATTTTGAAAATGATTCTTAAAATAAAGTAAAAAGAATGAGGAATACTATGAAAAAAATCTCATAGTTTCTAACTATTAATTACTCCACTAACATGCTAACCACTTAGTAATAGTTGCCTTACATGGATCCTTGGCCATTACTACTCCTGGCTTCAAGAGACGATACAGAGCATGACAAATAAGATGATTCTTCTACATTCAAACTTGCATTAAGAGCAGGCTTTGCAAATATTTGATCATCAAAACCATTAGAAGTAAGCATGAAATAAGAGAGTTAGCTGGTTAGCAAGTTAGCAAGTTAGATGTTAAAAACCATCATCATGAGCCATCAATGGCTCTTGCAAGAGCAAGGCCTTGTAGAGACTATTAGATTTATGTTAATTATCAAGTAAGTGGTTAGCTAGTAGTGGTTAGTAGTTAGTCACCATGAGAGGAAATCTAGCTAAGCATCATGTAGAAGATGGAGAAGATTACAATAGAGAAGAAAGGAGGCACCTTAAATAGATTGTCACCATCTATTACATCAATATCTCTCTATCTCTCTCTGAATCTCTCTGCCTACTACAAGATCTAAAAAGAAAATGAAAATACAAAATAAAAGAAGAAGAAAATCTTAAACTACAATTAGAGAGAGAAAATCTAGCCTACATTTCAATCTGCTTGCGTTTCAAGCCTCTGCATGAGTTTTTATAGGCAAAAGAGGTTTCTAGAAGACGAGACAAGGCCACGCGTCGAAGATCGACGCGTGGACCCACCACATTGCCGCGGAAACGCGGCTATTGCCGCGTTTTTATGGCAAAACCAGGGACTTAGGTCCCTGGTTTTGGCAAGGAACTTCTCCTGGCTTCGAAGACCTTCCTGGTATATTCAGATTCTGGTATTTTCACCGGATATTCGTCTGACATGCGCAAGGGTCTAGGTTCAATGCATCTTCTAGAAGCTCCCTTGCTTGGCCTCTAAGAAATCTGGATTTAATTACCCGAAAATGGGTTTAATTAAGGTCTTTTACGCTTTTCCCCTCCTTGTCTTGATTATCTGTAAGAGAGACCAAAACACGGTTTAAACCGACATTTATTCATAAATCAGGAGGGAAATGCGATATAATAATGAAGAACTGTAGACTAATCACACCCCTACACTTATCTTTTGCTCGTCCTGAGCAAAACAAGAAAAGAAAAACTATACTATAAATATTATTATACCACTTTCGTAGGTGATGCGATTGCATTGAGCATGTGTAACAAGCCATTAAACCTCTAGGTTACCCCTAAAGGAGGAGTTTTGTCTCCTGAAGGTTTTCAGCAGATTTCACCCACAAAATCCATAAAGAAAAAAAGATAAATGTTAGTATTTTGAAAACACATTTTGAAAGAGAGACAAGTTTTTAAAATAGTTTGCAAAAATATAAGTGATCTAAGATCATAAGTCTACCAAAAATTATTCTCCTTAAACTTAGTCTATATGCAAGATCTTGTCTTCAATTAAGGTAAGAATTCAAAATTGGATTGAGTATTTATCCTTCATAAAATCTAGATAATATGCACTTTATGATGTGAAGATTTTGGGATTTCAACTCTAACCATCAAGCCATTTATATATATATATATATATATATATATATATATATATATTTTTTTCTTCTTTTTTCTTTCCTTAGTTTCTTAGGCTTTTTAGTTTACCCGGGTAGTGAGTCTTTAACCGATGACTCCCAGATCAGACGGTTTTAGGGCATCAGATGAGAAAACATCCTCGGGTTTAAGGACTCGAGTAAACAAGGCCACAAAACTAAGGGGGATTATTTGTTTCTTTTGACCACGTTAGGCGTGAATAATTATGTTCTTGAGGCATAATATCCAGCTTAATAAGTGATTTTTTTTCATATATAATATATATTTTTTCTTTTTATTTATTTTTTGCTTTATGGCATTTTAGGCCTTTGTTTCCATCCTAAAAATTGTGTTTGTGTAAAGTGCAAAACTATCTAAGGCAAAAAATTGAAGATAAAATTATCTCCCCAATCTATCTTACTTAACCTATAATTTAAATAAGATCCATTATTTCGACTAGGTTTAAGATGTCATAATTTAAGACTTTCTTAATTTCTAATATCATCTTAATTTTCTTTAAAAATAGATCAAAACATTGTCTCTTATTTCAAAAGTTTTTAAAGAAAGAGAAAAAATCCTATACAAAAGGAAAATTCTAAGAATATTTTAAAAGAGGTGAAAAAGAAAGAAAATTTAAAAACTCTACGTCAGTAAACCCTCCCCCATACTTATATCATGCATTGTCCTCAATGCATCGTGAATATATATATATATGCATGAAACGAATAGAGAGGGAAGGAAAAATCACCTCAAGGTGATGGTTCCGATGGTGGTCTAATTGGTCCACGAAATGCGGCCCAATCCAATTTGCGTGAAGTTCGGAGGAACCCACCAGAGACCTCTATAATACAACCCACTAAAATGTTGTATATATTTATGATTTTTATTATAAATTTTACCCTATCTAATTTCCAAATTTTCAAAAATAACTTCTGAGTCAATTTTATCAACACCCTTGTTCTAAAATGAAGTGTGAAAAAATAGAATGATTGATTTGGACTCAGGGAGTACAGGAATAAATATTGACTCAGGAATTTGACTTAAGTCAAGTAAAGGTTCAGGAGTCAAAATGGCTCAAAAATCGGGTCCAAATCAAGAATTTGAAATTCTAATCTACATTCATTTCCCCACAATGGAATGTGACTTTCTAAGATAGGTGATTCAAGTTCAAGAATGACAGGTATGAGAATCAAAACTGACTCTAAAATGTTGCTCAATTCGAGTAGCAAAACAGGAGTCAATATTGATTCAGGAATTTGAACTGGATCACAAATTTAAGGATCAAAGTCACATTCCTTATTGAGTTTAATTTCATAAAAATGAGAACTTGCCAATTTGTCAATGGAATACATTCAAAAATATGAAATTGGTCAAGTTCAATTTATTGATCATAAAAGATTGGCGATTCAATTTCACAATGGATTGGCACAAGATCCAATGTTGGCTCGGAAAAAATCCTTAAATCAGGTAAAAACACCTCAGTCATTATGGAATCAGGCAGTGAAATTGAATTATCAAGTTGAGATTCAGGATCATATTCGTACTCAAGTTTAATCTCAGGAAAAGGATAACTTGCCAAAATATCAATGGGATTTTCAACATTTGAAGTTTGGTCAAGTTCAAATGGGTGTGCTGAAATTGAATCTTGGTTTTCAAAATGAAAGAGTCCTGGGTCAGATCAACAGAGTTAGGAATAGCTGAATTGGTCAAAGGTTAATAAGATAGAGTTTCCTCATTCTTATAAATGCTAACCAATTGACTCAATTATGTTTCCAACCTATTGATAGACTGGGTAGAAGATTTTTAAAATTGTAGTACGTACTCCTGCAAGACTTCTATACTCTTTTCTAGATATGAGTTTTCTTCAAGTGAATGCTCTAGAATGGAAGTGTAGAAATCTTGATTTCCAAAATAGTAAGAGTCATGGGTCAGATCGATAGAGTTAGGGATAACTGAATTGGGCAAAGGTTGATAAGAGAGAGTTTCTTCATTCGTATAAATGTTGACCAATTGCCTCAATTGTGTTTCTAACCTATCGATAGACTGAGTAGAACATTTTTAAAATTATAATGCAAACTCCTGCAAGATTTCAATACTCTTTTCTAAATGTGATTTTTCTTCAAGGAATATTCTAGAAAGGGAGTGTAGGAATCTTAGTTTTGGAAAATTTATGAAGAGCGTGAGTCCAAGCCACAATCTCAGTAATTGAGGGAATTGGTTTTAAAACGAGTAAGGAACTCTTGCTGGAGGGCTTGTCAGGTCAATAATTGACTAAGTTATTAGTGGGTTAACCCCACTACTTTAGTGGGGTTAATGCCACTTTAGTGGGCGGTTACACCCGCCCACTTTATCCCACATTAAGTGGAGACAGCCAGGTCAAGCGACTGTTAAAAATACTTGCTCGAGCCTGCTAGCTTCGCACGAGGGCTATATTTAGCTTCATATGAAGCTTTATAGTCTCGTGCGAAGCTCAAAATATCCTTAGGCGCGAGGCTAGCAGACTTGCTGAATTTTAGAGGTAGTTATATCCCTAAGAGCCTATAAATAGCTCATTCTTGGGATGAGCTCGAGGCTAAAAAAAAGAGCTGAGTAGATTGGCAAGAAGAAAAAGAGCATCTTGGATAGCACTTTGGCAAATCAAGAGATCTATTTTTTCGCTTCCAAGAATTCTAAGAATCACTTCTCTAATCCTATAAGGATAGATTTAGGGTGCTAATATCCTAAGATCTTTCTCTCTTAAGGAATCTCCGGAACCAGGCGAGAAGGAATTCCTGAAGACTCAATCGATCGCATTGTCAACGGAACAAAGTGATCGCGCGCTGATCAGAATTCCACCGGCATACTTCCCCAGAAACTTTAGAAGAAAGTTCTTGTAATTTCATTTTACTTGTAATTTCTTTTCAAAATTTTGTAAATTTTCCCTCTTTGAGAATCAATGGAAAATATACATGTATATTGCTTCAAAAACATGTCATTCACTTGTGTAGATTAAGGCTTCCAGTGACCGGAGAGTCATCATCTTACAGACTCAGCTCGAGGAGACACAATGATAGTTAGAGCATCTTACTGCTCAGATATATGTTTCTCGCTCCTGCTAGCATCGAACTTCGTAGATGTTGTTTGGCAGTGGTCCAACGAGGTTTACCGCCACTCGTGCTTAAGGGTCACATATGCCTGCTCCTCCTCCTCTGCCTCATACTATGGAGCATACTAAGTCAAAGTCAGGCTCTCCTGATCAGTACTGAGTGTAAGGGTGATCTGACTGTTATTGGGGTTATGCCTTTGATGTATCTTGTGAAAGTTTACCTAGAAGGGGGTGAATAGGTGAAGTGCTAATCAAATGTAGAATTATAAAAACTATGGCTAAAAAACTAATACACAAGTGAAGTGCTAATCAAATGTAGAATTATAAAAATTATGGCTCAAAACTAATACACAAATGAATTCTAAAGAATGAAGCCGACTTTCCCGTGAAGGGCTCTAGAACCTCTCTCAAGATTTCTCTTTTATAAGAGTTGAGTGCTTCAATATCTCTTTTGGATCAAAACAAGTATAGGCACAATATCAAGTATATATGAATAAACAATAATTGTAATGCAAGATTAAAACAAGTAGAGTTTAGTTGAGAGATAGCAAATACAAACACAAGAATATATTTTGAGGTTCGAGCCACTTGCCGTACGTTCCCGCCTTCACCTAGAAGGATTTTCACTATCTCCACAAAGAAAATAATCATCTACACAAGAGGAGGGCACAAAGCCAGTGGACCTCTACACAAGAGATGGATACAAAGCCAAGGCACAAAGCCAATACACAAAGCAAATACACCTTTACACAAGAGAGTATCACAAAATAATTTGAAGTATATACCACTTAGTGATCACAAAGACTACAAATTAGAAATCTCAAAAGATAATAATCCTATAAGGATAGATATAAAGATAATATAGCTCAAGCTTGTGAGAAAACTAGAATTTTTGAAATGAACCTCTTAAAAAAACACTAGGAAAATATCTTTGAAGATATAGAATTTTAAAGCTTGAAACTGGAATTTCCCAAAACTTTGTTTTCTTGATTTTTCAAATCGTTTACAAAAATTCAAATACAAATTTTCTCTTGTAAAATCTCTTTAAAATCTTATCCAAAAACTCTCAACAATGACCCATATATATAGGCAATAGATAAATGTCATTAGGGGGTAAAACTGAGCATTAGATAGGAGTTAGACCTTAAAATAGCAAAAATGCCCGCAGGAAAAATTCAAAATCAGATCATATATGAAAACTAGTCGTTACTGTAACAGAGACAGGGTTAACGGTCGACCAACTGGTCGACCAGCAGACTAATTCAAAAACTAGTTATTGCCCTCCGGTTGACTGGACAGTCGACCAAGCCAAAAATAGAGAGCAGTCAGTTCTGGGCTCTCAAATCGGTTGACCGGGGCGGCCGACCGCTAAATAGGAACAAAGAGCACAGAGTTTTTAAGTGATCGACCAGTCAGTCAACTAACATGCACATCTCAGTGCATGTGCATATCCGATTGACCGTGTGGTCGACCGATAGAGCACTTGGCTCTGGCTGGCTGTTGACCAGGCTCAATCCAAATTCTAATTTTCTTTTATATTTTAAAATACATTTTTAAATCTAATAAATCTCTAAAATCTATAAAAATAAGTTCATATCAATACATATGAGCATAAATATGTGTAATAAAAAATCAACACATATTACAAACATGTGAACTTATTTTTGAGATGTTAAATATAATTTGGAAATATAAACTATATTTGAAATTAATTTTTCAAAACTAAACTAATATAAAAAAAGTTTTCTAAAATAATAAATCATATATTAGAAATCAAGTTTCTCTAAAAGTTGTATAAATACAAAAATAAGTTTCTCAAACTCATTTGAAGCATAAATGTGTATGGATAGAATCCTACACATATAAATCGTATGAACTTGTTTTTGATGAAATCTACTTCATTAGACCCAAAACTATCATCTAGTTGAAATGAAATGAGTTATACCAAAAACCAAAACTCTTTTCTTGAAAACTAATATTAAATTATTGTGTGTGTATGCTTGAGAAATCAAAACTAATCTATACTTTACACAAATTCTAAACTTATAAACCTAGCCTTAAGTCTTCTTCTTGATGTGATCATTCTTTTCCATCTTGACTTTATCCAAATCTTAATTCTTTTGAGTTAGACTCCTCTCTGAGTACTTGATATGTTCTTTATGTTTGAGCTCTTGAATCATCATTTGATAACTTCAAAACTTGACTTTGAATTATTTGTTGAAGCTAAATACCAACTAAGTTCTTGATCATATTTGAAACTTAAACAACACAAGATTATTAGTACTATAACTATATGAGTTAATCATCATCAAAACTAGAGTGATGAACTTTTGAGCCAACATCTTGTACTTATTCTTATCATATATGCATATGAAATTTTTGTTGCTTTGTCTCATGTACCTGTATTACTTCACATAAAGGTTTGCTAGTAACTTTTTTTGATATTTATTCATACCTTCCTTGTTAGGATGCATGAATGTTTGTCAGTTGTTTTTCCCTAAAACATTGAGAATCAGGGACCAAATGAAAATTAATTTCATATGTTGGTAGTTTGCATCACAGGACACAACTGTAAATTATTCATGTTTGGTTTTCTATTGAGTCTCGTGGGCCTCTCGGTTGGAGGCCCTTTATTAATGCAGTAAAGGTCGATGATTGGTTGCCAATATTGCATATCTATCATCACATTCTCATATTATTTGTTTAATAAACTCTGCTATTTAATTATCTTTTTGTCTAATTATTTGCAGGGTCTTCACCAAGGGAGAAGAAAGAGAAAACAAAGCCCAAAAGCCCATAAAAATTCAGAATCAAGGATTACGACAAATATCAGCTGAAAATTAGAGCTTATCAGGGAAGATAGCAGCAAATAAAACCCTGTTAAACTCAGATTTTTGTGGATCCAATTGATTAACTGAAAATCAACAAAAGAATCATCGAAATCAGGAGATCCAATGGAAAATCCAATTGGATAAAAGGAAAAAGGATGAAATCAGGGAGCTGCCCCTGGGTATGGCCACCCAGGCCGCAGAAATGCAGCCAAAGCCACATTTTCGCAGCCGTTTGGTTAGATAAGGGGGAACGTTTGCTCCCGCTATCTTCAGACGTTTCCTTCTTCTGCATTTTGCTATAAATACCTGGGATTTCTGAGGCCACAGGGACAATTAGGCAGAGAAGAATTCTTAGACTAATTTTCATTCAAATTTAGTGTAGGTTTCCATTTTTATTTAATGTAATTTTTATTTCTTTATAAGCATAGGTTAGACTGAGATTCATGTAAGTAAAAGAGAGATGTATGTTGAGAGTGACACTGATGTAGCCTTCTTCTTTTTTTCATCGTTTCTCTTTGCAATCAAAAGGTAATATATTTATGTTCTTTTTCTTCTTATACTTGTCTACTTTTTAGTTTTGATAATTATTCAAGTGAGTCTTATAGCATCGGTATTGCCTTGTCTTTGCGAGTGCTACCGACAGCTCACGACGATGGATTCCTCCTTTAAATTCATATCATTTCATGCTTGCTCATCAAAGTTCTTGATGATGTAACGTAGAAGGAAGATTGAGTTCAATCTTATGGGTTATGCGCTGATCGCCTCTGAATTCAGGTAAACGTGCCAAAAATCTAAGCTAAGTAATATGCTAAAAGAAGTAAGTTTTCTTTCCTTCTTCTTTTGATTTCTTAGTGTAGAACACACTTCTAATCACAACTCTCTTTTTTTTCACTCTTTTTGTTTCTTTCTTGGACTTAGTTTTCTATTGTTCAAAATCACCATTTTCTCCTATCTAACTAAACAATTCTTTTTCCTTTTCTTTATAAAAACAAAAAGAAGAACTTTTAAGCATCTTTAGTGAACTAAAAGAGAAATTACTAAAAGCTTCCATCGCTAGTCCCTCCTTGTGGATTATGACCTGCATAGCTACTTGCTATAGCGGTAGTGTTGAGAACTTGCACATTCTATTCTTAAGTTCTGAAATTCTGTATTTTTCTATGCACGTCAAACTCAATCAGTCGGCTAGGGTGCCCCTCTTTCCTTTACTCGAGAGAGTAAGTGGAACGACCACATTAGTCGATTAGTTGTTTTTGCCAATCTGTTTCCTTCACGACATGAGGAGGAGAGGTTTTGACTTAACTTCATCCTACAGAGATCTTCGAAGAGACCAACCAACAGGAGCAACCTATATAGCCTTTCTGTCATTGGATGATAGTTTGAGTCTTTGGAGGAGGTGTTCAACATAAGTATTTGTGGTTGTTTTCCCTCCAGACCCTGTGGATCGGGGGCCAACCAGTAAATTATCCTGAGTTGGTGATCTGTCCTAGGGATACAACTTTGAACACTTATATGTGATTTCCATCGCTATCTAGGATAGTTCAAACGGACAATCCTTTCCTTGATATGATGTAAACCAGCTAAAGTGCCCCTCTTTCCTTTACTCGGGAACAGTAAGTGGGATAGCCACATTACTCAATTGATTGTCTTTATCAGTTTATTTCCTTCATTATATGAAGAAGAGGGGTTTTGACTTGGATTTATCCTACAGAGATCTCCATCAATACTGGTAGGCGGGAATAGCCTATAAAGCCTTTCTATCATCGAAAACAATCCAAACTCCTTATTCTAGGAAGATAGTTAACTATTTTTTGGAAGAATTCTATGTTAGTGTATATACATTTGGGTTGTTCCTACACCCGAACTTTCACAGATGGAACCACTTTAGATACATTGCATTCCATGGGCTGGCGACCTCGTCTTCGCCTGTATTAGTTAGTTTGTAGAAATTTCCCTGAGTATATACTTTTGACCACATAGGGGCATCCCCATGTTGGAGCCAATTTTCGCCTTGGGTGGTCATGATGGATAATTTGTTTTAAGACTAAATCTCCTATGTTGAACCTATGTTCTATAATCTTCTTCTGGTAAGCCTGACAATATCTATCTTGGTAGACTCTAGTGTGCTCAGCGTGCCAAAATTTGATCGGGAAAAAATCGTGCACAAAAAGTGTTATTTGAAAAGTGTGTGTGCTTTGGCTTCCTCGATACTTCAGTTATAGCATAGAGGCGAAACGGATTGAATCTTTACCGGTCTATTCACATGTGTGTTAACGGTTCTTTTATGTTTTAAAGAATGAAAAGAAAAGAAAACAAAAAATGTAAAGAGAATGATATGGTGAAAACAAAGAAGTGAAAAACATAGAAAAGAATGTATTTGTGATTTTTGGTATATTTCTAAAATAAAGTAAAAAGGAAAAAACTCATAGCTACTAACTACTAATAGCTCTACTAACCATGCTAACCTCTTATTGATAGTTGCCTCACATGTATCCTTGGCCATCACTAGTCCTTGGTTCAAGAGCGTTTCAAAGCATGACCCATAAGATCACTTTTACATCCAACTCAATAACAAGTGCAAGCTACACTTAAACCATCAAAACTAAACTAGAGTAAGCATGGATTTAAAGTAATGTTAGCTTGTTAGAGAGTCAGATGTTAGGATGTTAGAATCTATCATCATGAGTCATCAATGACTCTTAAAAGAGCAAGGCCAAGTAGAGGCGATTAGATTCATGTGGATTATCAAGTAAAGAGTTAGCAAGTTAGTGGTTAGTAGTTAGTTGCCATGAGAGAAAATTAGCTAAACATGTAAAGAGTTAAGAAGAAATAAATAGAGATAAAGGAAGAACCTTTCATGGAGTGTCACCCTCCATTAAAAGAACTTTCTCTTCTATCCTATGATCACTCTCTTTTCTATTACATGATCTATAAAAATGAAAAATACAAAAGAGGAAAAAGAAGAAGAACAACTAACCTAAACTAAAGAAAGGAAACTACCCTAAAAACTCTTCTCTCTGAAAATCTGGCCAACCTGGGGTATTTATAGGCAAAGGGGGACCAGGGAGGCATCACGGGGTCACGAGTCGAAACTCGACACGTGGCCCCACTAGAATGTCGCGAAAATGCGATTTTTGGTACATTTTCGCGTCCCTTCTGGGGCCGCGCGCGCCGCGCTAGTGGGTGCAAACTGTTGGCTTATCCCTCTGCTGGTTTCTGCTGCTGGTTTCTGATTTTCTGCAACTTGTTTTGGCAGATCTAGCTTCCAAAGTTAATGGCTATATTTGTAGGCTTTAAATCACCAAATAAACAGGATTTTGGGTTTCTTCTTCATTCCACACCATGGACCTAGGAATATACAAGAGAGGTGTTATTAACAAAATTTAATATTGAATAAATGTGAAGATGTGGTATGAAATATGCATTTTTGGCGACTAATCACGGCTTCAAGCCTTTTCTCGTCCAAGAGTTCTAGTTAGGTCAAAAGAACCGCTCATCTTTGATCGATAATTAACTTCTTGTCCAACTCGATTCTCAAAGATGGCAGAAGAAGTTCATAAGGGACAATTGTCTCAACCACATCATGTGGAGGGTTATTGCATTATTAAATTTAATTTACTATATCGACAATTAATTTAATTTAATGATTATTTTATTTTTATTAATTAACTTGATTTACGACTTATTGCATTATTAAATAAATAAATTATTTTGGAATATTAAGTGGTAATTTGGCTTTATATATAATTACCAATATTTCTTATTAATATTTTTAATTACTTATTACTATTACTTCTATGATTATTCTTATTTTTAACTGATATTATTGATGGTAGTTATTATTATTATTCTTCCTCCATTATGATTATTATTTATTGTTATTATTATTAGTGTTGCTTTTATTTTATTTATTAATTTTAATAGTAATATTAATATTAGTAGTAGTGGTAGTTGTTAATTATAATTTCTATTATTATTGTTTTTGTTATTATTAACTATTATTGTTGTTAATTAATATTAGTATTATTATTTTTGTTAGAGTTTTATTAGTAGTATTACTAATGGTTATGAGTAACTCTTGTTATATTATTAACTATTATTATTGTTAATTGTTATTATTATTATTAATACTAATATTGTTGTTTATAAAATTGTTGATTATATAATTAGTGTTATTATTATGTATTAGTATTATTGCATTCTCATATATCCCAATTCCTATTCCTAAATCCTATACTCATGTTCCTACCTGTTATCCCATTACCCATTATCTACCGATACCCTATAAGCCTTAAACCTATATCCCTATTTCATGATCTATACCCATACCCATTTAACCCAATACCCAAACCCACTCACCTAAAACCCAATACCCAAAACCTCTTAAACTCCTATATACACACTAATCCTTACCCTAATCAAAAAGCTAATCCATCTCCTCCCCTACACAACCGCCAACACCCAGTGCCCAGCCTCCTCCTATGCTGCCAGTGCCCTTATCCCCCTTGACGTTGAGCAACCTCCGAGTACATCCTGCCGTTCGAGACTATACCCCCTCATTCCTTGTCGTGAGCAACCCCGGCGATCCCCGCCACCACCATCACATCACCTCCTCTCCAACCAGGTCGCCTCTTACCTCCATGGCGCACCCACAGCAGCAGCCCCTCGGTAACCTTGTGCGTCATCAAGCTCAGCCCCTCTCCCCTTGCTACCGTGAACCCCTCCCTCGGTGCGCGACAGCCCCAAAACCCTCCTCTTGATCGAGCTTCACGACGGCAGCAGCCCAGGCCCGTGCACTCTCTCCTCTGGCAACCTCCATCATCCTTGCAACTCATCGGCGAGCTCCTCGAGCACTCCTCCGGCAGCCTGCGTCCTCACCGGCATCCTCCATCTCCTTCACGACTTTCGTCGGTACACCGGAGCAACCCTGTTGCCGAGCTTCTTCCACCGTGAGTTCCCTCTTTCCCTTCTCTGTAAATATTTTGTGTGTACAGTGGTGTAGGTTTGGGTGTTTTAATGTACATTCATGGATGTTATCATTTAAACATATATAATATATGTAAGTTATGTTATATAATTATGTTATGATTATGTGTGTGTTTTAATTACATGTTTGTGTGTTTGAGTGTTACTATTTTGTGTGTGTATTAGTGTATGCATGCATGTATGTATATAGTATATGTATATATATAGTGAGTATATATGTATAATATATGTATGTATATAGGTGTATGTATGTGTATACTGGTATATGTGTATGTATGAGGGCGTACCCATGGGTGTATGCACGTGTGGCATACTTGTATGGGTACATGTGTGAGTGTATTATGTGTGTGTTGATACCCCTTCCTTTCTGTGTGTTCGGCTGCATGTTGCAGCATTTTGGACTCGTTTGTGCGATTCAAACTCGGTAATGGGAGATCCGGATTCGTGCCCGTTGTGAACCCGATACACATACGATTCAAAGACTGATCCATGAGATGATCTATAGATCAGTATCGGTTCGTGCAGTGAAGACCAGACGGCAATTCGGTTCCGAAACCGCATCATTTCATGTGAGTGTTTGTTATTGTGTATTTATCATTGTCGGTATGCATTTACATGTTACTCTTATTATTTCATTGACTTTCTGTTATATTTTATCAGCTTGATTACTTGTAACACTTCATAAGACATTAATGATTGTTCATTTTATTTATGTAGTTGACATGAGTTTGTATCAGCGTCATTTCATGTGTTGGTAGTTTGTCATTGTTGGCTTAGGCCTAGTATTGGAAGACCAGAGACTGTTAGTTGACCCGGCTCGATCTTGAGGTTGATATAATTTGTATTAGTTATCAGATTTGATATTCATGTATTTGGTGATTATTTCCGATCGGAAGTCTTTTGGATATTATGGACAAGTAGATATAACGTCTTTACCGATATGAGAAAATTTAGAGATACCACAAAAATAGATCAGATGTAGTTGATGTTAGACATATCAGGACTCGATGTTTTATCATCAGGATATTAGTATTCTTGCTAGTTCTTATTTAATTGTTTATTATGCTAGATTCGGTCTTAGTTGTGAGGAAAGTTAGATTGTGATTTGGATTGATCTTGAGTTGGAGTTAATCTATAATTTACATTCTTTATATCAGATCTTGAACTCATTAAGATAGGTTTAACATAGCTGGATTTATAGTTGTGAGCATTTGAGATTTATTTAGATGATATTTTGTCGGTGTTGAGTATCCGATGTAGACCATTCTAGATTGCACTTATTTGACGATGTTTTCTCTTTAGATATGATTTCGGTATGTGTTGACCTAGTTGGTCCCGAGGACATACTATGTGCTTCATGTTTAGTTATTGATTACTTCAGTTATTAGAGATTGAGTTATTGTGATAGTGACCTAGTCGATATCGGTGATCTTTGTGAGATTATTTGTTGGTGATCATATGATGTGTTCAGAGTTTATAGTAGTTGTCAGGTATCGGTACCAGTTACCAGTTAGTGACACCATTGTGTTAGTGACTATATCTCTAGTATCCTATTTCAGATGTCAGATATTAGTTGTCAGCAACTCAGTTGTCAGATATCAGTTGTCAGTTGTCAGATTATCAGCTATTATTGACATCACTAGTTGTTGGAGATATCAATTACTCTTTAATAATAACTCATATTATTGCTTGTTAATAAAAGATATCATAATTCGGAGAACAAGGGTAATTGCCTGATGATGCATGTCGTAAAATTTGAAAGGACTTATTATGGTAATGAGCTGTGGTTCCAACCATGGGGAACCAAGATAGTACTGACAACCTAGTTATTCAGTTGTCAGTTATCAGGGCTATGCCCGGATTATGGCGCCATACTAGTTATCTTTTCGTGTGGGGCTGTGGTCTTAGTTATTAGAGCCTTGTGGCTTGTCCTGGTTCAGCGCCAGGGGTGTTAGACCGTGGTACTGGGTATGAACGGTACCCTTTCAAAATACATGCACTACATTGGCGAGCAGTTACATCAACGATAACTTTGCTTGATATGTGGGAAAACGGCTGTGGTATGGGACACAATTAAGTACTATATTAGCTAGGTTAATAATAACCAACCAGATTAGTGACATATGCTCAGGTACACATCTAGACATCAGTTGTTTGTTTACAGTTGTAATAGTTGCCTTTTTATCTACATACATGTTGTTATTCAGTTATCTTCAGTTATCTATTTATCATGTTATTTAGTCATCTTCTGTCTGCAGTTTATCTTGTTATTACTCTGTGCAAATTATTTATATGCACGAGCACTCCTCGTTACACACACTCTCACCGGGTCGCTTTCTGACGACCCTGGATTTGTACGTTCAGATATTGGACGCTTTGTTTCTATTGTTCAGGTGTTTGATGAGACTGTACGCTTCGTGAGGAGCTGGAGCTTCTCCCTATTTGATTCCGGTATTCTTATCTTTCTTACCTTCCTGTTATTTCCTGATTCTCGATATATCAGATTCAGTTGTTATTCCAGTTTCTTATTTATATGATATCATGCGTAGATGCTTATATGTGATATTGCAGTAATCATGATTCATTACAGTTGGGATTTATAACTTGTTTCGGGTTACTTAAGGCTTAGCACATATACGTGAGGTATTTTTCTTGTGTATTGCGTCATCGACTCTCGTTTTGTCTCCGCTTCAGCGTATTTTGGGAAGCGGGGCGTGACAGGATTTTTTTTGGTATCAGAGCCAGGTTTTCGACTTGCGATCTTGATCTTTGACTTTTGTTTCACAAGAAAGACCTAATTCATACCTGTAACTTGAAATGAGCTGTAGATACATTGCAATATATATATACTATCCATTATGACATTGACTCCATTTGGAATTGATCGTCCTCCCTTTGAGATTCCATTTCTTGATCTTTTGATATCCATGATTTCAACACTTCCTTTAGAGTGATTTGGATTTTCATTTAGATTTTATCGTTCTTTTCTATTCTATTTCTTCTAATTCTATCTCTTTAGACAAGTCTCTCCATGCTGAAGCTGGTAGCAGAAATCAGAGTAGCGCAGCGGAAGCGTGGTGGATCTATGATGTGCAGAGAAGCGACATGAAGCTTGTTTGTCTTCTCCTTTAATTTTGAATTCTTTTTACTATTCCCTACCCTATTGAAATTTCGGGACGAAATTTTTATAAGGTGGGTAGAATGTAATATCCCTAGTTAATAATACTATTTTTTAATTTTTCTAAAGTATTTAATTTAATTTACTGATTATTTTTAATATTATTAATTAACTTGATTTACGACTTATTACATTATTAAATAAATAAATTATTTTGGAATATTAAGTGGTAATTTGGCTTTATATATAATTACCAATATTTTTTATTAATATTTTAAATTACTTATTACTATTACTTCTATGATTATTCTTATTTTTAACTGATATTATTAGTGGTAGTTATTATTATTATTATTCTTCCATTATGATTATTATTTATTGTTATTATTATTAGTATTGCTATTATTTTATTTATTAATTTTACTAGTAGTATTAATATTAGTGGTAGTAGTAATTGTTAATTATCATTTCAATTATTATTGTTTTTATTATTATTAATTATTATTATTGTTAATTAATATTAGTATTATTATTTTTATTTGTGTTTTATTAATATTATTATTGATGGTTATGAGTAACTCTTGCTATTATTATTAACTATTATTATTGTTAATTATTATTATTATTATTAATACTAATATTGTTGTTTATAAAATTGTTGATTATAATTAGTGTTATTATTATGTTTTAGTATTATTGCATTCTCATATATCCCAATTCCTATTCCTAAATCCTATACTCATGTCCTTACCCTTTATCCCATTACCCATTATCTACCCATACCCTATAAGCCTTAAACCTATAGCCCTATTCCATGATCTATACCCATACCCATTTAACCAAAGACCTAAACCCACTCGCCTAAAATCCAATACCCAAAACCTATTAAACTCATATATATACACTAATCCTTACCCTAATCAAAAAGCTAATCCATCTCCTCCCCTACACAGCCGCCAACAGCCAGCGCCAAGCCTCCTCCTATGCTGCCCGTGCCCTCATCCCACTTTACGTTGAGAAACCTCCGAGCACCTCCCGCCGTTCGAGACTCCACCCCTTCATCCCTTGACGTGAGCAGCCCCGGCGATCCCCGCCACCACCATCACATCACCTCCTCTCCAACCAGGCCACCTCCTACCTCCCCGGCACATCCATGACAGCAGCCCCTCAGCAACCTTGTGCGCCACCAAGCTCAGCCCCTCTCCCCTTGCTGTCGTGAACCCCCTCCCTTGGCGCGTGACAGCCCCCAATCCCTTCCTCTTGTCGGGGACCCTGTCCAGCCCGAGCCTCCTCCGCAGAGCATGAGCATGCGCAGCCATCTCCCCATGGCTGTACAGCACCAGTCCAGTGCATTCCCCACCCCATCCCCGGAGTAAGGCCGAGTACAGTTCGGAGCCCCCATCTGCTGTGTACTCTTCCCCATCTAGGCCACATGCATGTCCCCTTGATCGAGCTTCACGGCGGCAGTAGCCCAGGCCCGTGCACTCTCTCCTCTGGCGACTTCCATCATCCTTGTAACTCGCCGACGAGCTCCTCAAGCACTCCTCCGGCAACCTGCATCCTCACCGGCATCCTCCGCCTCCTCCGTGACTTCCGTCGGCGCGCCGAAGCAACCCCGTTGTCGAATTTCTCCCACCGTGAGTTCCCTCTTTCCCTTCTCTATAAATATTTTGTGTGTACAGTGGTGTAGGTTTGGGTGTTTTATGTTGGCCCAAGAGGTTACACTCTCAAATTGTTTTTGTGTTTTGATGATGACAAACCAAATTAGTGCTATTTGGTACTAATGATTTTGTTTAAGATGAGTTTCAGGTTTTGTACCATGTTTAGAGTCCATTCGCTTAGCTATTGCAAGAACTTCTAAGTTTCACAAAGCAAGGAAGGCAATTTGCTCATCAAGGAAGGATCATAGAAGAGAAGGCACTAGCAAGGCTTTGAATGGCTCAAAGACGTGAAGATTGCTCAGAGGTCCTTAGGTTTTGTATTTTTAGTTTTATAGCTTGTTAAAGAATAGAGATTAGGTTTGAAGCTCAATCACACACGTTTTTGCGCATATACTATTTCTTAGTTTATTTCCTATAAAATATACAAAAATATTTTAGTACAAAATCTTTCTTCTACAAATTTCTTTTTATGTTACATACTGAATTCCTGTTTAAAATAGTTTTGTTAAAAAATATTTTTCTTCTCAAAATTCTGTCTTTATTTCGTTTTCTGACCTGATCCGGTCGACCGGCAGTCTACCGACAGTCGACCGAGTCTGTGTCAGGCTGGTCCGGTCGACCGGACCAATCGACCAAGGTCCTGGCAGAATGCACGTATCCGTGTGCATGTCTGTCGGTCGACCGGGGCAGTCGACCGATATTTATTTTTGAGTCACAGTTTGTATCAGTCGACCGGGTCGGTCGACCGATAGCCTGTAACGGTCAGAATTTTGTACTACCGGTCGACCGGCCCGGTCGACCGATGTAGCCGTTTGAACAATAACGGGCAGATTTTTAAGAGCTGTTTATTTTTGTCTTTTGTGTTTAAAAATTCGTTTAAAGATTTATTTTGAATCTAATATTATTTAATTAGCCTTAAGTTTATTTTATCTCTTAACCTAGCCCTCTCCTATAAATAGGGGTGTTTAGGGAGAGATTCATTACAACATTTTATTGCTAGAAAATTCAAAAGTTTAAGGCTTTCAAGAGAGACTTGTTTCTTGGTTTTTGTGCTGAATTTCTCACTGATTTTCTGAAGGGTTTTTCAAATTCTCTCTGATTTAATTCTCTTTTCTTCACTTACAACAAGAGCTTCATTCCTACTCAATATTCTCTAAGGACCTTTGTAAGGGAAGAGATATTTGAAAGAGAGAGTTTGTGGTCTTTTGACTACCAAGGAAATTACTTGTTCTTGAGATTGTAGGAGTTGGGTACTCCATTGTAATTGTTCTTTGTGATAGTGGAAGTAGCTAGAATCCTTCTGGGGAAGGCGGGGAGTAGAGCTGGGTGCTCGAACCTCGATAACATATCCTTGTGTTTGCGATTGGTTTACATTCTTGCAATCCTTACTCTATTTTGCTTGCACTTATTACTTGCTCATCATATTCATTGTCATACTTACTTGCTTGCATTCATCTTGTGATTGTTGTAACTTTAAATTTTTAATTTGCCCCTTGATTAGCATTGTCACCTATTCACCCCCCCTCTAGGTGACTTTTCAATTGGTATCAGAGCCTGGACTCTAGGTTTGGCTTAACATCCATAGAGAGATCCTTAAAATATTGCTAATCAACATTTTCATTCATCCATTCATACACTAGTAAACATGGCCGACAACATTAAAACCCCACCTAAATTTGATGGACTCAACTTCCCTATTTGGAAGGTTAGGATGACTATCTTTTTGCAATCACTAGGTAGCTTAGTGGCCAAGTCCTTGACTAAACCCTATGTAGCACCCGATAGTGATGAGAGCACTTGGACCGACTTCAACTTTAGAGAATATGAGGCTAACTCCAAAGCCCAAAACTCCCTATTAACCGCCTTGAATGAGGATGACCTTACACGGGTAATTCATTGCCAATCCGCCTATGAGATTTGGCAACACTTATTGGTCACACATGAAGGGACTTCACAAGTCAAGAGAGCTAAGATAGATCTCTTGAGGTCTCAATATGAATCATTCAAAATGCTTGATGAAGAATCTATTGATTGTATGATTACTCGTTTCACTAAAATTACAAATGGTCTTTCTTCATTAGGTGACGTCATCTCCAACGATCAAAAGGTGCGCAAAGTGATACGGGCTCTTCCTCCATCTTGGGAGATCAAGGCCACCACCTTAAAGGAATTAAATGACAAGGATGAGATGGACATCATTAGTCTCATTGGGAACCTAAAGACCCATGAGATGGAGAAGAAAGCAAGAGATGAGGCTGCTACTTCAAAGAAGAAATCCATAGCCTTCAAGACTTCATCCACCAATGATGACGATGAAGAAGAAGGATAAGAAGAAGATGAGGAGCTAACTCTACTTGTGCGGAATGTCAAAAGATTGTACCGGAAGAACAAGCTCAACTTCCGAAGAAAATTTGAAGGCAAAGAGGAGCGAAGGATCATATGCTACAATTGCCGCAAACCCGGACATATCATGGCGGATTGTCCGGAGTTCAAGAAGAAGATGACGTCCTCCTTCAAGCCAAAGAAGCCGGAAGAGAAGAAAGCCTACAAAGCAACATGGGATTCAGAAAGCGAGTCCGAAGAGGAGGTGGATCAAGCTAATATGTGTTTCATGGCAAACACACCTAAGGTAACCCCTCAATCCCTTGATGATGAAGATGATGAACTAAGTAAGGAAGTTCTAGTACATGCCTTTGTAGAACTTTCTGAAACTTATGATAATAAGAAACTTGAATGTTTAAAATTACAAAAAGAAGTTGCTTTTCTTAAGAATCAACTTGCCATTGTTTCTAAAGAAAAAGATGATCTTTCTTCCAATCTTGTTTCTATTCAAAATGAATTTGATGCTTATAAGATTTCTTGTAAGGGTAAAACCCCTATTGTTGATAATAAAGAGATTTCTTCCTTTAAATCTAAGATGAGTGATTTTGAAAAAGTTTTAAAAGAATGTGCTTTTAATACAAAGAAGCTTGAAGAAAAATTTTCTAAAAAGAATACTTCCCATGTTAAAATTTCTCATGATAAGATTTCCCATGCTCACAACACACAACACACACATGTTAAATCCTTTCATGCTCACAATGCTCATGCTCACAAATCACACACTCATTATGCATTTAGATATGGTAGAGTATATAGATGCACATATTGTGGTAAACATGGACATTTAGCTAAGTTTTGCTATGATCAACTAAATAGAACAAATAATCTTGTTTGGGTCAATGACACTAACCCTAGAGGACCCAAGAAAATGTGGGTACCAAAATCAAGTCTTAAATTGTTTGATGTAGGTACACACCAAAGCTCCAAGACGTAGGGAGCGGTGGTACCTTGATAGTGGTTGTTCAAGACACATGACATGGGACATCAACAACTTCACAACCCTATCAAGGTACATGGAAGGTGGCTCCGTCACCTTCGGGGATGACTCCAAAGGAACTATCATCGGTATAGGTAACATTCAAATTGGTGCATCTCCTATTATTGAGAATGTTGTTTTAGTAGATGGTTTAAAACATAATTTGCTTAGCATTAGCCAACTTTGTGATCGTGGACTTAAAGTTGTTTTTGATGATACTTCTTGCAAGATTTTTGATGTTAAATCTAATGATTGTATTCTTACCGGTTTTCGTGATAATAATGTTTATATTATTGACATGCTTAATTTAGATTGTTCTACTAAATGCTTGAATGCTTTTGATGAAAATTCTTGGCTTTGGCATAGAAGATTAGGACATGCATCTTTTGACCATATTTCTAGGATTAATTCAAAGGAATTGGTGAAGGGTATACCTTGCTTGGATTTTGAGAAAGACCGCATTTGTGGTGCGTGCCAACTTGGGAAACAAACCAAGTCTTCCTTTAAACCAATCAAGGATATCATGTCAACTAGGCCTTTAGAATTAATTCATATGGATCTTTTTGGACCAACTAAAACTAAGAGTTTAAATGGAAGTAGATTTGCATTTGTTTTGGTTGATGATTTCTCCCGTTTTACTTGGGTTTTCTTTTTGCAAAATAAAGATCAAACTTTTTCTTATTTTAAGATTTTTCGAAAAAGAGTTGAAAAAGAAAAAGGTTTTCCGATTTTAAGAATAAGGAGTGATAGAGGTGGTGAGTTTGTTAACTAACTCTTCATGACTTATTGTGATGAAAAAGGAATTAAGCATGAAATGTCTTGTCCTAGAACTCCACAACAAAATAGAGTTGTAGAAAGAAAAAATAGAACACTTCAAGAGATGGCTAGGACAATGATAAGTGAGTATGACCTCCCTCAATATTTATGGGCCGAGGCCGTAAACACCGCATGCTATATATCGAATCGTATTTATTTGTGCAAAAATTCTTCAAAAACATCATTTGAAATGTATCATTCTAGAAAACCAAATGTTGCATATTTTAAAGTTTTTGGATGCAAGTGTTTTGTTTTAAATACTAAGGATAATTTGGGTAAATTTGATGCTAAGGCTTATGAGGCTATCTTTATTGGATATTCCTCTACTAGCAAAGCATATAGAGTTTTCAATAGATCTACACTTACCATAGAAGAATCCATGCATGTTAAATTTGAAGAGACTAATGTGGTTGTTGAGAATGTTGTAGAGATTGAACCATTAGGTGAAGACATGGAGAGACTATCCTTGAAGGACTCACTCACTCAAGAAGATAAGCAAGAATCTATAGGTGAAGTTCAAGAGGATAAGGAGGAAAGCACTCAACCGCTTCCCAAAGCTTGGAGATACGCAACAAATCATCCTAAGGAGCTCATCTTGGGTGATGCATCTAAAGGAGTCACAACGCGCTCCAAACTCCATGACCTATGTGGTAACTTTGCTTTCATTTCTCATTTTGAACCCAAAGGCATTCTCGAAGCCGAGACGAACCCATATTGGTTACTTGCCATGCAAGAGGAACTCAATCAATTTGAGCGCAACCAAGTTTGGCACCTTGTTCCTAAGCCCCACGATAGACCAATAATTGGTACTAAGTGGATCTTTAGAAACAAGATGGATGAGTCCGGAAATGTCATTAGGAATAAAGCTAGGTTAGTGGCCCAAGGTTACACTCAAGTTGAGGGAATTGACTTTGAGGAGACCTTTGCACCCGTAGCACGGCTTGAAGCCCCACGGATGACACTAGCTTTTGCATGTTTTAAAAATTTTAAACTTTTTCAAATGGATGTGAAAAGTGCATTTTTGAATGGTTTTATTAATGAAGAAGTTTATGTTTCTCAACCTCCCGGTTTTGTTGATCATGTTCATCCCGATTTTGTTTTTAAACTTGATAAAGCTTTGTATGGATTGAAACAAGCTCCAAGAGCTTGGTATGAAAGGCTTTCTAGTTTTCTCATTTCAAATGATTTTATTAAAGGCAAAGTAGACACAACTCTTTTCACTAAGCATGTTGATAATGATATTTTAATTGTGCAAATTTATGTTGATGATATAATTTTTGGATCTACTAATGAGCTTTTGTGCAAGGATTTTGAAAAGGTAATGCAACTAGAGTTTGAAATGTCTTCCATGGGTGAGCTTAATTTCTTCCTTGGACTCCAAATCAAGCAATTGCAAGACGGAACCTTCATTAACCAAGCCAAGTACGCAAAGGAGCTAGTAAAGAAGTTTGGGCTTGAAGGATCAAAGGCTTGCAACACTCCAATGGCAACTACAACCAAGCTTGATAAGGATGATCAAGGTAAAAATGTTGATATTAAATTATATAGAAGCATGATAGGAAGTCTTTTATATTTAACGGCAAGTAGGCCGGATATCATGTTTAGTGTGTGTCTTTGTGCTAGATTTCAATCGTGTCCTAAAGAGTCTCATCTTATTGCGGTAAAACGCATTATTCGTTATATTAATGGCACAATTGGAATGGGTCTTTGGTATCCGAAAACTAGAGATTTTTCAATGACTAGCTATTCGGATGCCGACTATGCGGGTTGTAGAGTAGATAGAAAGAGTACTAGTGGGACATGTCAATTTCTCGGTAATTGTCTTGTTTCATGGTCCTCTAGGAAGCAAAATTCCGTAGCTCTCTCAACCGCCGAGGCGGAGTATGTTGCCGCGGGGGCTTGTTGTGCACAAGTCCTTTGGATGAAACATACTCTCCTTGATTTTGATTTGCACTTTGATCATATAAAATATTTTGTGATAATACTAGTACTATACACATGACCAAAAATGCAAATCAACATAGTAAGACCAAGCACATTGAGATTAGATATCACTTTCTTAGAGATCATTTTGAGAAAGGTGATATAGATATTGATTATGTTTCCACGGATTTACAACTAGCCGATATTTTCACTAAACCTCTTGATTTTGCTAGATTTTCGTTTATTTGTGGAGAACTTAATGTTTGTATTATTGAATAAACATGTTTTTCATAACCCTTTTCGATGTATGACAAAAAGGGGGAGAATAAGTTTACATGGACAAAAATAAGTTCATTTGGTCTTGGTTCCATATGAATTTATATGTTTTGTTTTTATGAGTTTTTGTGTTTTAAATAAATTCTTATGTTTTAGTTGTTTTTGGTATTTTTGGTATATATGTTTTGTTTTTATGAGTTTTTGTGTTTTAGTTGTTTTTGGTATTTTTGGTATCAAGAGCAATTTTTGTGTTTTATATACTTGTTTTAATTGGTTTCAATAATTGGTGCATCATTTCAATTATTGGTATCTAGAGCATATTCTTGTGTTTTATGTATAGCATAATTTGAGGGGGAGTTTTCTCCTACCCTATATTTTTTAATAGCCTATTTGTTTTGTCATCATCAAAAAGGGGGAGATTGTTGGCCCAAGAGGTTACACTCTCAAATTGTTTTTGTGTTTTGATGATGACAAACCAAATTAGTGCTATTTGGTACTAATGATTTTGTTTAAGATGAGTTTCAGGTTTTGTACCATGTTTAGAGTCCATTCGCTTAGCTATTGCAAGAACTTCTAAGTTCCACAAAGCAAGGAAGGCAATTTGCTCATCAAGGAAGGATCATAGAAGAGAAGGCACTAGCAAAGCTTGGGATGGCTCAAAGACGTGAAGATTGCTCAGAGGTCCTTAGGTTTTGTATTTTTAGTTTTATAGCTTGTTAAAGAATAGAGATTAGGTTTGAAGCTCAATCACACACGTTTTTGCGCATATACTATTTCTTAGTTTATTTCCTATAAAATATACAAAAATATTTTAGTACAAAATCTTTCTTCTACAAATTTCTTTTTATGTTACATACTGAATTCCTGTTTAAAATAGTTTTGTTAAAAATATTTTTCTTCTCAAAATTCTGTCTTTATTTCGTTTTCTGACCTGATCCGGTCGACCGGCAGTCTACCGACAGTCGACCGAGTCTGTGTCAGGCTGGTCCGGTCGACCGGACCAATCGACCGAGGTCCTGGCAGAATGCACGTATCCGTGTGCATGTCTGTCGGTCGACCGGGGCAGTCGACCGATATTTATTTTTGAGTCACAGTTTGTATCAGTCGACCGGGTCGGTCGACCGATAACCTGTAACGGTCGGAATTTTGTACTACCGGTCGACCGGCCCGGTCGACCGATGTAGCCGTTTGAACAGTAACGGGCAGATTTTTAAGAGCTGTTTATTTTTGTCTTTTGTGTTTAAAAATTCGTTTAAAGATTTATTTTGAATCTAATATTATTTAATTAGCCTTAAGTTTATTTTATCTCTTAACCTAGCCCTCTCCTATAAATAGGGGTGTTTAGGGAGAGATTCATTACAACATTTTATTGCTAGAAAATTCAAAAGTTTAAGGCTTTCAAGAGAGACTTGTTTCTTGGTTTTTGTGCTGAATTTCTCACTGATTTTCTGAAGGGTTTTTCAAATTCTCTCTGATTTAATTCTCTTTTCTTCACTTACAACAAGAGCTTCATTCCTACTCAATATTCTCTAAGGACCTTTGTAAGGGAAGAGATATTTGAAAGAGAGAGTTTGTGGTCTTTTGACTACCAAGGAAATTACTTGTTCTTGAGATTGTAGGAGTTGGGTACTCCATTGTAATTGTTCTTTGTGATAGTGGAAGTAGCTAGAATCCTTCTGGGGAAGGCGGGGAGTAGAGCTGGGTGCTCGAACCTCGATAACATATCCTTGTGTTTGCGATTGGTTTACATTCTTGCAATCCTTACTCTATTTTGCTTGCACTTATTACTTGCTCATCATATTCATTATCATACTTACTTGCTTGCATTCATCTCGTGATTGTTGTAACTTTAAATTTTTAATTTGCCCCTTGATTAGCATTGTCACCTATTCACCCCCCCTCTAGGTGACTTTTCATTTTAATGTACATTCATGGATGTTATCACTTAAACATATATATTATATGTAAGTTATGTTATATAATTATGTTATGATTATGTGTGTGTTTTAATTACATGTTTGTGTGTTTAAGTGTTACTATTTTGTGTGTGTATTAGTGTATGCATGCATGTATGTATATAGTATGTGTATATATATAGTAAGTATATATGTATAATATATGTATGTATATAGGTGTATGTATGTGTATACCGGTATATGTGTATGTTGGCATGCTTGTATGGGTACATATGTGAGTGTATTATGTGTGTCTGTTGATTCCCCTTCCTTTCTGTGTGTTCGGCTACGTGTTGCAATGTTTCAGACTTGTTCGTGTGATTCGAACTCGGTAACAGGAGATCCAGATTCGTGCACATTGTGGACCTGATACACAGGTGATTTGAAGACCAATTTATGGGATGATCCTAGAACAGTACCGACTCGTACAGTGAAGACCAGACAGCGATTCGGTTTTGAAACCACGTCATTTATGTGAGTGTTTGTTCTTGTGTATTTACCATTGTCAGTATGCATTTACATGTTACTCTTATCATTTCATATGAATTTCTGTTATATTTTATCAGTTTGATTACTTGTAACACTTCATGAGGCATCAATGATTGTTCATTTTATTTACATAGTTGACATGAGCTAGTATCAGCATCATTTCATGTGTTGGTAGTTTATCGTTGTTGGCTTAGGCCTAGTATTAGAAGACCATAGATTGTGACTTGACCCTGCTCGATCTTGAGGTCGATATAATTTGTATTAGTTATTAGATTTGATATTCATATATTTGGTGCTTATTTTCGATCGGAACTCTTTTGGATATGTGGACAAGTAGATATAACATCTCTACCGATATGTCTCTACCGATATGAGACGGTTTAGAGATATCACAAATAATAGATCAGATGTAGTTGATGTTAGACATATCGGGACTCGATATTTTGTCATCAGGATATTAGTATTCTTGCTAGTTCTTATTTAGTTGTTTATTATGCTGGATTTAGTCTTAGTTGTGAGGAAAGTTGGATTGTGATTTGGATTAATCTTGAGTTGGAGTTAATCTAGAATTTACATTCTTTATATCGGATCTTGAACTCATTAAGATAGGTTTGACATAGCTGGATTTATAGTTATGAGCATTTAGGATTTATTTAGATGATATATTATTGGTGTTGAATATCAAATGTACCATTCTAGGTTGCACTTGTTTGAGGATGTTCTCTCTTTAGATATGATTTTGGTATGTGTTGACCTAGTTGGTCTCGAGGACATACTATGTGCTTCATATTTAGTTGCTGATTACTTCAGTTAATAGAGATTGAGTTATTGTGATAGTGACCTAATCAATATCGGTGATCTTGTACTTCAGAGTTATCAGATAGCACTCATCACTTTATCAGTTATTGGTGAGATTATTTGTTGGTGATCATATGATGCGTTCAGAGTTTATAGTAGTTGTCAGGTATCGGAACCAGTTACCAGTTGTGAGTGACACCATTGTATTAGTGGCTAATCTCCAGTATCCTATTTCAGATGTCAGACATTAGTTGTTAGCTCCTCAGTTGTCAGATATCAGTTGTTAGTTGTCAGATTATCAGCTATTATTAACATCACTAGTTGTTAGAGATATCAGTTACTCTTTAATAATAACTCATATTATTGCTTGTTAATAAAAGATATCATAACCCGGGGAACAGGGGTAATTGCCTGATGATGCATGTCGTGTATTTTGGAAGGACTTATTATGGTACCGAGTTGTGGGTTCCAAGTATGGGGAACCAAAGTAATACTAGCTATCTAGTTATTCAGTTGTCAGTTGTCAGGGCTATGCCCGGATTACGGTGCCACACCAGTTGTCTTTTTGTGTGGGGCTGTGGTCTCAATTATTAGAGCCTTGCGGCTTGTCCTGGTTCAGCATCAGGGATATTAGATCGTGATACTGGGCATGCACGGTACCCTTCTAAAATACATGCACTACATTAACGGGCAGTTACAGCAACGATTACTTTGCTTGATATGTGGGAAAATGGCTGTGGTATGGGACACAGCTAAGTACTACATTAGTTAGGTTAATAATAACCAACCAGACTAGTGACATATGCTATGTTACACATCTCGACATCAGTTGTTTGTTTACAGTTGTAATAATTGCCTTTTTATCTACATACATGTTATTCAGTTATCCTTCAATTATCTGTTTATCATGTTATTTAGTTATCTTCTGTCTGCAGTTTATCTTGTTATTATACTGTGCACATTGTTTATATGCACGAGCACTCCTATTTACACACACACACACACACACACACACACTCACCTGGTCGCTTTCTGACGACCCTAGATTTGTACGTCTAGATATTGGACGCTTTGTTTCTATTGTTCAGGTGTTCGATGAGACCGTACGCTTCGCGAGGAGTTGGAGCTTCTCCCTATTTGATTCCGGCATTCTTATCTTTCTCACCTTCCTGTTATTTCCTGATTCTTGATATATCAGATCTATTTCTTTATTTATATAATATCATGCGTAGATGCTTATATGTGATATTACAGTAATCATAATTCATTATAGTTGGGATTTATAGCTTGTTTCGGGTTACTTAAGGCTTAGTGAGTATACGTGAGGTATTTTCTTGCGTATATGCATCGCCGACTCTCGTTGCGTCTCTGCTTCAGCGTATTTTGGGAAGCGGGGCGTGACGACAAACAAGAAGGAGAAAACTAAAAAGTTAATAAAGTTTAATCATGAAAACAAGAATAAAAATAAGATTCGATTAAATTGAGAAACTATAAGAAAAAGGAACAAGTTACATAAAGTGTGACTCTCAATACAACTCTCTCTCTCTCTCTCTCTCATGAATCTCTATCTAATCTTAGCTATGTCTAAAACAGAAAAATTATATTTAAAAAGAAAAAGCAAAAATGAAATCCTAAACTAAACTACAGGAAGAATCCTAGCCTAAGCTCTCTCTGTCCTGTCTTCTGTTTTTGGTGTGGTATGTGTAGGAAAAAAAACAAAGTAGGGAAGGCGTATGAAGATAAGCTCAAATAAGCTGGCCTGACGACCACGCTCTGACCGTTGGGCCAGATCTTTGAGCGCGTGGATCCAATTTTTAGATATCCCTCTGTATATGATAGGATTATCTCTGGACTCTAAATTTAGGATTATCTTCATTAATTCTTCAAACTAACAAATTAAATCCATTAAAAATACGATTTAATTAGGATAATTTCATGATTTTCTTCTCCATCTCCATTAATTACACCTGCACACCATTAGACAACAAATGGGTTAAATAGTAGAGTTTTATTACAATTAAAATATGAAAATATTATAATAAATATGCAATATTAATGAACAATCAGTAGGCAACGCTTCGCTTGTTGGATATGAATCTCCTGATGAATTGTACCCTACCAAAGAATCTGTAAGTACACCTAGAGGGGGGGTGAATAGGTGTAAGGCTAATCTATTGAAAAATAATGCGAAATTAAAAATAATTGCTAACACACTTAGTGTAACCAAAGAGTGTAGCCGAATTCCCAGTGAAGGGCTCTAGACTATCTCCTCTAAATTCCTCTAAATAAGAGTTGAGGTGCTATATGACTCTTGGTTGAACACAAGTGAGGCACACAAACAAACCCAAGCATATAAACGATATGAACAATATGATGCAATGCATAATGAGAGAGAGAGTTAAGAGATAGTGGATCAATCGCTAACTATAAGATATGTTTCGAGGTTCGAGCCACTGCTCTACGTCCCCGCCTTCACACAGAAGGATTTTCACTATATCGTCCACACAGGACTTCCCACACAGGGAACCTCCACTGAGGATTTGGGTAATATAAGTTTGGAGTACACAACTCCTCTCTCAACCAATACAACCTCTACACAAGAGGCAAGGCACAACACAAACCACCTCTACACGTGGAGGGAGGGGCACTTAGCCAAAACAAAATCAACCTCACACACGAGGGATAAAGGCTCAAAGCTACAACACCAACAATCACCTCTTCACGAAGAGGGATACCAACACAACTTCAACAATCACCTCTCACTAGAGGGATATCAACACAATCACCTCTCACTAGAGGGATATCACAAAGTATGAAAGGTTTACAACTCTTGGTGGTATCAACAACCACAAACCAATTTTCCCACAAAATAGATCCTATAAATAGGATAGATAGATAGCTCAAGTGTGAGAATATAAAGTGTTTGGAAAACAAAATCACAAAGAAAAACTCTTGGAAAAACTTCTAGAATAGATATAGAAATGAAGATCAAAAACAAATTCCCATAGACTCTATTTTTCTTTGAATTTTCTAACCCTTTAAAACAAATAAAGATTGATCTTTTAAACCCAAAAACTCTTTTAAAACTAGTAGCTAAAACACTGAAGAAGATGATGATTTTTGCTCTTTAAATTTTTGTTTAAAACCAGCTCAAATGAGGGGTACCTATAGCCCCAAACAATTCTGCCCGTTGGCAGCAGGAAAGGTCAGAAATGACCTTCCGGTCGAACGCCCGGTCGACCGGCCAACGGTCATTTTTATGACCGTTGTGGCACCGATCGACTGCTCAGTCGACCGGGCCTGGAAACAGATAGCAGCGGCTCTCTGGCCGGTCGATCGCCTGTTCGACCGGAGTTGGATACAGAGAGCAGCAGCTCTCTGCCGGTCGACCAACCGATCGACTGGGGCCATTTCCAGAGAGCAGAGCTCCCTGGACGGTCGACCGCCCGATCGACCGGCCCACTAGCCCAGGCTGGCGTGCACGCTTGTGCACGTCGGTCGATCGGACCGGTCGACCGAATTCTACAGCGGTCGACCGTTTGGCCTACCGGTAGAAGACCAAGTCCAGGTATTAAGGGATGTAAAAACTTGGCTTTTATTATCAAATAAATCCTATAAAATCACATAATTTCACAAAAATAAGTTCTTATAAGATCTTTGAAATATAAATATGTGTGACAAAAATTTAACACATATTATAAACTATTTGAACCATTTTTGTGATATTGAATTTAGGCTTTAAATCAAAATCGGTATTTTCTAAAAATCAAAATTTGAAATGAAAATCTGATTTTTTCAAAACACATGTAAATACAAAACCATGATATTGAAACAACTTTGAAGCATATTGCATATAGATAGAATCCATTATACATGAAAGATATTATATCTATGTTTTTGACATGAAATCTGAAACCGGTTCAACCGAAAACCAAAACCAAATATTTAAACTTTTGTGTTTATGTGAACTTGAGCATATCAACACTATCTAATCTTTACACAAGATCTAAACATACTAAACTAAACAAACCGAGGTCTTCTTGTAGAACTCCTTCTCCAAGTCGACTTGATCCAAACATGATCTACCGAGCTTGACTCTAACTGAGTACTAGATGCGATCTTGACGCTCGAGCTCTTGAATCAACATGTGAAAGCTCCAAAACTCTTTTGTTGAAGCTAATCACCTACTAATATCTTGATCAAATATCTGAAACTAAATATCAGAAGATTATTAGTAAACTATAACTACATGAGTTAATCATCATCAAAACTAGAATGAAGGGCCTCTGTGCCAACAATCTCCCCCTTTTTTATGATGACAAAACTCATGGAGTTATATATGCATGGATTAAAGTTAAGTTTCATAGAAGCTCCCCCTTAACTCTTGCATAGCAATAAACAATAGAGATATGCAATGAATGCTCAACATAAACGTACATAAACATGCATAATAAACATGAAATGAAATAAACATGCTCTGATAGCAATTGCTCTTATACCAATTATAAAGTAAACAAACCAATTGCTCTTATATCAATTGTAAAAGAAAACAAATACCCTTATACCAATTGTAAAACATGCAAAACAAATGCTCTTATACCAATTGTAAAAATAATGAAATAAACATGCTCTTGATATCAATTGTAAAAGTAAACAAAAAGTAAACATGCATATAGACAACATGCATATAAACTCCAAACATATCGCTCTCCCTTTTTGTCAAATCATCAATAAAGGGGCACAAAATAAACTCAAAAGAAATTTTCTCCTTTTTCTCAAAACAAACAATAAAGTTATATATAGATCAAAACATTATGGAACCAAATTATGATACCAATTAGAAAATGAGACAATGTATGTTATTGATACCAATTAAAACAAATATATGTTATAAATCTTGATACCAATAGTAAATATTAGTACCAATTGAAAATATTTTATAATTTTGATACCAATTGTAAGAATATATATATATATATATATATATATATATATATATATATATATATATATATATATATATATATATATATATATATATATATATATAAATTGTAGGTATTGATACCAAATGAAAGTAAAAATCAAATTTTTTAGGTAAACACAACTCATTTCAATAAAGATACCAATATAAAATGAAGAATGATACCAATTGAAAAACATAAACCTACATTTTTGGTCAAACACTAAAATCATTTTGCAATAGAGATACCAAATAGAGAATAATATCAATTTAATATTCTTAATACCAATATTGAAAAATGTTAGCATATAAATAATATTTTTCATTAGGAGCATAGGATATCAATTGAAAAACAAGATATCAATTGAAAAGTATCATTTTTCAACATAAAGAGTGGGAGTAAGATACCAATTGTAAACAAGACCGATTGAAAGTAAAACATGAAGTTTTTTTCCCCTTTATGAAATACTAATGAAAACTATGCATAAGCTTGTATAAGATAACAATTGAAAAATAATTGTCATTAAGGACTAAATCAAGCTTAGCATAACAAAATTTGTGCTCTAAGATATAAAGATATAGTAAGCACAATCAAATCACATATATATGTATGAAAGAGTAAATATCAATCTAAATTGATACTATTTGAAGGTGAAGCATACATATATAGAAGCAAATATGAGCATACAAAATAGATATCTATTGTGATACCAATTGAAAACACAATGAGGATCAAGTGTATAACTCATAAAGACTGCCCTATCATGCACATGTTTAAATAGATTTTCAATATGAGCATACAAGGCATGGTCGCCCATCCAACCACCCTTCGATGGAAGGGGTTTTCAAAACTAGGATTTGAAAATAATTTTGACAAGTTTGAAAACTCTTCCAAAATGAAGAAATACGCAACTAGTTTTATGATAAACTTGAAAACTAGTACGGAATCTTTCAAGTAAGGAATAAAATAAGAATATATCCATAAAAATATGAAAATCACACAATCATCAATACTCAAAGTTTATAGAGCACATATAATACTCATTAAAATAAAGTCATGAGAAAATAGCAAGTAATGTGAGTGTATAAGAATGATGTGAAAAGCATAATCATGAGAATAGGTAATAAGGCTCAATGTGAAATTCCTTTATAAACATGAAAAATATGAAAATTTAATTTTAAAAAAATAATAATAACTCCAAGGCATATGTATGTATTGTCTAAATCTACAGGTATACATACACATCCCTAAACATAAATGAGTTCATAATAAAATTTTGCATAAAACACAAAATGACTCAAGGGTATATATGTATATCCAATATTTTTAAACAATTTAACATATACATGAAGTTAAACATATAAAAATATGTACAAAATGGGAATACAAGTTTGAAATGCATGACTCATCAAAACTAGGTTATACTAGTACATCTAATGAGTACAAATGAGCAATTAAGTATAAATATATAATAATCTATTTGTGACTCACTAGTTGTATAAGTATATGCACAAGTTTTAATGAAAACTATATCTAAACATGTAATCAAAACATGAAGTATAAAACAAAATATAAACCAATAGGATCATTAAGTAAATGCACATGTCTTAGATCTATGATATACACAATAGTTAAACTAAAGTGAGAACATAAAACAATAAGTCTATATAAACATGAGTGTATCTCAATTACTATACATGTATGTCATAAGTCTAATCATCATGGCATTTAATGTAATAATCATGAAAAATCAAAACATGCTAAAAATTATCAATATAGAAGCATGTAAACTAAATGAGAGTTAGAGATCGTTACCAAAACCATGAGGGCAAATCTCTAGGCTCCAACCATGGTGGTCCTCCCACCAAACTCTCCTTGAAAGTGATGCATCCAAAATTGTCACCGTTTAGCTCGGAACGCATTCACCTCAAGGCACCAATACATCTCATATCATGTGAGAGCCCACACCAATATCAAATAAAATAAGAGTAGTTTTTGGTACCCATACCTTATTGGGTCCATGGGGGTTAGCACCTTTCCTAACCCAAACAAATCTATTTGCAAAATTTGAATCATTAATTCTATTAAAGCAAAATTTTGCAAGGTGGCTCTTTCATTCACAATGTGTACAAGTGTACACATGAGCATACATAGTGTTATGAGTGTGAACGTGAGGAGCATGTCCGTGATTTGTGTGCATGAATAGGTGGAACTTGTTTCTTGCGAAACATGGATTCTAACCGTGTGTGGTTCATGACACATTGGCTCAAAGTGGAGCCCAAACAATCAACACTTTTCTTCAATACACAAATATCATTTTCAATACTTGAAGATAAAGAGGAGCAAGCTATAGATACACTAGAAGGTGAGGCTACACTAGCATGACAAACATGTAAAGACAAATCATTTTTCAAAGTCTTATTTTCATTAGAAATCAAATTCAAATCTTTTGAAATAGAAATAATTTTGTTTTTCAAAGAATCATTTTCTTTCAAAACAAAAACAAGTTTTGAAGATAGAACTTCATTTTTCTTCAAAACTTCATCACAAGTATTTTTATTTTTCAAGATTTCATTTTCTTTTTGGGCAAGGTCAAGTTGGGATTTCAAAGTGTCACGATCATTTGAAATCTCAACCTTCTCTTGCAAAGCCAAATCAAGTTTTGAAACCAAATTCTTGTTTTCTTTATTAAATCTAAAACTTTTCTTTTTAAAGCTTTATATTTTTCTAACAATTTTTCACAAAGAATGAAAAGTTCTTCATTTAATGCATCAGCATCTATGATGTCATCTCCTGAAGAACTAGCACAATCATCTAGATGGGTGTCCAAGTTTACCTCAAGGGAGTCATTCCCTTAGACCATGTAGCAATATTGGTCGGACTCATTCTCACTAGATTCCTTCTCTATAATGTTTGGCGTTTGAAGCTTTAGAGAGGTCAAGGTGTTCCACACTGCAAAGGCGGAATCACAATGAGAAACCATAGAAACAAATTCTTTACTTAGAGTTCTCCTAAGTGCCTCAAGGGCTTGTTCATTGGCCTCTATATGCTTGCTATTACGAAGATAGGATTTCTTGGTAGCGGTAAGGAAAACATGCAATCCTAGGGTCTTGAGATACATGGACATCCTAGCTTTCCAAATATCAATGTTGGAAGTGTCATATATAGGAGGGGTCATGAAGTCCATGAGTGTGTGTAAAAAATAAGTGTGCAAATGCAAATACTAGATTAGCAAACCAAGATCTCACTCCTAGGTGGTTAAACTTAATATCAAGAGTGTAGGCTCTGATACTAATTGTAAGTACACTTAGAGGGGGGTGAATAGGTGTAAGGCTAATCTAATGACAAATAATGCGGAATTAAAAACAATTTCAATACACGTAGTGTAACCAAAGAGTGTAGCCGAATTCTGGTGAAGGGCTCTGAACTATCTCCTCTAAATTCCTCTAAATAAGAGTTGAGGTGCTATATGAAGCTCTCTTGGTTGAACACAAGTGAGGCACACAAACAAACCCATGCATATAAATGATATGAAAAATATGATGCAATGCACAATGAGAGAGAGAGAGTTAAGAGATAGTGGATCAATCGCTAACAACAAGATATGTTTCGAGATTCGAGCCACTGCTCTACGTCCCCCACATTCACACAGAAGGATTTCCACCATATCGTCCACACATGACTTCCCACATAGGGAATCTCCACTGAGGATTTGGGTAATACAAGTTTGGAGTATACAACTCCTCTCTCAACCAATACAACCTCCACACAAGAGGCAAGGCACAACACAAACCACCTCTACACTTAGAGGGATGGGCATTTAGCGAAAACAAAATCAACCTCACACACGAGGGATAAAGGCTCAAAGTCACAACACCAACAATCACCTCTTCACTAAGAGGTATACCAACACAACTTTTACAATCACTTCTCACTAGAGAGATATCAACACAATCACTTCTCACTAGAGGGATATCACAAAGTATGGAAGGTTTACAACTCTTGGTGGTATCAACAACCACAAACTAATTTTCTCACAAAATAGATCTGAATAGAAGGATAGATAGATAGCTCAACTGTGAGAATATAAAGAGTTTGAAAAATAAAATCTCAAAAAAAAACTCTTGGGAAAACTTCTAGAATAGCTATAGAAATGAAGATCAAAAATAAATTCCCAAAGACTCTATTTTTCTTTGAATTTTTCAACCCTTTCAAACAAATAAAGATTGATCTTTTAAACCCAAAAACTCTTTTAAAACTAGTAGCTAAAACACTGAAGAAGATGAGGATTTTTGCTCTTCAAATTGTTGTTTTAAAACCAGCTCAAATGAGGGATATTTATAGCCCCAAACAATTCTGCTCGCTGGCAGCAGGAAAGGTTAGAAATGACCTTCCGGTCGACCGTCCGGTCGACCGATCAACGGTCATTTTTATGACCGTTGTGCCACCGGTCGACCAAGCCTGAAAATAGAGAGCAACGGCTCTCTGGCCGGTCGACCGTCCGGTTGACCGGAGCTGGATACAGAGAGCAGCAGCTTTCTGCTGGTCGACCGGGGCCATTTCCAGAGAGCAGAGCTTTCTGGACGGTCGACCGCCCGGTTGACCGGCCCACCAGCCCAGGATGGCATGCACGCTTGTGCACGTCGGTCGACCGGACCGGTTGACCGACTTCTGCAGCGGTCGACCGTCCGGTCGACCGGCAGAAGAACAAGTCCAGATATTAAGGGATGTAAAAACTTGGTTTTTTATTATCAAATAAATCCCATAAAATCACATAAATTCCACAAAAATAAGTTCTTATAAGATCTTTGAAATACAAATATGTGTGATAAAAATTCAACATATATTATAAACTATTTGAGCCATTTTTGTGATATTGAATTTAAGCTTTAAACCAAAATCGGTATTTTCAAAAAACCAAACTTTGAAATGAAAATCCGATTTTTCCAAAACACATGTAAATATAAAAACATGATATTGGAATAACTTTGAAGCATATTGTATATGGATAGAATCCACTATACATGAAAGATATTATATCTATGTTTTTGACATGAAATCTGAAACCGGTTCAACCGAAAACCAAAACCAAATATTTAAACTTGTGTGTGTATGTGAACTTGAGCATATCAACACTATCTAATCTTTACAAAAGATCTAAACATGCTAAACAAAACAAACCGAGGTCTTCTTGTAGAACTCCTTCTCCAAGTCAACTCATCCAAACATGATCCACCGAGCTTGACTCCAACCGAGTACTAGATGCGATCTTGACGCTCGAGCTCTTGAATCAACATGTGAAAATTTCAAAACTCTTTTGTTGAAGCTAATCACTTACTAATATCTTCATTAAATATCTGAAACTAAATATCACAAGATTATTAGTAAATTATAACTACATGAGCTAATCATCATCAAAATTAGAGTGAAGGGTCTTTGGGCCAACAGAATCCACATAGTTCCTTCAAATTCTGAGGTGGAGGCAGTTCAGCAATAACAGTTACTTTGCATGGGTCAATTTCAATTCACCTTTGGCTTATGATGAAGCCGAGGAGTTTTCTTGAGAAAACACCGAACACAAACTTCTTGGGATTCATTTTTAGCTTGTACTTATCGGTCCTCTTCAGCACCCGTTCCAAAGTATTTGCATGCCCTTCTTGATTTCTGGATTTTATCAAGATGTCGTCTACGTAGACCTCCATGTTCGCATGAATCATGTCATGAAAGCTGGTTGTCATTGCTCTCTGAAATATGTATCCTCTGCATTCTTGAGGTCGAACGACATGACTACATAATAGTAAGTACCCCATATAGTTATGAATGAAGTTTTCTCTTCACTTCTTTGGCGAGTATGATTTGACACGGAGAACCCATCCATAAAGAATAATATTGCATGACTGACAGGTATGTCAATGTTGCGTAGCGGAAAATCATCCTTCGGGCATGCTTTGTTATGGTTGTGAAAGTCGACGCAGACCCTGACATGGCCATTCTTCTTCTTTATCAATACTATATTTGTGAACCATTGAGGGTATACTACTACATGGATGACCTTGGCCCGGTGTAATTTGTCTACTTCTTCATTTACTTTCAAGGCTTTATCCGGTAACGTCTTCCTCAGTTTCTGTTTGACCAATTTCGCCCCTTCGTTGAGGATAAGGCGATGTTCCACAAGTTCGGAGTCTAGTTTGGACATGTCCTCGTACAACCAAGTAAATACCCCTGCATGTATTTTCTTGAGGGCAATGATGGCATGCTTTTCTTCTTGACTGAGGATAGCACTGATTATTATGTTGTTGGACTTCTCCGTGGCCCCAATGTTGAGTTCTCGGTCTTCTCGATTGCTGCCTTCATCTGTTCTTCAAATCTTTTGAGGAAGTGGGCAAAGGGTCGTTACCCCTCTATATCTTCTCGGGATAGTTTCAAATGCGGGATCACTGTCAGCTGCACTAACCGATTTATCATATCCGAATGGGCTACAACCCTTGAATCAACCTCATATGAGGCCAAATCAATCTGTGAATGATTAGAAAGGCATTTAATCACATTTTCTATTTTACCCCATGATTTGAATGATTCAATATTTATTCTGGGTTTCCCAGCCTAACATAATTGGCTTGATGTTTAAATTTAGAGATACTTGCAGTGCTTTCGGCTTGAGGTTTCCATGTGAAGAAGGACGATGTTTCATACTCCCGTTGGGGAATTGTTTCCTCGATTCTGCATTTCATACATGTTTCGAGGATAAATCAGTCTTCGAAAAATAAGTTTACGACACCATAATCCTCAGGGTTGGACTTTGGTTCTTTAAAGCTTTCTCTTCAGAGGTTGCCGAGAATCCCTGGTTCGGGTGTCTTTCTGGCATGAATTGAGATTGCTTACAAGAGTGCTTGTAGAGGGTCCACTTCATTGCTCCGTCTCGGGTTGGACTCCTAAGGCCTTTTCTCTTTGTCAGTTCGGGAGGATTAGAGGAGTTTCCTTTTCCTGTCTCCCGATGCCTTTACCCGGTTCGTACCCTAGCTTGCACATAAGGGTTCGTACCCTAGCTTGCACATAAGGGCCTTATGGTTGATCACTTTGCGACGTTCCTGCAGCTTTAGGTCTTCGATTGTTGGCAGCAATGTTGCGCCAGCAAGCTTGTGATCTTTTTGTTAGACTTATTATGTTTTAAAGTCTAATTTATTTTGGGCCTAATCAAGTCAATTGGATATTTGCACCCGCCCACTTAACCTATGTTGTTTGACCCAATAAAGAATTGATCAAACCTAAATGGTTTGGGTCTAGACACGTTTTCAATTACACTTAGCCATGAGTGTATTTAAATTAGAATGTGGGACTCATCACACGTGTGGAACTCGTGTTATAAATCAAGGGCCTAGATCTATGATGAGTTGAACTAGGGTTTCTTGATGCTATATATACCATGAGTAGGGTTCCCTCTCCACTACCAACAACAACAAGAATAATCATCTCTCTCTTAGAGGCCTCTCATCTCCTCTAAGGATAAAGAAGAGAACTTGGTGGCTGGAGAGAAGAATCCTCTCCCTCAACTCCGGCACCTTCGAGATCGTACAATATTCGGCATCCTCGCGATGGAGTCAGGTATGCCTAAAACCCTCCTTCCCTTTGATCATGATAAAGAGGCTTACAGTATATGTGTAGATCTTATATGGAATAAATTTAGATCTAACAATTAGTATCAGAGCCTCCTCTTTATCAGATCATAGGGATCTACAGAAATTATGATCTCGACATATAAATATCATAAAATTATCTCCTTTGATTCAATAAATATTTTGTGTCTCATATGTTGGATCAAAAGGTTAAAAGGAGTTATTTTTTATTGACTTTAACATGTATATATATTTTTATGAAATTTGATTTGTGTGTTATTCTACATTTAAAAAAAAAATTGTGTGCCCTGTCTGCATGCAGGCGCTTGCAGGCGCCTGCATGTTAGGCAACGAGAGAGAGAGAGAAAAAAGGGGGGGGGATGTTAGATGCATGCGCTGGAAGCACCAGCGCATGCATCATGAAGGAGATTTCAAAGTTAAAAAAAAAAAAAAAGATATTTTGACATGGCCTGCATGCATGCAGACATGTGTCTGCATGCATGCATGCACATGTAAGGCAAAAGGGGTTTTTTTTTTAAAGAATAATTTAAAAAAAAATGGTTAATTATTTTGGGTTTCATGAATTAATTAAGATTATGAGATTATCTAGGATTCGGATAGAGATTGAATTTTACTCTAATAAGGAAACCTACTACTAATTAATCTCATATTTAATTTCAATTGGGATTGTTGAGATTGATTTGGGTATTATGATTGAGATATAATTCTAGCCTATTAAGGATATTTTGGATAGAATTCTACTCAAATAAAGAAACCTAATCTCAATCAATCTCACATTAATCTAATTGGGTTTTATTCAGTTTATTTAAACCCGACCTATTAAGGAAACCCATAAGTTAACCATTGCGGGTCGGGTCTGATTCAGACCCGATAAGCACTGCAGATCCGTTTTGCCAATAGAAACTTCAATTAGCCGTTACGGGCTCATATGACCTCTGTTTTGGGCATGTAAACAGCCGTTTCGAAGCTCTTGACGAGCACTACAGTATTACAGGAACTATACATGACAAGACAGTAGTTAGTTGACATAAAGAAGGTATTGAAGTGTTTGTTTATCATGCTTATGTGTACCCTTACATGCTTCCGCTTTATCATCAATATTTTATTACTTATATTGTCTTGCATGATGAATATTGGTGTTTATTACAGTTAATAACACACAGATAAAGATATATACATGTTCAAGCTAAAGAATTTATAAAAGAGCTTATTTAATTGCGTATGTAGTTCATGCGGACAATACCCGGCCCAAAGGAAGACTATTGTTTGGCCGAATTATGTACGGCGTCGGATACTTGATGTGGGTAATGCAAGTGGGAGAACCTTGATGTGTGGTAATCGGCCCAAAGGAAGGTTGTCACACTATTGGCCCATATTGCATTACCCTCATCAACTAGTCTGATGGCGGAACAAGAATATAGATGCATAAATTTGTGTGGCCCATGCGTGTGGCAATCGGCCCAAAGGAAGGTTGTCATTATGGCCGGGTCATTACATATATTATATGGCCAATATAGATTACTTAAACTTTAGGACCAATCCTATAAAGTGACAGTCGGCCCAAAGGAAGGTTGTTCTCTTACATAGGACCTAGATTTTAGGATATCTATATTGGGCCAGTACAGTGTTGGCATATAGAGACACAACTTGTTCTGAAAGTTTAACCGGCAGCTCTATCGGTTAAACTGGTTGCATTTTCTGAAATTCATTTTTTATGGCTATTATAGTAGAATTTTATTAAATGCAATGTTTATGTTAAACTGATGAGAAATTGTATACTTATGTAGTATAAATTGAAAGGTACAAACTTTAAGAAGTGGTAAGACCACGTAAATGATCGTTCTTGAATTCATGCACCTAAAGTACACCTTAAAGATTGATGGATCTCTACTATCACTAATAAAAGTCAGTAAAGAAAAAGTCAATTATGGTAAGTGGGAGAGATCTTACAAGATGTGTCTAATGGTCATAAAGTACACTATTCCTGTAATTATTAGAAGTGATATGCCCGATAATGTCAGTGCTCACTTAGCATCCAGGATAAACTTCTAATAAGAAAAGGAAAAGTGAAACTAAAGGGAGGAACATAAACACCACTACAGTGGCTGATCCTAAGTGGCAAAAGTGCAGAAAAAGTAGCCTAAGGTCATTGCATACTTCTTCTGTAAGAAAGTAAGCCACCTCAAGTAGGAATGCATAAAGTATCAGAAATGGCTATTTAGCGGGTATATCTCATATTTATGTTTGTTCTGAAATTAATTTAGCTTTAGTGCCACTTGATACAAGGTTGATAAATAATTCACATAAGCGATTCAATGCAGAACTTCCAAACTCAAAAGAGGCCTAGCCCAGCTGAGCGATACGTATACATGGGTGATGAAAATCAAGTTGCAATTAAAGCTATTGGAGTTTGTAGGCTTAAATTAGATTCTGGTTTTTGGTTTTAGATTTGGATGAGACTTTATATGTACCGTCCTTTTAGGCGGAATCATATTTCTATTTCATTTGTTAGACAGATCTAGTTTTACTGTCACTCTTGATAATGAAATGCTTAGTCTACTTTTCAAATCTAAAGTTGTTGGTACTAGAATTCTGATTGATGGCTATATAAATTGAAACTTCATGCTTTATATACTGAATCTCTATTTGTGAATAGCATAGGCACAAAGCGAAAATTAATTAAAGAAACATTAGAAAGTTTGGTACTAGACGAAGTTCAAGTGTCTTAATTTAGTGTATACAGACATTTGTGGTCCATTCCCTACAGCTTCTTGGAATGGCCATGAATATTTCATCACTTTTACAGACAATTACTCTCGTTATAGGTACCTGTACTTGTTCCATGAGAAATCTCAATCATTGGACATGTTTAAAGCCGTTAGATCTGATCATGGTGGTGAGTACTATGACAGATATAACGAATCAGGTAAATGTCCAGAACCATTTGTCAATTTCTGAAAGAGTGGTATTATCGCTTAGTACACCATATCAGGGACACCTCGTCAAAATGGTATTGCTGAGAGATAAAATCACACATTAAAGGATATGGTTGGGAGTATGATAGCTCACACTATTCTACCAAAGTCATTATATAGTGAAGCCTTAAAAATGGTTGTCACCTCCTTAATAGAATACCTTGCAAAACAGTAACTAAAACCCCGTATGAGTTACAGACTGGGAAATCTCTCAGTATTAGGCATCTATATGTTTGGGGTTGTCCAGTGGAAGCTCGGTCATATATACCATATGAGAAGAAGTTAGACTCAAAGACAGTTAGTTGTTTATTCGTAGGGTATTCTGAGAGGTATAAAGGCTTTAAGTTTTATTGTCCCTCCACTAAGAACATAAAGACGGATTGCTAAATTTTTTTTGAGAATATTCAGAACAGTGGGAGTCAACTACATAAAGATTTCATATTTAAGAAAGGACATATTGTTATACCCATGACAATTGTTCCAAATGATAAAGTAGTTGTTTGACTTCAAGATGAAAATACAGTTGCATCCTTACAAGATACATATACAGTTCATCTTGAAGTAGATCATGTTGATAAGGTAGAAACTGAAAATTCTCAACCACAAGTGCCTAGGAGATCAACTAGAGAGAGGAGATCAGTCATTGCAAATGACTATATACAGTTTATCTCCAATAGCATGAGTTTGACATAAGGCTAGAGGATGACCCCACATCCTTGAATGAGGCCAAACTCAACATTCACTCCACTAAGTAGTCAAATGTCATGAAAGATGAGTTAAAATCCATAAAGGACAATGATGTTTGGGATTTAGTAGAGTTGCCTGAAGGAAAGAAACCGATTGGTTATAAATGAACCAAGTAAGATTCGAAAGGCAATGTCGAAAGGTATAAGGCACATCTTGTCACAAAGGGATTCACTCAAAGAGAAGGTATAAGGAGACTTTCTCCCTGATTTTCATGAAGCATTCTTTTAAGATTATTATGGCACTGGTGGTTCACTTTGACCTGAAGTTATACCAAATGAATGTTAAGATTGCCTTTCTTAATGGTAGCATTGAGAAGGAAATCTGTATGGTGCAACCAGAAAGTTTTTTTAAAGTGAAGGTTTCATAATATTTGGTTTGCAAATAAAGAAATTCATTTATGGTTTAAAGCAAGCATCCCGTCAATAGTATTTGAAATTTGATCAAGTAATATCCGACTTTGATTTTAAGGAAAATATAGTTGATCAATGTATTTACCATAAATTTAAAGGGAGTAGATTTATATTTCTTGTGGTATATGTGGATGACATTCTATTAGCAAGTAACGATATAGATCTTCTACTTGAGACCAAGAGTTTTCTCTCAAAGAATTTTAAGATGAAAGATCTTGGAGACGCTTCTTTTGTGATAGGCATCCAGATTCAACGTGATAGGACACGTGGAATATTAGGTTTATCACAAAAGGCCTATATCGATAAAGTGCTAGATAGATATGGCATGAAGAATTGCTCTTTGGGTGATGCGCCTGTCACTAAGGGAGATAAGTTAAGTCTACTCTAATGTCTCAAGAACGATCTACAGAAAGAGCAAATGAAAGACATTCCATATGCATTGGCGGTTGGAAGTCTGATGTATGCTCAAGTTTGTACCCATCAGACATAGCATATACCGTTGAGAAACTTGACAGAAACTTGATCAATCATGGGATTGATCTCTGGAAGACTGTCAAGAAGGTAATGCGATATCAATAGAAGACTACATGAAATCTGATCAGTTGCAGCTGATCGGATACACAAATTCAGATTATGCTGTATGTATCGACAATAGGAAGTCCACTTCATGTTATATTTTCCTTATTGTAGGAAGATGGTAGATTTAGTCGAGAGGTCATTACAGCTACACTGTGATAATAAGAGCTATAGAGCTCTACTACAATAATGATAAGAGTTCAGTAAAGTCGAAGCATATCGACATCAAGTTTCTTGTCATCAATGATAAAGTTCGGAATCATATTTTGTCTGTTGATAGTGATGACACTATTCTTAACATTACAGATCCACTCATTAAAGGACTTTCACCTAAAATATTCTTAGAGCATATTGCTCATATGGGGATGACTAGTCAATATGATATCCTGATTTTGTAGGAGTGGATAATTTTATGTAACAGACATTATTTCTAAGTGCACTTTATGGATATTTGTTGATTCTGATAAATAAATTTATAACTGCTTTTCCTAAAGTTTACTTTTGCGCATTTGAGTTTGTTGAATTAGCAATTAGACTCGTTGGAGTCATAAAGTTAGACTCGTTGGAGTCATAAGGCTAGACTCGCTGGAGTCATAAAGTGGAAACCAGTTGGAATTGTACCTTATTTGATCAGAGGACATTTCCATGCCACACGTCCACATTTGATCTATGTCGTTAGGGGTTCTGAAACTTGTGATGTGAAAGGTCCTACCTCGATTTTACAGAAGGTAACGATCGCTATGTTCGGTAGCAGGACTCTTAATGGATCAGATTGTTTTGAAGCGTGATTTGTCGGCGGTTAAAGTTTTGACGTCATAAAGTTATGCATAATATCTATTCAGTATGACTTGCTTGGCCCAAGTGGGAGATTGCTAGACTTATTATGTTTTAAAGTCTAATTTATTTTGGGCCTAATCAAGTCAATTGGATATTTGCACCCGCCCACTTAACCTATGTTGTTTGACCCAATAAAGAATTGATCAAACCTAAATGGTTTGGGTCTAGACACGTTTTCAATTACACTTAGCCATGAGTGTATTTAAATTAGAATGTGGGACTCATCACACGTGTGGAACTCGTGTTATAAATCAAGGGCCTAGATCTATGATGAGTTGAACTAGGGTTTCTTGATGCTATATATACCATGAGTAGGGTTCCCTCTCCACCACCAACAACAACAAGAATAATCATCTCTCTCTTAGAGGCCTCTCATCTCCTCTAAGGATAAAGAAGAGAACTTGGTGGCTGGAGAGAAGAATCCTTTCCCTCAACTCCGGCGCCTTCGAGATCGTGTAATATTCGGCATCCTCGCGATGGAGTCAGGTATGCCTAAAACCCTCCTTCCCTTTGATCATGATAAAGAAGCTTACAGTATATGTGTAGATCTTGTATGAAATAAATTTAGATCTAACACTTTTACCTCATCATAAGCACCATGACTTCTTCCGTCTCGGCCTGTATGAGTTCTGGAGTGGGGATGGCTTCAAATGCTCCGACATCTTCATGATCATCTCTATCTGCCCTTGGTGTGGAACTCTATGCACCGATGTCTCGGGGAGGATACAATTTTGAGATGTCAAGCCACAATCTCCCGAGGATGATGTTGTACCACGAGGGCGTGTCAGCAACACAAAATTCGACCGGAGTTGTTGCTGAGCAGCACCATGCATTTAGAGTAATCATTCAGAGGACAATACATCTTGCCTTGTCATAGCACAATATCATCATGTTTGGCGGCGTGAGCTGATCCGTCCCTACCTTAATGCTTTACCGTGTTTTCAAAGTCAGTACATATAGCGAGGCTCTCATGTCGACAAGACATCCCTGGACAAGACAAGATGGTCATTACTGTGCCGAGCTGAAGAGAGGCACTTCTGGTTGAAAGCATTGCATTAACGTAAATGAAAATAAAAGTAAAGATTGATTAGGAGTAGAAATTCATAATGAAAATAATAAATTTTGAATTTTTACTGGAACTAAAAGCAACTTAGAGTTCATTTGAAAATAAATCTTCTTCTATTCACAAAATAATTGGTCTCTATTTCTTCTTACTTTGAGTATTATTAACAAAATATTATTCTTGTGAGTATTATTTGTGTGTATAAATGACAATGAGTATAATATGAATATTATAGAGAACCATTAGAAAAGGATGTGTATGCGTACGAAATTTGTTAAACTCATACTATATGTGAATTATACGTGTATTGCCCTATAGAGTATAGGGCTGGCATCGGGTTGGATTCACGACCCTCAACATTCTCGATTAAAACTTCAGAATATATGTTATGTTAGTTGAGCCAAGACTCATGAAAAAGGACTTACAATTTAATATGAATCCTATAATTCTTCTATCATGGTTGTTTGTTTGCATGGTGAAGCTTCCGATGTCCCTTCTGATTTTCTACAAAATTTGAGAAACATCGAAATTTTGTCCATTTATATTTTTTATTAGCATATAGTAGGTTATTAATAGTAGGAGGATGTATGTACACAATAAACTAAAATTACTCGGAGTATATAGGAAATTTATAAAGACAAATATAAATATGTAAGATGGGGATTTTGTTTCAGCCACCTATGTCAAAGCGTAATTAGGAAAGAACTCACTCACAAAATTTAATTCGCTTCAGCCAGTTCATTTTTTAAAGAAAGAGCGTGCACGGTGAAAAAAATTTAAATGCCTCCCGCAGTATTAAATAGAGGACTGTGACCATGATCACTGTCCTCACAAAAACTCTCCATTTTTGAGTCTATCGCAGTTCTCACAAATATGTCATGTTTCTTAGTCTTTATAAGACTGCGACCATGATCACAATCTTCTTATTAAGACTGCGACTATGATCGCAATGCTCACAAAAATGTTATGTTCCTGAGTCTTTGTAGGACTGCGATCATGATCGCAGTCCTCACAAAAATGCTGATCGCAGTCCTCACAAAAATGCTTTATTTTTTAGTCTTTATTAGGACTGCGACCATGATTGTAGTCCTAAAAAAAAAAATACAATTTCATAGTTTATATTGAGACTGTGATAACGATCACAGTCCTCGCAAAATGCCCCAATTTTCAATTAATAAAAGTAATGTGACTATAGTCACAGTCTTCTAATTGCAGACTGTCTAAAAACTAATGAAGACAAAGTCCTGAACGCAGACCTCACACCGTTGCGGGGGTCATATCCCAATTCAGATGCAGATCTCAAGCCAGATGCAAGAATTGTGTTTCAATTCAAAACATAGACTTCATCAAGTAAGAGACGCGAAGGTCGCATTAAACACTAAACGCGACAGTCGCGTTGATCATCAAAACATGCGCCTAAGTAATTCGCATTCCAACTCAAACGCGGGTCTGAGTAGCGTCACATTTCAACTTCAACATGAGTTTGTGAGCTTCATGTTTCAATCCAGACACGAGCCTGCAAGCTCTGCGTCTAATAATAGAATAAGGTCCGCATCCAGCGCGAGATCGTGTTCTGTTGTAACTGATTAGACCGTGTTCTGTTGTAACTGATTTCCCATTACTGGGTCAATTAACACCAATGTAATGTGAGAGTTAACCCAATTATGGAGAGATTTTAGGGGACGATTCTACCCCTAAAAGCTCTTATAAATAACTATGAAAGCTATGGTAAAGAGGAGGGTTTTGATTTCTTAGATTCCAGAGTTCAACTCTTTGAAGATCTAAAGTTTTGCCACAAAAGAGGAGAGAGAAAGAAAGAGAAATCCTTTTGAAAAGGAAAAACAAAACTTGCAGCGTTCAAGTGGAGTAATTTTTAATCTCTATGAGAGCAATCTTAAAAGATTCAAGAGAAACCTTTAGTTCGGCCGGTCAACGGAGGATAAGAATCACTCTTCACCGCTAGATAAAGAACCCAGTTTAAACAAAGGGCGGATCTAGACACTCTCCCCTCTTCTATAATCAGATTCGATCCATTGTAATTTTCATCCACCCAAAGAATTTTACTTCAAATTTTTGCTGACAAACAGAGGATGGCGACTCTGTTAGGGACTAGTTTCTCTTTTGATGTACGCCATAGTGCAAGCCAATCTCAGGCTCCTTGGATCAATAGTCGAATCACTCATCGTCGAATTCGACCAAGAGAAGTTCGAGAAGCTTCTCTCTTCGGGCTTCATTAGATCCAAAGCAACGCGGTAATACCGCAAAGTCTCTTTTGAGACCCGCTCTCAAGTTTCTTCAGAAACTTCTCCAAAAGTGACCCGCACACTTGTTCACAAAGCAAGCATTGCAACTCCAATAAGGTTCTGAAAACCTCCTGTGAAGCCCACTCAGCCCGCATCAACGTCTCTCAAGGGACCCGTAAGGCCACTGTATCAGCTCACAGTCAAAACAATGGTAAAGATTAATCTCGTCGTCACTTTCCTCTCAAAACTCTGCAACTCTGGGTTGCTAAGGGTTCCCAACTGCCCTTGCTATTAAACCGGAATGCTGAACATCGACGAAGGCGTCACGCTCGTCATCAGTAAGTAGAAGACGTTACAGTTACAGTCTGTGCCACTGGCACTAAATGTGAGGGCCAGACCCGCGTTTCTCTGGTACAACATGTGGCGCCCTGATCCGGTGGGTACGGGAACGCCACTGCGACGTACATACGCAAGGCGATGGTACCATCACGTATGTACACTAAGCATCAATATAACACAATACAGGGATCAGAGTGCGAAAATACGTGGTGTTATACATTCCAACACAAAATAGTATAAGTACTTAGTCATCACAAATAGTGACATAATATTACATCAATATTACATCACTAGATAGTACAAAAGTAGAATATACAGGGTACAAAAGATAATAACTCACGAGCTGGAAAAGAGAATCTCGCGAGCGGGGAAAGACGGGACGAAGCTACGGCTGATCTGCCTGCTCCTCGAAGTAGGCCTGGTCCTCAGCTGAAGGGTCCACCTCGATCCAACCTGCTAAATCTGAACATACAAATCCAGGGTTGTTAGTGGGCAACCCAACGAGTGCAAAAAGAAGCCAAGTGGCAAGTAAGCAATAATAAGTGTAGCAGGTCAAATATCATGTAATCAAATCAGCAAGCATGGAATAACAACAATGAATAGTAAATAAGGAATGATAATTAAAATACATGAAATTAAATTATCAAGTTATTATTAAGACTCGTTCAATTTGTATGTTTCGGTATATGGCCGGTGCTATATACTTTCGCATACAAGTCAAGCGAGGTTGGTTATTAGAAATCGATGGGGAACAGCGAACCATGTTTAGAATGGGTCCCGTGCATGCCCGGGACAACGGTCCAGGAGTATCCGGTACTGAGCCGGAACGTACCGCTAGGCACCGGGACTTACTATATGCCCGAAGGTCTTAGTATACGCCTTAACAGGAATAGAGTGTCACCGTTCCCCACAGGGATATACCCAGGGGATTATAGTACACCCGGCAGGCAGGCAAGGGGGTAGGGGTACTAGTACACCACTCGGAAACGCCTGGTGCCCTCCAGGTCGAATCCAATAGGAATTAGTTGTACAACATATGTATGGCCACCATAAACACAAAAGCTATATCGATACCCATCAATTTCTCCCGTCTCGGTGTAAGTTGTTTAAATATAACAGAGTGTCAAATAATAAAGTCCACAGGGTATTCACAAAAGTCCAATATCCATGGTTATCCTATTACGGGGGTCAACTGGAGTATAATATCAGGAGTAATGTCAGGAGCCTCCCTATTTCAGGGGTTCAAGTATACAGGAGTTCAGGAGTACAGGAGTTCAGGAGTACCAAATATCTGGTAATAATATAATAATCATGCCAAGTCCCCCTGTTTTCCATTATGTTTGCAAAGGGGGAAACTTACAAAAAAGAGTTTGAGGAGCTAAATTACAAGTATTCTTAAAAAGATTACAAGTAAATCTCCTCAGAGATTCTGGAGAAGTGTGCCGATAGGAGTCTGGTCAGCGCGCGACCACTTTGTCCCTTTGACGATGCGAGCGATGAGATTCCCTTCTCGCCTGGTTCGGGGAATCAGAGAATAGAAGGTTGGTAGAACCCTCTTGCTGCTTCTCAAAATCGCCTTCAATTAGGAATTCCTTCTCGCCTGGTTCCGGAGATTCCTTGAGAAGAAGGACGATGTTAGGGCATCAACACCCTGGTTAGAGAAAGTAATTCTCTAAAAGGTCTCTGAATTCGAGAGCGCACGGTGCTTATGAAGAAGCCTCTGCTTGTGGAGTCCTCTTTTCATCTTCTCTCGATCTATCTTTTCTCCTTGTACCCCTGACGGGTTATTTATAGGGAGAGCAAGGGTATAATTGTCCCTTAAAGATATGGAAACAGATTGAATCAAATCTGTTTAAATCTGGAAAGTAGCCTTGCTGCGAGGCTAGGATCAGCTTCTGCGAAGCTAGAAATGGCAGGTCGGTTGATCCTCTTGATCTGTTTTGATCCTTTCCATATCGTTGGAGGATTTCTCCTAATCTTCTTACTCGTTTTAAGAAGAGTCAAGAGATTGTGGCAATCAACTGCCAAATTTGATCTCTGATTTGATCTTAATTAGATTTGATCTGATTGGATCCGATCTCATCCGGAGATTTGATTGGTCAAAGGTTGACCGTGGCAGATTCATAGCGGAGCCGTCCGCATTGAGCTCGTAGCGGAGCTAGAGGCAGCTTCTGGCGAAGTCCGAAAGAAACCCTTTGGCGGAGCTGGAAGTCCTCTTTGGCAAAGTTACGAGTTAGCTTCCTAGCGAGGCTTTGGATGGCTTCAAGGCGAAGTCGAGTGATGTTAGCCTCTCAGGCGAGGCTATCCCTTTGGGCTCATGCGATGCTAAGTGCTAGCACCTTAGACCTACTGAAGTCTGTTTAGAAACAATCCGGGTTCACTGTCTGCTTGCTGGATCAGTGGAGTCCAAGTTGCTTCCTTGTCCCTCGGAGATGGGTGAAAAACTGGTCTTCAGCTCGTCTGTCACTTGTCTTTTGTAAATGTCAACAAGTTTAGACATTGTTCGGACCAATAAGAATCTTGTCTTTTTTAAGTGTCAACAAGACCCCCTTCAAAGTTTTCGAAAGTCTGCAATAGCTCAGACTTTGAAATACTTTGAACTGCTTTGATAGGTGGTGAATGGAGTATGAACGTCGCCATGATGGTTGAGTTCAGCTTCATTTAGAATCCTGCTTTGGGATGTAGATTCGCCAAGGAATCATGTAGACTCGCGTCCGGGTAGCTCCGCAGCTAGATAGGTTCGCATCTGGAACATCTGTCGCTTTCCCGAGGCCAACTGCCGTGGGCTGGTTACGAGGAGGATTACTCCTTTCTTCGTGCTGATCGAGGAAGATATTCTCTGATTTGCACGTTTCCAAGGGAAATCGTCCCTACTCTCAAGGCGTAATAAATGCCTTAAATGCGCTCGTGCTTCCACGCTTGAGGCGGCAGCGCTCAGGCCATGGGGCCTATAAATAGGACACTTGAGGTCCTCTGAAGAGAAGTGCTTTTGCCTCTCTTCTCTTGGTTTGAAAGAGATACTCAGATCTCTGAACTAGTGGGAATGCCCACTCTGGTTATTAACCGGCCAAGGACCAGTAAGTCTTGATCATTCAACGACTTCACTGATTTTAGGGAATTCATCTCCCTTAATTTAGCTTTAACAGCTGCTTCAGGGATTAGTTTCCCTTACTCTTCCTCTTGCAATTGACTGGTCTGCAGAGAAGGATTTTGACATAGCTTCCGCAACGAAGCTATCATTCTGACTTGATCACAGAAGGATCACTACACGTTAAGTCCGCTGCCCAGGCAGAACTTGGGACTTGGTCTCTTCAATAGTTGAGCCAGTCTTGCCATATAGGCGGAGCTAAGACTGTATCCCACGGGGTCAGTCTGGCTAGCCATATAGGCGAGGCTTGGACTTGGCATTTGCTGAGCCAGCCCATCAGTGCTGTGCAGGCGAGGCTTATCCTCTGCTTTACTGAAACTGGATCGCTTCGACCCAAAAGATTTGGCTTAGTTCTTTTGTAGCTTCTCCTGTGCTTAGTTGCTAATCTGTTCCGTTTTGCCTTGCAGTGGGCTATGTTTGTCAATCTTGTGACTTGATGGAAGGAACCATAAAATTGCCTTATGCTTCCCCGGTTGAAGCTTTACTTTTAAGCAGGAGGAACAACTTGGGGCAGCGGGTGCGTGTCCGAGAGGCTATTGGCAGCCTCTTATACGAGATGATTCGTTCTGAGGTGAGGCTGGTAGCCGCTTTGTCGGAGATGATCCGCTTCGGGGTAGTAGGCGTCACCTGTGAGATTACTGGCATCATTGCCAACTTTCAACTTTGGTGGCCTCTGTCGGGGCTGATCCACTTCGAGAAAACGGGCCTCACACCCGTTAGATCACTGGTATCACTGCCGATTCCCATTATACGTGATCTATCGTGTTGGCGGCGATAGGTTTTTATTGCCAGGCTTCAACAAAAATGGCCTGGCAAGATCTGCCATTTTTGTGGAGAATAATGACCGTGTCCTTGCGGCACCACTGATTACAGCCCTGTGCAGGAGGAAGGCCTTCTTTGTCCAGTCGGTTTGACTTAGAAGCGGACAAAACCACTTGTATGCCTTTTGCGCGGATGACCTTGTTAAGTAACTGGGTGTGTTGTATGAAACACAACTTTGATGTAATATCAATGTACCCTTCCTTTTAAATCAATGAAAGCTCATCTTCTAATCATCTGATTTTTGCTTGCTTTCATTGAGAGTTTGACCATAGCGGGGCTAAACTGTATGCGGAGTTAAGAACATAGTCCTTTCTTTGAGTGATCTTCGCGAGACTGGCATGTCAGCGCCTTTTTAGAGGGCTAAGGTAAGCCTCTCGGCGAAGTCCTTGAAGGATTGTGCGAAGTCCGCACTTTGCTCCAGTGCGAAGTTAACCCTTAGTGGAGTTGAACCAGCGCTTCTCGGGAAGGCGCTTTGGGCGGTGTTTCGAATTAATTCGAAACGGCGGCATACGCCCTTTTCGAGGCCTTGTTTCAGGCGCTGAGGATAAGATTGCGAAGGCTGAGGAAATGATCAGGAGAGCAAATCTCCTCTTATACCGGTGCGTCTTGAGGAAACTGCGCGGCTTGAACAACTCAAAGCTCAGAGTGAGGAGCTTGCGCGGCAGGAGTTGTCACAGAGGGTAACTTTGGCGGAAGTTGAAGCTCGTCTGGCCCAGGCGATGGACTTTGATGAGGCTGAGCTGAGGTCACAGGCGCTTGCCCAGGCTGCTGATGACAGGAAGACGAGGCTAAACGCCCTCGGAGAGCGGCTCAGATCGTACAGTGTACGCTTGTAGGTCATTGTATACGTGCCTCCATGTGTCCCCATCTTTTGGAATTAATGGAAATTCTTTCTTTTGTTTTGGCTTCTGTCGAATCTCCAATCTTGTTCTTGCTTGAGGACGTAATCTTTGAGACGTGGCTATCCGTCGGTTCAGAGGTCGCAATGACATAACCGATTAAGACGTCAGCAATCTCGAGGTTAGCCCTTTGCGGGGCTGAAGGGGAGATACTTGCCTTTTGTAAATGTCAGCAGGCATCGGTGAGTCCTGTCTTTTGTAAGTGTCAACAGGCTCAAAGTTGAGACTTAGCTGTCCGCTGGTTCAGAGGTCGCAATGACATAACCGGTTGGGACGCTACTAAGCTCAATGGTAGATGAAACTCGGCTATCTGCCAGTTCAGAGGTCGCAATGACATAACTGGTTGAGAAGCCACCAAGCTTCAAAATAGGTGATACTCGTCTTTTGTAAATGTCAACGAGCATCGAGACCTGTCTTTTGTAAATGTCAACAGGGCTCGGGGTTGAGACTTGTCTTTTGTAAATGTCAACAAGCTCAAAGTTGAGACTTAGCTGTCTGCTGGTTCAGAGGTCGCAATGACATAACCGATTGAGACGCCACCAAGCTAAAAATGGTGATACTTATCCTTTGTAAATGTCAATAAGTATCGAGACCTGTCTTTTGTAAATGTCAACAGGGCTCAAGGTGGAGACTTGTCTTTTGTAAATGTCAACAAGCTCGAAGTTGAGACTTAGCTGTCTGCTGGTTCAGAGGTCGCAATGACATAACCAATTGAGACGCCACCAAGCTCAATGGTAGATGAAACTTGGCTATCTGCCAGTTCAGAGGTCGCAATGACATAACTGGTTGAGAAGCCACCAAGCTTCAAAATAGGTGATACTCGTCTTTTGTAAATGTCGACAAGTATCGAGACCTGTCTTTTGTAAATGTCAACAGGGCTCGGAGTTGAGACTTGTCTTTTGTAAATGTCAACAAGCTCAAAATTGGTGATACTCGTCTTTTGTAAATGTCAACGAGTATCGAGACCTGTCTTTTGTAGATGTCAACAGGGCTCGGGGTTGAGACTTGTCTTTTGTAAATGTCAACAAGCTCAAAATTGGTGATACTCGTCTTTTGTAAATGTCAACGAGTATCGAGACCTGTCTTTTGTAAATGTCAACAGGGCTCGGGGTTGAGACTTGTCTTTTGTAAATGTCAACAAGCTCAAAATTGAGACTTAGCTGTCTGCTGGTCCAGAGGTCGCGATGACATAACTGATTGAGACGCCACCAAGCTCAAGGTTGCAATGAAATTTGGGAGAAGGTCTCGTTTTCACGGGGAGAAATGAGGGAATCACTGTCATAGGTTTAATGTTAACGTAACAGCGAAATGTATATGTGGTCTTACCATTCTATGGATGAGAATTGGTAAGTGACTTTAGAGGTCTCGTTCTCACGAGGAGAAATGAGGGGACTGCTGTCATAGGTTTAATGTTAACATAACAGCGGAATATATGTGGCCTTACCATCCTATGGATGTGAATTGGTAAGTGATTTTGGAGAGGGAATCAAATGGGAACCGGTCCCTTAGGATTTTTAGCAAATCCTCAGCTGTCAACGGGTTTGATATGCCTTTACCAACTACCGTTTGAATTGGGCTAGTCATGCTATTCCCCTCAGCATGATGAGTTGTTGAGGACTTATGTTGGGCTTACAGGCCAACATTTTCCTCTATCCTTAATCGTTAAGGATATTGGATTATCGGGTTAATGTCTGCATAACCCTGATTCCCCTTTAGGATAACCGGTGCACGGCCAGGTTCCTATTGGTTTATGGCTGTATGACCTCACTTGGAGGAAGAGAAAGGCTCTCTTTGTGTGTGCTTCGGACACGGAGATCTTGATCAGAGGTGCAGTGTTAACTTGATCAAGAGAAGGATCCTTGATTAAGGATAATACTTCTTTAAGAACTTGCCATTGATCGGCATCATGAGTAGGTCGCCATCTGAAGTCATAAGGCGGTATGCTCCGTTTGAATAGACTGTTTCTATCACAAACGGTCCTTCCCATTTAGGCTGAAATTTGCCTTTGGTCTTGTGCGTCATAATCATCGGTCGTCTGACGGCTAAGACCAGGTCTCCTTTCTGGAAGATTCTCTGTTTGACCTTCTTATTGAAGGCTCTTGAGATTCGAGCTTGATATAGCTCGATATGCTGCTGAGCTTGTAGTCGCTTCTCGTCCAAAGCTTCGAGCTCTTGAAGGCGTAGGCGATCATTGTCCTCTGATGTGGTTTTAGTAATCAGAGCTATACGCAATGATGGCATCTGAATTTCCAATGGGAGGACTGCTTCGCACCCATATACCAGGGAAAAAGGCGTATTGTCTGTCGGTGTCCGCACCGTGGTTCGGTAGGCCCAAAGACATTCACCGAGCTTTTCGTCCCAATCTCGCTTATTTGAGGAGACAAATTTCTTGAGCAGCTTGATGATTATTTTATTGAATGCTTCCGCCAAGCCATTGGCGACGGGATTATAGGCAGTTGAAGCCATATTCTGAATTCGGTATTTATCGCAGAACCGATAGAATACTTGGCTTATGAATTGGGGACCGTTGTCGTGGATGATCCGCCTAGGTACACCAAATTGATGGATGACGTGGTGCTTGATAAAGTGAACCACATTGGAGGTTTTGACTTCAACCAGTGGTATAGCCTCCGCCCATTTTGAAAAGTAGTTGGTTATTGCTAGGATAAACCGGTAACCTCTTGTCGAAAAAGGGCTGATTGGCCCTACGACATCTATTCCCCATGCTTCAAATGGCCATGAAGCAACAGTCGGGTGGAGCCACTCCGAAGGCTGGTGTATGAAATCTGCATGAATTTGACATGCTTTACACCTTCGTGCATATTGGATGGCGTCGGCTATCATGGTTGGCCAGTAATATCTAAGCCTATGCAACCTGTCTTTAAGTTTAGGACCTGACTGATGAGCTCCGCAAATGCCATCGTGCGCTTCTTGGAGCGCTTCCTGTGCCTCTGAATTGGAAAGGCAACGGAGGAGAACACCGTCATATGAACGACGGTAAAGTGTCTTCAGAGTCGGGTCGTAATAGAACCGGAGAGACCTTCGTCTGATGGACGCCGCTTCCTTAGGATCGTCTGGCAGCAGACCATGCAAAGCATAGTCAATGAGAGGAAAGCGCCAGTCTCTTGGTTCAAGATCTGTGGAGACATTATAGACTTCTTGAATTCTTAGCATGTGCTTGGAGCATACAAGATGTCGAGTTGCGACTGTGAGGTGATACTCGGTGTCGGCTGGTAAGGCTAGAGTTGTTGCTAATGCAGCAAGGGCGTCCGCCTTGGTATTTTGAGATCGAGACACATGCCCGATGTAGAAACCTTCAAATAGGTTAGCCAATTCGATGGCTGTATGATAATAAGGCACCAAGTCCTCATGGCGGACTTCGTATTCCCCTTTAACCTGATTGATGATCAGTTTTGAATCGCCATAAGCTTCGAGGTAGCATACCCCCATTCCATGGGCGAGTTGAAGACCGATGAGCAGAGCATTATATTCTGCAACATTGTTGGAGCATGATTCTGTCAGAGAAAATGCTCTGGGCAGGACATGATTCTGTGGGGAGATAAACACAACCCCCACTCTGGCAATAATCTTGCCTTTAGGGCCATTCGGGATGCTCCATCAAAGAACATCTGCCACACTTCCTCTTCTGAGGTTGCATAAGACTCGAAGACCTCATCGGGGATGTCTTCGTGAAGTTTTGAATGCTCCGGAACTAGATGAGCAGCCAAAAATTCTGCAAGGGTCTGGCCTTTAACCGCCTTCTGAGGCGTGAAGATCATGTCGTATTGAGACAATAAAAGTGCCCACTTAGCCAATCTTGAATTCAGTGATCCTGACTTCGTCATAAGAAGACGCAATGGGTTTACTCTGGAGATGACATGTATGGTCTGGCCGACCAAATAATGTCGGGTCTTCTGAACAGCGAAGACGAGAGCTAAACACTCTTTCTCGATAGGGTTGTAGCGAGATTCCGCTCCTATGAGAGTTCTGCTCAGATAATAAATGGCCTGCTCGTGGCCATTGTCGTCCTTTTGAGCGAGGAGGGCACCGAGGTAGTAGTCCAGAGTTTTTACATAAAGCAAGAATGGCTTCCCTAATATAGGGGCCACTAAGACTGGAGGTTTTGTGAGGTACCTCTTGATGCCTTCATAAGCTTCCTGGCAAGCTTGATCCCATACGAAGGAAGCACCCTTTTTCATGAGCCGGGTGAACGGTTGACAGCGGCCTGAGAGATTTGCGATGAATCTTCTGATATAGGCCAGCCTGCCTTGCAAGCCTCTGAGCTCTTTGAGATTTCTTGGTGGATGCATGCTCTGGATGGCTTTGACTTTGTCTGGGTCAAGATGAATTCCTTTTGATGTGACGATAAACCCAAGGAACTTGCCACTCGACACTCCCAAGAAGGATTTTGTCGGGTTCATTTTCAGTTGATGAGCCCGCATTATGTCGAACATCGTTCTCAGGTCGCGAAGATGTTCATTCTTGTTGCGGCTTTTGACGGCAATGTCGTCGACATAGCACTCCACCGTTTTTCGGAGATGATCGCGGAAGATTGTACTCATTGCCCGCTGATAGGTTGCTCCAGCGTTCTTCAGTCCGAAGGGCATTACAGTGTAGCAGTATACCCCCAATGGTGTTCGGAACGAAGTATGCTTCTCGTCGTCGGGATACATCTTAATATGGTTGTACCCTGAAAAGCCGTCCATGAAAGACATCCTTTCGAACCCGCATGTGTTGTCAATCATGACATCGGTAATGGGCAGTGGAAATTCATCCTTGGGACAAGCCGTATTGAGGTCACGGTAGTCGATGCAGATCCGTATTTTCCCGTTCTTCTTGAGGACGGGGACTATATTAGCCACCCAATCTGGATGTTGTTCCTCCCGGATGAAGCCACATGCAATGAGCTTGTGAACTTCGGCTTCAATAGCTTCCATGATGTTCGGGCGAAACCGACGTTGTTGCTGCTTGACTGGCTTGACGTCAGGCTTGATGTTTAGATGGTACATAGCGACCTGTGGATTAAGTCCGGGCATATCTTCGTAGCTCCACGCGAAGACGTCTATATACTCTCTTACGAGTGTTATCAATTCTTCCCTTTCTGTAAGTGATAGGCTTTCACTTATAAAGATGGGTTTGGGATGGTCTTGACTACCCAAGTTGATCTGCATCACCTTGTCTTCAGTGGGCGGCTCGCGTAGTTCGAATCGCTTTTCCCATTGAAGGTCTAATTGCTGGGCCCATGGTTCCTTATCAGTGGCTTCTGCGGGCTCCAATTGACTGCTTGAGGTCATATTGACAGTGAGGTTTTCAAACATTCCTCCTATACTGACATCTGAATCCCACTCGGAGGATGAGGCTGAATGTGATGGAACTGATCCATCGTCCTTGGCTTGAACCGTTGCTGACGATGTGGGTGTAACATACCCTAACCCCCTGCGTGTATTATCATAGTAATTTGCAGGCTTCCCTTTAGGCACAAAGTTCCGCATCAAACCGCGCCTTCCTTTTCCAAAATTCAGGCCTGCTCCATGCTTCAAGTCGTACCCCATTTTCTTCATAATATAGCGCGCTGACCGCGCGTAATGAAAGAATTGTGGAGTGTCTGAATCTGAGCTTGAATCTGCAGTTGTGGATCCCCGTGGCCGGGTTCTACCGAAGATTATCGGCGGCTGACCTTGTTTGGACGGAGGGATCACCAGTGTGGCCCCTTCTATAGCTTCCATAGATGTGCTGGCCACACTTGGCTCATGTACGGGCACATGCAGAGAGCCATCCGTAATGGATTTAATCGACCCAATACTCGCAGGATAATCAAAAGAAATATTATCATTAATTACCCAATCACCTTCATCCTCTGAAGGAGTATTACATAGGGGATTATTGAGACATGCTATAATTGGTTCACCAATCAAAATGGCTGGCATGCCTGTTTCGGATTCTGAATCCGCCTCGTTGCCACTTTCATCATCGTCCGGCAATGATTCTTTGAGTGCTCCACCAGCCTCTTGATATAGGAGAGCGTCAGTGAAGTAGTTTTCCACCCCTTTGAATGGTTGCCTCTCAGCAAAGACAGTTCGTACTGTCGTATCATCTTCAACATATTTGAAGCATTGGTGCAGAGTAGAGGGAACGATCCAGTTGGCATGGATCCATGGCCGTCCCAGCAGCAGGTTATATGATGTGTCAGCGTCAATGACATAGCATGTTACTTCTGACTTCAGGCTCCCAATTCTGCAACGGAGCCGAATTTTCCCAAGTGGGTGACTGCTTCCGGCGTTGAAACCGTATATTGTAGTAGTGGTTGCAGACAACCTATACAATGGTATGCCGAGGAAGTAGAAAAGCCTTTTGGGGATGATGTTGAGTGCAGACCCCGGATCGACTTGTACCCTCTCAATGCATGTTGAACCGATATATCCGGTATAGTACAGAGGTCGATCGTGCTTGTTGTCTTTGAGAAGCATATCTTCCGCTGTGAAGGTAATAGCGGGCACCTTTGATTGTGCATGATGACATTCTGGGCAAGGAGACTGAACGTCGTCGTTAGGGATTTCAGGCATGCATGTTAGAAAGGATTCTGAATTGGTTAGCGCATCCCTGAGTGCTTCTCTTGTTTCTTTCGAGAGGCGAAGGAGCTCGTGTATAGTGATACGAGCTGGGATATTAGCCAGCTGAGCCAATATGTCAAAGCGAAAGGGCGTATCAAACCCTTGGCCTGGTGGTTTCTTCAACACGTGGTCGAATCGTACCTCCTTAGGCCTCTCTTTTCCCTTGGTTGGGATTGGAGTGGATGCTGGTACTTGTACTGACGTCGTTTGCTGTTGTGTCTCGTCAGTAGACTTTTCATACTGCCTCAAGTATGATTTTTCGGATCGGGTGCCCGTCTGTTGAGGCGCATCAGCTCGTGCCGTGCAAGCAAGCGTTTCTCCTTCTGAATCACTGAGGGAAGCTGATGTAAGATTGCCGTCATCTGGCAGGATGGAGATGACATTGCAAGACTTGCCCTTTGAGTTGGGCTGCTTTGGATCCCGCTGTACGTCTTGGACGAGGTCTGGGTGTATCCACATGACTTCCCCTGTCTCCAATATTAAGGGAATAAGACCCTTATTATGTTGAGCTATAGCTGGAGGATGCTTGACTTCCAACCGTGGCGCAGGGGCTGCATAAGTCCCGTCAGGAACTGTGACCTTCGGAGCTTTGCCGAACTCAAGAGTCACCATATTGGCGGTGACTTTCTTCTGCTCCGTCTTCAGTGTCAGGACTCCAGCATCGACCAAGGCTTGAATTCTATCCTTGAGGATATAGCACTTGTCAGTAGGATGGTGGACCATCCTGTGGTAGAGGCAGTATTTAGGGTCATTTGTGCGCCCTATCTCATTGGGACGCCGCGCATCTGGCAGCTTCATTTTGTTCCCTTTGTGGAGTAGATGGAATATGGTGACCACCTGATCGTCTTTGAACGAGTACTGCTTTGGAGGGAACTTAGGCTCCTGATTGTTGAAGCCGCTCTTCTTGGCCTTCGACTGCACATCTCCGGATAACTCCACAGACATAGTCTCTTTGCCTTTAGCTTGAGAAGATTGCGGTAGGTCGCTACGCCCTTTGCTGTTCATGCCCCACTTGCCTCTATGGGCGGATGGTTCGAACTTTTTAGCCGACTTCTCGGCTATCTCAGCTTGTTCGACCAATTCTTTCCAAGTGTGGGCCTTAACAGCCCCCATGCGAACTTCCACTTGGTCTAGGAAGTTGTGTCTGCATGTCTGCAAGAGCGTGGGTAATGGCATCCCTGCTGGGCACATCAAGGATAAGTTTCTGAACCGTTCAATGTAGTCACGGACAGATTCGCCCTTCCTCTGCACAGTGGAGAGGAGCTTGTCCATGGTCACTTCGGTATCGTCCTCATAGAAACGAGAGAGGAACCGAGTTTCCAGGTCGATCCAGGAGTTGATAGAGCCCGGAGGGAGACTTCGGAACCAGTCAAATGCCATCCCCTTTAAGGTGCTAATGAATAGCCTAGCCATGATGGCGTCATCGCTTATGACATTACCAGTCTGGGACTAGAAATAGTAGATGTGTTGATTTGGCGAGTTCTTTCCCTCATAGGTATGCAGCGTTGGCGGTTTGAACTTCGGTGGATACGGCACCGAATCCCACTCCAGCAGATAAGGGCGGACTGCCCCTACCTTCTTTAATTCATCCCTCTGAGATAGGGATGCGATTTGAGCTTGGAGGCCCTTAAGGACTTCGGCGTCTAAGGAAGAACCCTCCTTGGATTTCTCCGGCTTTGGTTGCTCATTGCTGAAGTGTTCGTCCTCATCGTGATTGCTCCCGGCATCATTGTTATTCCGGTTACTGAGGAGTTGAGCGAGCATCTGTTGAATATTATCCAGAGCCTCTTGCTGGGTTTTGGAAGTTTGTTCCTGAGCTTCCAGGCGCCGACGAAGATCGTCGTTGACGTTATCAGCCATATTGACTGATGCTCTGTCTGTTCGCACTGAACTTACTGTCGCCGAAGAGGCGTACCCACTATCTTCATCTTCTTCGTCCGATGGCTGGAGTGATCTCCTGGGTTCCGGCGAGGCTAGGGCCGTCGAGGAAGAAGGCTGTTCATAATTGTAGGGTATCGCCACCCTGGATCTGGTGTTTTGAAAAACACCTTCCTCATGCACCAAGACTTCGCCTAAGCCTGGGCTATAATCTGGATCTGGGGACTCTCGTCCTCTTCCGGTCATGTTGACAGATGCAGAGGGGAGATCTCGCAAGATACTCCTTCTGCGATGCTTCATCGGGGCTTGTACCGATAGTCGATCAAAAACTGACCGTCGTCTTGGAGGCGTGGCGGGGATTGGTCCCAGCTGGCAATGGACCGAGTGGAGTGTCAGCAGTTGACATCCCACTTGTTGACAACAGGGGGAAGAGGTTTGTTTATCCGCTAACAATTTCCTCAGATCAGACCCGGTTGGGTCCCTGCAATCGAGCGCAAAGGCTCTTTTGGATCGCACATAGGGCGATGTCCTGCTTTTTTTATCCCTGCAGACGGGATTAGCACTAAATAGTGCTTCGGTTCTAGCTTCGCCATCAGACGCGAACTTAGTGCTTGACGCACTGGAAAGCGGAGCACGCTGTGGTGCTTTACCCGCTATGCTGCTGCGAAGGTAATTAGCCTTAGATGGTACTTTGGCTTCGGCTTCGCGGTCATGGACCCTGCGCGTACGCTGTGGTACAGTAGCTTCGCTCATGAGAACGAGGCCGGCGCGAGGCATCGCTGCTCTTGAATTGGACAACGGTATGATTGCCGTTGTAACTTTATGATTGGAGCAGACAGGCATCTTGCCTTTTTCTTCGCGGAGAGGCGCGGTTTAGGCGTAGCTACGCCTGAAGCTTCGGTTGAAGACTTCTGTTTAGGCTTCCATACCCACTTTGGCAGAGGAGACTTAGGTTCGCAAAGAACCTGATTAGCCACACACGAGGCTGAGGGGTTTTGGCAGAATTCTGCTTCTGGTTTCTGATTTGAAACCTTGGTCGTGGAAACCTTCCTATGCTTCCGTGCTCGAAGCATTGGGCCACCCCCAGAGAGGACTTCTTCAAATCTTGCTTAATCGAACTGAACCACCAAGTTCTCACAAGTAAAGGAATCAGACTGCGGACATGCTTCCTTGTTGCGCCAAATAACCGCAGTAGGTTCATAGAGAACCTTTTCAGTCTCCGCAGAGACTTTCCTTGAAGATTTAGCCAGAGAAGCTCTGGCTGCACCGGCTTTTCTGAATTCAGAGTTAGACCCGAAGGTCTGTTCGTCGCATTGCGACACTTGATTCTCGGCAGCGGAGAATTTCTCCCCAGCGGAGTCGCCATCTTGTTTTCCATTATGTTTGCAAAGGGGGAAAACTTACAAAAAAGAGTTTGAGGAGCTAATTATAAGTATTCTTAAAAAGATTACAAGTAGATCTCCTCAGAGATTCTGGAGAAGTGTGCCGATAGGAGTCTGGTCAGCGCGCGACCACTTTGTCCCTTTGACGATGCGAGCGATGAGATTCCCTTCTCGCCTGGTTCGGGGAATCAGAGAATAGAAGGTTGGTAGAACCCTCTTGCTGCTTCTCAAAATCGCCTTCAATTAGGAATTCCTTCTCGCCTGGTTCTGGAGATTCCTTGAGAAGAAGGACGATGTTAGGGCATCAACACCCTGGTTAGAGAAAGCAATTCTCTAAAAGGTCTCTGAATTCGAGAGTGCACGGTGCTTATGAAGAAGCCTCTGCTTGTGGAGTCCTCTTTTCGTCTTCTCTCGATCTATCATTTCTCCTTGTACCCCTGACGGGTTATTTATAGGGAGAGCAAGGGTATAATTGTCCCTTGAAGATATGGAAACAGAATGAATCAAATCTGTTTAAATCTGGAAAGTAGCCTTGCTGCGAGGCTAGGATCAGCTTCTGTGAAGCTAGAAATGGCAGGTCGGTTGATCCACTTGATCTGTTTTGATCCTTTCCATATTGTTGGAGGATTTCTCCTGATCTTCTTACTCGTTTTAAGAAGAGTCAAGAGATTGTGGCAATCAACTTCCAAATTTGATCTCTGATTTGATCTTAATTAGATTTGATCTGATTGGGATCCGATCTCATCTGGAGATTTGATTGGTCAAAGGTTGACCGTGGCAGATTCATAGCGGAGCCGTCCGCATTGAGCTCGTAGCGGAGCTAGAGGCAGCTTCTGGCGAAGTCTGAAAGAAACCCTTTGGCGGAGCTGGAAGTCCTCTTTAGCAAAGTTGCGAGTTAGCTTCCTGGCGAGGCTTTGGATTGCTTCAAGGCGAAGTCGAGTGATGTTAGCCTCTCAGGCAAGGCTATCCCTTTGGGCTCATGCGATGCTAAGTGCTAGCACCTTAGACCTGCTGAGGTCTGTTTAGAAACAATCCGGGTTCACTGTCTGCTTGCTGGATCAGTGGAGTCCAAGTTGCTTCCTTGTCCCTCAGAGATGGGTGGAAAACTGGTCTTCAGCTCGTCTGTCACTTGTCTTTTGTAAATGTCAATAAGTTTAGACATTGTTCGGACCAATAAGAATCTTGTCTTTTTTAAGTGTCAACACTCCCTAAAAGTGATAGTCATGAATATGCCATATAATACAGGTATCAGGGGTGGTAGTATCCGGTCAAGGGTCACGATGTCAAGTCAATGTACTTGTACCACATGAAAGCATGTCACATACCGGTATCAGGAGCAGGTGTCAAGTATGACATATGTCAAATACTGGTGTCTAAATGTCAAGTGCCGTGGAACAGGTATCAAGTATAACAAATCAAGTGCCGGTATAAATACCGAGTGTCGGTGTCAATACCGAGTGCCGGTGTCATAAATCATGTATCAAATACAACATGTCAAGTGTCGGGTAAATACCGAGTACAACATCATTTACTCGCATAGCATGGTATCATGTACTAAAACTACAGTAGTAAGTGCTAGGCATGTTAAAATATCCACATATCAATATCATGCTATGAATACAAGAGCGTTTATTTTTAAGTGTATTAAAAAGCACTCGCCTGAAACCGGATGAAATACCGATTAAAAATCAGAGAAACCCGCGAACCGTATGAGCAAGCCACTAGCCTATATGTATATATTAAAATATATAAATATAGATATATATATATATAAATATTAGAGGGGGAATGAGAGGGGAGAGAGAGAGAGGAGAGAGAAAGTTGTAGGAAGGAGAGAGAAAGAGAGAAAATAGGGTATTTTTAGATAAGGATTATGAATTAAAAGGGGAGGGGTAGGGTTGTAAATATGGGGAAGTAAATTTGAAATGAGAGGATGGGTATTTTAGGAATATGGGAAATGTGTTATTATTTAGGGAAAAGAAATGAAAAGAAAGAAAGAAAGGATTAAGGACGGAAGAAAGAAAGAAAGAAAGAAAAATGGAGAGGAGTGGGAGGTGGCCGGCCTGCCACCAGCGCTGGCGGCCCTGGGCGGCTGCGGCGGAGGTGGTGGGGCGCGCGCGGCCTAGGGGTGGGGGAGGTGGAGTGGTGGAGTTGTTGGTTGGGTTGTTATTGGTGGAGGTGGTGATGGTAGTTGGTGGTGGTAGTGGTTGTGGTGGTTGTGGTGATGGTTGGAGGTGGTGGGGAGTTAGAGGAGGAGGAGGAGGTGATGATGGGGTGGTTAGAGTGGTGGATTTGATGGCGGTGGTGCTGAATTTTGGAGGAGGAAGGGTGGTGGTGGTGATGGGTTATGGTGAAATTGGAGGTGGTGAGGGTTTGTTGGAGGTTGAAGGAGGTGGTGGAGTGGAGAGGGAGTGTGGGGGAGGTGGTTGGCCAGCCTAGGGTGGGGCAGCGACGGTGGTGGTAATGGAGGAGGCGGCGGCCATGGAGAAGATGAAGGGAGTGGGTTTGTTATGAAGGAGATGAAGTTTTGAATTAAAATGAAAAGGAATAAGGGGAATGAGGTTTAAATAGTGTGGAGAAGATTTAAAATGATGAAAAATAGGGGAGGGTAGAGGCAGCAGCAGCAGCCCATGGCTGCTGCAGGCGGCTGTGCAGGGGAGCAGGTGGCTGGAGCAGGGGGGTGGGGAAAGTCAAAGGGAAGAAAAGAAAAAGAAAGAAAAGGAAAGAAAATTAAAGAAAAGGAAAAATAAGAAAAAGAAAATAAAATATTTTAAAATTTTTATTATTAACTAATTTATTTATTATAATTTCTGAAAGTAAAAAGTAGGGGAGTAGAGAAGTAAAAAGCAAGAAAAGAAATTGTCGGCAAAAATATTATTATTTTAATAAGGCGAAAATTTGACTGTTTCAGAAACGTTTCAAAAAATTCTCAAAAATAGAAAATATTATTTTAAGATGTCCAATGAAATCAGATTTGAGAAATTCAATGTAGTTTTTAAATTAAAAATCTTGGAATTTTTCGGCGATACCGGACGACACCAGAATTGGTGAAATTTTGATAAATTTAGAAAAATCCCAAAAAAATGTTTTTAGATAGAAAATGAAATTTTATGAAGTAATGTGAAAGCCATTTTTAAAAATTCAATCCCATTTGAAAACTAAAAATTTGGGAATCAGTCAGCGATGCCGACCGACACCGGCTTTGGAGATTTTGCAGAAAAATTCTGAAACATTTCAGAAAATCATGAAAAATATAAAATATTAGAAAACAGTGTCTAAAACTGAAATCAGTCAAATTGGATTAACAGAAAGGTTAAATCGGGCTACAGGCTTGTATCGGGTTCCCGGTCCGGGTCAGGGCTTACTCTAGGTCTGAGAATCCAGATCCGATACGCAATAATATAAGTAATCATAACTCAAGAGCAAATACTGGAAGAAAATTGAACAATACGATCGAAAAAATTTGGGACACATATCAGGGTACGTATCCCGGGAACGGGGTGCTACAATCTACCCACCTAACAAAAATTTCGTCCTCGAAATTTCTATAAGGAAGGAGATGAACATGGAAATAAAGAATTGTTAAGACAAGAGATGAAGTATATGAGAAAATTACCACTCAAGGCTCGAATAGATGCGGGTAACGGTCACAAATGACGTCTTCCCGCTCCTAAGTTGCTTCTCCCGGACTATGCCTGTTCCATGAAACTAGCACCAACGAGATGGTCCGGTTCTTCAGGGTCTTAACACTTCTGTCCATAATAGCCATTGGTTGCTCAGTATATGACAAATCTGGCTGCAACTCCAACTCTGAATAATCCAATACATGGCTCTCGTCCCTGATATATCTTCTCAGCTGTGACACATAGGACACATTGTGCACTCCTTCCAGTGATGGAGGCAGTGCCAATCTGTAGGCCACTTCTCCCACTCGCTCTAATATCTCAAATGGGCCTATATACCTCGGACTCAGCTTCCCAGGTGCACCAAATCTGATCACTCCCTTGGTCAGAGATATCTTCAGAAACACATGCTCTCCCACCTGAAACTCCAACGGTCTTCTATTGGAATCTGCCCAACTCTTCTGTCTGTCCTGTGCCGCACGAAGATGCTCTTGGATGGTCCTGATCTTGTCCACTGCCTGTACTATCACATCCGGTCCCAAATTCTTTCTCTCACCAACTTCATCCTAACACAATGGTGATCTGCATCTCCTGCCGTATAGGGCTTCAAACGGAGCCATCTTGATGCTTTCCTGATAGCTATTATTGTAGAAAAACTCTGCCAAATGTAGATTGTCTTCCCACGATCCCCTGAAGTCTATCATACAAGCCCTCAACATGTCTTCTAGGATCTGAATGGTCCGTTCGGACTGCCCGTCTGTCTCTAGATGATAAGAGGCTAAACTTCAGACGGGTCCCCAAACTCTCTTGAACTATCTCCCAGAAGTGAGATCTGAACCTCATGTCTCTGTCCGACACGATACTCACAGGAACTCTATGCAGTCGAACAATCTCTCTCAAGTACTCGTCTGCCAGAAGCTCCGTAGATTGCCCTACTCTGAAGGGTATGAAATGTGCTGACTTAGTGAGACGGTCAATAACTACCCATACTGCATTGTTCCCCTTTGGACTGCACGGTAGAGCGGTGACAAAATCTATAATAACATGCTCCTACTTCCATTCTGGTATTGGCAAAGGCTGTAGTAATCTAGCTGGTCTCTGGTGTTCAGCCTTCACTTGCTGACACATTAGACACTTCGTCACATATTGTGCAATCTCTCTCTTCATCGCATTCCACCAGAAATGTTGCTTCAGATCCTGATACATCTTAGTTCCTCCAGGGTGTATAGAATGAGCTGAGCTGTGGGCCTCAGCTAAGATCTTCTGTCTAATCTCCACCTGAGGCACACAAATTCTGCCCCTGAAATAGAGTGCACCATCAGTATGTATGCAAACATCTGACCTCAGCCCGGCTTCCACTTCCTCTCTGAACTTCAGCAATTTGGTATCTTCTCTCTGAGCTTCTCTGATCTCTTCCATCAGTGTCGGCTGGATCTGAAATACCATCAACTGCACGGATCCACTGGCCCTCCGAATCACCATCAAATCTAGTCGCCTCATCTCCTTGAGTAGCTCCTCTTGCTGAGTGAGCAACATAACCATGTTGGCTTCAGGTCTTCTACTCAGGGCATCCGGCACAACATTAACCTTACCAGGATGATACTGCAGATCTATATCATAATCTGCCATCAACTCAAGCTATCGCCTCTGCCTCATATTCCACTCCTTCTGAGTGAAAATGTACTTCAAGCTCTTGTGATCCGTGTAAATTAACACTCGGTCACCAAGCAGGTAATGCCTCCATATCTTCAACGTAAAGATCACAGCTGCCAGCTCTAGATCATGCGTTAGGTAGTTCATCTCATGAGACTTTAATTGCCTGAATGCATAAGTCACCACATGTCCATGCTGCATCAGTACGCATCCAAGACCCTTCCCTGAAGCATCACTGTACACAACCATCCCTCTTGTCCCTGAGGGTGTCTTCAAGATTGGAGCTAAAATCAACTTGTTCTTCAACTCCTCAAAAGCAGACGTACACTCCTCAGTCCATATGTACTTCTCTCCCCTCCTGGTAAGCTTGGTCAAAGGAGCTGCAATCTTCGAGAAGTCCTGCACGAACCTTCGATAATATCCAGCTAGTCTGATGAAGCTCCTGATCTCTGTTACGGACTTCGGAGTTGGCCAATCCTTCACTGCCTGAATCTTGCTGGATCCACCGAGATTCCTTCCTTAGAAACAACATGGCCCAAGAATGCTATACTCTCCAGCCAGAACTCACACTTGCTAAGTTTGGCATGAAGCTGCTCAAGTCGGAGCGTCTGTAGCACAACCCTCAGATGCTCCGCATGCTCCTCTTCATTCTTGGAATAGATCAAAGATCATCAATGAACACCAATACAAACTTATCCAGATAGGGTGAGAAGATTCTATTCATCAAGTCCATAAAGACTGCTGGGGCATTTGTTACTCCAAAGGGCATAACTAAGAACTCGTAGTGACCATAGCGAGTCCTAAATGTCGTCTTCTGGATGTCTTCCTTCTTCACCTTCAACTGATGGTACCCTGACTGTAAGTCTAACTTTGAGAACACTTAGGCTCCATGAAGTTGATCAAAGAGATCATCAATTCTCGGCAAAGGGTACTTATTCTTAATGGTGACTTTGTTCAACTCTCTGTAATCAATAAACAATCTCTTGCCACCATCCTTCTTGTTTGCCAACAATACTGGTGGTCCCCAAGGTGAAGCACTCGGTCTAATCAGACCTTTGCTCGAATACTCCAGCAGCTGCTCCTTCAATATAGCCAATTCAGCTGGTGCCATCCGGTATGGTGCTTTAGAGATGGGAGTCGCTCCTGGAATAAGGTCAATAGAGAACTCCACAACTCTATTAGGTGGAAGTCCTAATATCTCCTCAAATACATCCAGGAATTTATTCCACACTGACACCATCTTCTTCTTATCTTCTCAGTGGCACAATCCAATTGATCTTCCTTCCGGAGGGACTTGCGTTCTCCAAAGAACTGAAACTTCGGTTGGTGTGGAATCCTGAAGATCACCTTCTTGTTCCGACAGTCGATCACCGCATGATACTTGCTGAGCCAAGTCATGCCTAAGATCACATCGTACCCTCCAGTGTCCAGTACGAACATGTCGGCTTCTAACTTCCTACCATATAACTCCATAGTGCACGCCTTGCAAATCTTGTTAGTAATGACTACCCCATTCCCCCGTACTAATTTCCCACTGGTCACCCATACATACTAGGGGTATAGAATGCAAAGAAGTAAATCTACTAGATATGAAGCAATGTGATGCACCAGAGTCAAAGAGTGATAAGACTGGAACTGAGTGGACCAAGATTGTACCTGCCACTACTTCTCCAGATGCCTCAGCTTCCTCTGCTGTCAAGTTGTAGGCCTGGCCTCTCCCGTGGCCTACTCCAGTCCTGGGTCCCCTCTGAGCCTGACCCAGAGTCCGACGCTGGGAAGGAAGTGGAGCTCCTCTGCCTACTGGTCCTGGATTCCTCCTCATCGGTGGTGCTAAAAATGCTGGGGGAGCTGCTCGAGCTGGAGGTGCTGGTGGCGCCACTCGAGCTAGAAGTGCTAGAGGTGCTGGAGCTGCATTCCAGGTCTTCTTGAATGGACACTCTCCCACCGAGTGGTTGCCGGATCTGCATGCCAAACACAGTCCATTGGCCATACGGTAGTTCCGCTGATTGTGTCCAGGCTTCTGACAGTAACCACACACAAGCTGCTGTGAAGGAGGCTGAAAAGGCCACTTGGCCACTGGGGCACCAAAAGATCTGACTGGATTCCCTCTGTGCACCTGTTGGAATTGGCGCTTCATAGGCTTGTACTGCAGCTCAACTCTCCTCTTCTTCTCTAATCTCTGCTCCACATCACGAGCTATAGAAAGAACTTGAGAGTATGTCTTCAGTTGGTGGGGTATAAGCAACATCTGGATATCCACCCTCAATCCTTACTGAAATCTGCTACCCCTCTTCTCCTCGTCGGCAACTATATACGGTGCAAACCAACTAGAATTCAGCAGCATACTCATCCACCGATCGATTCCACTGCTGCAGCCTGATAAACTGCTCCTCCATCTCCTTCTGAGCTGTTGCAGGGAAAAATCTCTCATAGAAGCCCTTCGAGAACTGGTTCCAAGAGATGGGCTTCTCCAGCCTCGCCTCTTCGGCTAGCCACCAAGTCCTCGCCACATCCTTAGCTAGATCTTGGCCACTTCCACCTGGTTCTCACCCGAAATTCTGGCCGCCTTCAGGAGATCGTAATGTCGATCAACCACTGCTCTACATCCAGGGGCTTCTCTGTACCCGAAAATTCTGCCGGCTGCAATCTCCTGAAATCCGATATAGTACCCGGCCTCTGCTCCCGGGGTGCAGTCAGTAATCCTTGTCGCAAGAGCTCTGTCTGCTGCTGCTGGCTATTCATCATCCCCTGGAGTATCCTCATCATGTCGTTCTCCCAGTACGGACCTTCACGGGAAGTGCCGGGACCGTTACGTGTCCCCCGTCTCTCCATATTCGAGCCGACTGAAAAGGTGACAGAATTATGAGATTTCAGAAGTCAAGGGATGGATTTCAAGGAAAGAATAGATAACTTTGTACTTGTGATTGGAATGTATAACAAAGACTCGTGTGACTCAGTCGCAAATTAACCCAATATTAATTTGCAGACTGGCTGTATTGAAGATGTGAGAGCCTAGGCTCTGATACCAACCTGTGGCGCCTCGATCTGGCAGGTACGGGGACGCCACTGTGACGTACATACGCAGGGTGATGGTACCATCACGTATGTATGCTAAGCATCAATACAACACAATACAGGGATCAGAGTGCGGAAATACGTGGTGTTATACATTCCAACACAAAATAGTACAAGTACTTAGTCAGACAAATAGAGACATAATATTAAATCAATATTATATCACTAGATAGTATAAAAGTAGACTGTACAGGGTACAAAAGATAATAACTCACGAGCTGAAAAAGAGAATCTCGCGAGCGGAAAAAGACGGGACGAAGCTACAGCTGATCTGCCTGCTCTTCAAAGTAGGCCTGGTCCTCAGCTGAAGGGTCCACCTCGGTCCAACCTGCTAAATCTGAACATACAAATCCAGGGTTGTTAGTGGGCAACCCAGCGAGTGCAAAAAGAAGCCAAGTGGCAAGTAAGCAAAAATAAGTGTAGCAGGTCAAATATCATGTAATCAAATCAGCAAGCATGGAATAACAACAATGAATAGTAAATAAGGAATGACAATTAAAATACATGAAATTAAATTATCAAGTTATTATTAAGACTCATTCAATTTGTATATTTCAGTATATGGCCGGTGCCATATACTTCCGCATACAAGTCAAGCGAGGTTGGTTATTAGAAATTGATGGGGAACGACTAACCATGTTTAGAATGGGTTATGTGCATGCCCGGGACAACGGTCCAGGAGTATCCGGTACTAAGCCAGAACGTACCGCTAGGCACCGGGACTTACTATATGCCCGAAGGTCTTAGTATACGCCCGAATAGGAATAGAGTGTCACCGTTTCCCACAGGGATATACCTAAGGGATTATAGCACACCGGCAGGCAGGTAAGGGGGTAGGGGTGCCAGTACACCCCTCGGAAATGCCTGGTGGCCTCCAGGTCGAATCCAACAGGAATTAGTTATACAACATATGTATGGCCACCATAAACACAGAAGCTATATCGATACCCATCAATTTCCCCCGTCCCGGTGTAAGTTGCTTAAATATAACAGAGTGTTAAATAATAAAGTCCACAGGGTATTCACAAAAGTCCAATATCCATGGTTATCCTATTACGGGGGTCAACTGGAGTATAATATCAGGAGTAATGTCAGGAGCCTCCCTATTTCAGGGGTTCAAGTATACAGGAGTTCAGGAGTACAGGAGTTCAGGAGTACCAAATATCTGGTAATAATATAATAATCATGCCAAGTCCCCGTAAAAGTAATAGTCATGAATATGCCATATAATACAGGTATCAGGGGTGCTAGTGTTCGGTGAAGGGTCATGATGTCAAGTCAATGTACTTGTACCAAATGAAAGCATGTCATATACCGGGTATCAGGAGCAGGTGTTAAGTATGACATATGTCAAATACTGGTGTCTAAATATCAAGTGCCGTGGAACAGGTATCAAGTATAACATATTAAGTACCGGTGTAAATACCGAGTGTCGGTCTCAATACCGAGTGCTGGTGTCATAAATCATATATCAAAGTACAACATGTCAAGTGTCGGGTAAATACCGAGTATAACATCATTTATTAACTCGCATAGCATGGTATCATGTACTAAAACTACAGTAGCAAGTGCTAGGCATGTTAAAATATCCACATATCAATATCATGCTATAAATACAAGAGCGTTTATTTTTAAGTGTATTAAAAAGCACTCACCTGAAACCGGGATGAAATACCGGTTAAAAATCTGAGAAACCCGCGAACCGTATGAGTAAGCCACTAGCCCATATGTATATATTAAAATATATAAATTTAGATATATATATAAATATTAGAGGAAGAATGAGAGGGGAGAGAGAGGGGAGAGAGAAAGTTGTAGGAAGGAGAGAGAGAAAGAGAGAGAAAATAGGCTATTTTTAGAAAAGAATTATGAATTAAAAGGGAGGGGTAGGGTTGTAAATATGGGGAAGTAAATTTGGAATGAGGGGATGGGTATTTTAGGAATGTGGGAAAAGTGTTATTATTTAGGGAAAAGAAATGAAAAGAAAGAAAGAAAGGATTAAAGAAGGACGGAAGAAAGAAAGAAAGAAAGAAAAATGGAGGGGAGTGGGGGTGACCGGCCGGCCACCGGTGGTGGCGGCCCTGGGCGGCCTCGGTCGCGGCGGTGCCGGAGGTGGTGGGGCGCGCGCGCGGCCTAGGGGAGGGGGAGGTGGAGTGGTGGAGTTGTTGATTGGGTTATTATTGGTGGAGGTGGTGATGGTAGTTGGTGGTGGTAGTGGTTGTGGTGGTTGTGGTGATGGTTGGAGGTGGTGGGGAGTTAGAGGAGGAGGAGGAGGTGATGATGGGGTGGTTGGAGTGGTGGATTTGATGGAGGTGGTAGTGAATTTTGGAGGAGGAAGGGTGGTGATGGTGATGGGTTATGGTGAAATTGGAGGTGGTGGGGGTTTGTTGGAGGTTGAAGGAGGTGGTGGAGTGGAGAGGGAGTGTGGGGGAGGTGGTTGGCCGGCCTAGGGTGGGGTGGCGACGGTGGTGGTGATGGAGGAGGCGGCGGCCATGGAGAAGATGAAGGGAGTGGGTTTGTTATGAAGGAGATGAAGTTTTGAATTAAAATGAAAAGGAATAAGCGGAATGAGGTTTAAATAGAGTGGAGAAGATTTGAAATGATAAAAATAGGGGGAGGGTAGAGGCAGCAGCAGCAGCCCATGGCTGCTGCAAGCGGCTGTGCAGGGGAGCAGGTGGCTGGAGCAGGGGGTGGGGAAAGTCAAAGGGAAGAAAAGAAAAAGAAAGAAAAGGAAAGAAAATTAAAGAAAAGGAAAAAAGAAAAAAAATAAAATAGTCTAAAATTTTTATTATTAACTAATTTATTTATTATAATTTCTAGAAATAAAAAGTAGGGGAGTAGAGAAGTAAAAAGCAAGAAAAGAAATTGTCGGTAAAAATATTATTATTTTAATAAGGCGAAAATTTGACTGTTTCAGAAACGTTCCAAAAAAATTCTCAAAAATAGAAAATATTATTTTAAGATGTCCAATGAAATCATATTTGAGAAATTCAATGTAGTTTTCAAATTAAAAATCTTAGAATTTTTCGGCGATATCCGCCGACACCAGAATCGGTGAAATTTTGATAAATTTTGAAAAAATTTAAAAAATGTTTTTATATAGAAAATTAAATTCTAAGAAGTAACGTGAAAGCTATTTTTAAAAATTCAATCCCATTTGAAAACTAAAATTCAGGAATAAGTCAGCAATGCCGACCGACGCCAGCTTTGGAGATTTGCTGAAAAGTTCTGAAAATTTTAGAAAATCATGAAAATTCTGAAATATTAGAAAACAGTGTCTGAAACTGAAATCGGTCAAATTAGACTAACAGAAAGATCAAATCGAGCTACAGGCTGGTATCGGGTTCCCGGTCCGGGTCAGGGCTTACTCTAGGTCTGAGAATCCAGATCCGATACACAATAATATAAGTAATCACAACTCGAGCAAATACTGAAAGAAAATTGAACAATACGGTCAAAAGAATTGGGACACGTATCAAGGTACATATCCCGGGAACGGGGTGCTACACAACACGAGACTCACGTTCGTCAAACATGCATCACAATGCCAAAATATGATGTCCGCATCTCATTTCAAGAGCGCGAGACCGCATGCATCCTGCAACATCAAAATGTGAGGTCCGTGTCTCATTTCAAGGGTGTGAGACCTGCTTCCAGCCTGCAACTGTGCCAAAATACGAGGTTTACATTTCTCTTGCAGAACGCGAGACCCGCGTCCAGACGAAGGCCGCACCAACACGTGACCTTCGCTTTTCATTATAGAAATGTGAAGCTCATGTTCATCCTCAAATGGCCAAGAACAGTACTGAACTGACAAGCCCTCACCCCCTACAATAGATCGAGGGACTATCTTACTCGAAAGAGGGGTGTTCATCAAATCAGCCCCCAATGCTACTGTAAGCGGCTCATCACACCAATACTCTCTGAGTTTCAATGCAGCTCTCATATGAGCAAACTGTCAATCTTCAATCGATTGTCAGTGGCCCCACCCTCTAACTCAGCCAAGAGACCTCGCTCTTATAAGAAGAAATTATTTTCTGACGAGGAATACCCTGAGGTGACTTCGAACAGTGTGGGACCGAGTACCACACCAAGTAAGTCAAAGGGAAAGCAGCTTGCCTGTAACACCCCATTCTTGGAATACATACTTTGTTATGTATTCAGATTCTCGATCGTATTTTTTAATTTACTTCCCGTATTTGTTTTTGTTTTATGATTATATGTGATCATTTTGCATTGGATCCTGATCCGTGGACTCAGAGTCAGCTCTAATCTGAACTGGGGACTTGATCCTAGTGTATTGCGCAATTTGATCTTTTTGATGGTCAGATTTGATTAATTTCAGTTCAAATATCATTTTCTAATATTTTAGATTTTTTATGATTTTCTGAAATTTTCTAAATTAAATTGCAAAATCTTCAAAACCGGTATCGACTAGTGCCGCCAATTAATTCTCGGATTTTTAATTTACAAATGGAGTTGAATTTCTAAAAACTTCTTTCACATTATTTTTCTGGATTTTATTTTCTATCTTAATGCATTTTTGGAGATTTTTCTGAATTTATCAAAACTCGACCGAATTTGGTGTGGATGATTCCAGGATTTTTAATTTAAAAATTAGATTTTATTTCTAAAAATTGATTTTATATATTTCTCAGAGTGATGATTTCTACCTCTGGGTATTTTTGGGGATTTTTGGAATAGTTGATATTTTCTGATATTATTATTTTATTATTATTTTAGAATCTTTTTATTTATTTCTTTCTTTTCCTTTTCTTTTTCCCCCATCACCCACCGGCCACCCACATGGGGCCTGCCCCCCATTTAATTCCCATCTCCTCCAACACTCCCTCCCTCTCTCTCTCTCTCTCTCTCTCTCTCCCCCCTTTTCCTTTTCTTTTCTTTTTATTTTCCCTTTTTCCTTTTCTTCTCTCCCTTTTCTTCTTCTCTCCATTTTCTTCTTCTCCCTGGGAACGCCACCGCCGCCACCTCGGGCCCGATGCTGACCACCTCCAGCGCCACCACCATCTCCCACTTCCTCTCCTCTTTTTCCTCCTCCATCCACTCCACCAAGCACCACCACCATCTCTAACTTCTTCTTCTTCAATCCATCTCCACCATTTCCCACCACCACTTCCACCACCTCTCAACCACCTTCTCTTCCTTCAAACTCTTCCCCCACAACCCCTCCTCCCACCATCAAGAAAAACCCCAGCAACCACCACCAATTTCCCAAAATCACTTCCATCTCCATTCTTCATCTCCATCAAATCCATCACCAAACACCCCCTTCCTCTTCTCCCCCTCCTTGGGGTGGCCAGCGGCCACCCCCAGCCTGCGCCGGCCATTGCGGCTGACGCCTCCCTGGCGCCCCTGCTGTGCGGCTAGGGATTAGCTGGGCCAGGTCGTGACCAGAGAGAAGGGGGTTGCTGCCTCTCTCCTCTCTCTCTCCTCCTCTCTCTCTCTCCTTGTTCTCTCTTTCTCTCCTAGTTCTCTCTTTCTCTCTAGATCTCTTTCTCTCTTTAGCTCTCTCTAGAATTCTTTCTCTCTCTAGCTTTCTCTAGATCTCTTTCTCTCTCTAACTTTTCTCTCTAAAAAATTCTCTCCCGTGGTGAGGATGGGTGTACCCATGCGTGTGTGCACGTGTTTTGGAGTCAGAGATTTCGCGGCTTTTTCAAAGAGATTTAGGCGAGTGTTCTCGCCTCATTTTAGATTTTTTCACTTCATCAGGTCGACTATGTATTTTATTTTATATTTGATTGCATTTGTATTTGTTCGAATGTATACTTGTATTTGTATGTGGCCAAGTGCCTAGGATTGCATGTATTAGATCTGTGATGAATGCATGTATTAGTGTAGTTTACTTCCGGTACATATACACTACCTGTGATTTATTTTACTTCTACTTTTATATCATGTATGGCCGACCCTTCATGGTCGTTTAGCCTTCGGGTTTTATACTCAGCCTTTGGGCTTCACAATTCTATGGTAACCTAGATATTATCATATTTTTATGTATGCTCGGTGGTACTAACATTGCAGGTACTCTTGTACATACTCTGGGTTTCTGCCCACTCCCGAGATGGCTACCCAATAGGTGTTAGGCCTTGTACCTATTAGCCCAATGGCTCATCACTCTAGTTTTGATGATGATTAACTCACGTAGTTATAATACTAATGATCTTGTGTTTATTAAGTTTAGCTTCTATAATGGACTCGAAATCAAGATTTGAAGCTATCACGTATTGATTCAAGAGCTCGTGCTTCAAGATCACATCAAGTACTCTAGATGGAGTCAAGCTCTTTGGATCATGTTTGGATCAAGTCGTCTTGGAGAAGGTCCACAAAAAGACTTGTATCTAGGTTTGTTTAGATCTTGTGTAAGGATATAATAGCTTTGAGTTGCTCAAGTATATATATACACACACAAATTTATTGTTTTCGGTTTAACCGCATTAGTTTTAAAAATTTATGTTTACATGGTTTACATCTCAATAGAATAAGTTTCATGATTTATATATGTGTAAGATTCTATCTACACATATTAAAGCTTATATAGTTTATAGAAACTTACTTCTATGTGTTTTGATTTATCATGAATATGATTTTTAAGTTTCGATATTTCAAGTATACATCCTTTGTTTTCATGAATAGATTTCATCAAAAAAGTTTACATAGTTTATATGTATATTGGATTTCATCCATATATTGATGGTTCACATATGTTTATAAAAATTTATTTTGATGTATCTGGTTCACATGTTTAAGTTTTTTTTATCAAAACTTATTTTGGTATTTATTGTCAAAAATAAGTGTATATCATTTACTATGTGTATTGGATTCTATCCACACACTATACTTCAAATGTGTTTCAAATATCTTGTTTTTGTTGAAAATACACCTAGAGGGGGGTAAATAGTTGTACTAGATAATCTAATGAAAAATGATACGGAATTAAAAACTCAATTGCAACACACTATGTGTAACCAAAGAGTATAACCGAATTTCCCGTGAAGGGCTCTGGACTATCTCCTCGAGATTCCTCTAAATAAGAGTTGATGTGCTATATGAAGCTCTCTTGATTCAATACAAGTATGAGCACACAAACAATACCAAGCATGTATGTGATATGAACAATATAAGTAATGCAAGATATAAGAGAGTTAGAGTTTAGAGATAGTGGATCAAACGCAAACACTAAGATATGTTTCGAGGTTCGAGCCACTACTCTACGTCCCCGCCTTCACACAGAAGGATTTCCATTACGTCTACACAGGACCTCCCACAAAGGGAACCTCTACTGAGGAATTTGCAATTACAAACTTGAAGTATACAACTTCTCTCTCCAACACAACCACCTCTACACAAGAGGCAAGGCACAAAGCCAAAACTCAATCACCTCTACACAAGAGAGATGGGCACAAAACCAAAACAACAATCACCTCTACACAAGAGAGATAAAAGCACAAAACCAAACTCTAATCTCAATCACCTCCACACAAGAGGAATAACCACAAACTCAAAGCATAACCACCTCTACACTAGAGGGATAAGCACAAAGCCAAGGCAAAGGAAAGATTACAACTTAGTGATCACAATAAACCACAAATAATATTTCTCACAAAAATAAGATCTTATAGATAGGATAGAGATGATAGCTCAAGTGTGAGAAAACAAGGTGTTTGAAAAACTAATCACAAAGAAAAATACTTGGGAAAAATGCTAGAAAAAGATAAAAATAAAGATCTGAAAACTAATTTCCCAAAGACTCTATTTTTCTTTGATTTTTTCAACCCTTGAAAAGAAAATAAAAATAAGTCTTTTTAGCACAAAAACTCTTTAAAATCTTGTTGCTAAACTTTTGAATAGATGGGAAAATAGCTCTCTAAAAACTTATAGAAAATAGCCCAAGAGATGGCTTATTCATAGCCTCTCAAAGAATATAGCCGTTGGCAGCAAAAAAGCTCAGATTGCCCTTCCGGTCGACCAGCCGATCGACCGGCCCAACGTTCATATTTTTGACCATTGTGCATCCAGTCGACCGCCCGGTCGACCGGGCCAAGCGTGTCGGTCGACCGCCCGGTCGACCGGCAGTACCCGAGAGTGGGGTACTTTCAGCCGGTCGACCGCGCAGTCGACCGGCCTACTTGGCTGGTCCTGTGCACGTCTCTTGTGCACATCGGTCGATCGACTGGTCGATCAACCTCTGGTCCGGTCGTATGTCCGGTCGACCCCCAGGAGGATCTGGCTGATAATTTGGGACTTGAAACTTGGTTTATATAACATATATAAAATCCCATAAATTCATATAAATTCCACAAAAATAAGTTCTTATAAGATATTTGAATAACAAATATGTGTGACCAAAAAATTAACACATATTGCAAACTATTTGAACTATTTTTGTGATATAAAATATTTGGCTTTAAACAGAAACCGTATTTTTCAAAACTTGGATTTTGAAATGAAAGTACGTTTTCTCCAAAACTTGCATAAATACAAAAACATGATATTTAATCTCTTTTGAAGCATAATGTGTATGGATAGAATCCAATACACATGTAATTGATATATCTATGTCTTTGACATGAAATTCAAAAATAGGTTTTGTCAATTACAAAACTTCTATACACATGGATAGGATCATCAAAATAAGTTTTTCTAAATATATGAAGCATATATGTATATAAATGAAATCTAATATGCATAAAACCATGTAAACTTGTTTTGAATCTATCTATTCATGAAAACCATATATATGTATATTCGAAATCCAAAAACCAGTTAATCTGAAAACCAAACATATTGAACTTGTGTGTGTGTGTGAACTTGAGCATATCAACACTATCTATCTTTACACAAGATCTAAACACAACTAAACTAAACACAAACCGAAGTCTTTTGTAGAACTTCTTCTCCAAGCTGACTCGATCCAAAGCCGATCCAACGAGCTTGACTCCATATGAGTTCAGATGCGACCTTGATGCGCGAGCTCTTAAATTTACATGAGTTAGCTTCAAAACTCCTTTGTTGAAGCAAAACACTTACAAATATCTTGATCAATAACTGAATTAATATAAAACACAAGATCATTAGTAAACTAGCCTTCATAAGTTAGTCATCATCAAAACTAAGGTGAAAGGCCTCTGGGCTAACAATCTCCCCTTTTTGATGATGATAAAACTTATGAGGTTATATATATGCATCCATTAAGGATAGGCTTCCTAGAAGCTCTCCCTTAACATATGCATGATCAATAAACATATAAAGATATGCAATGAAGCTCAAGATACCAATAAAATAAGATATATGCATAACACATAGTAAAACATGCATATATAAACCTTGTTGGTCCCGAGATGATGCCAAATGCGAAACTTTCTCTATTGGCACTTATGGATCTAAACTACAAAGTCAACACAAATACTAAACAAAGAAGAATTAAATTAAACAAATAAATAAACTTGAAATAAAGGAAATCAAATCTCAGAAAAGTTTAGACAAACGCAAACACGAGAGATTTATCCTGGTTCGGTCCTCGTGACCTACATCCAGTTCCCAAGCCACCCGCTTGAGATTTTCCTTTATCCTTGATTTTGTACATCCAAAATTAACACCATGCACACCACTTAACAAATCCCCTTTGCCAAATGTGTACACCTTCTCTATATCCAAGAGAACAAACTACACCTTGTACAACTTGCTTCTACACCAAGAAGACCCTCTTGTACAATGATATCTTGAGTATTACAACACTTCCTATAAGCCTTGGTACTGTGTATGAACGTGGACAAGGTCTAGTATAGGAGAAACTTCAGAGAACTTCACTAGAGAATCAAAATTTGGTGAAGAACTGAAGTGGGAGCAGTTTTCAGGATTGGCAGAATTTTTGATTTAGAAAACTGAAGATTTAGAATTGGTATATGGCCTTTAGATTAACAACTCTTTATATAGTTGCACACTAGGGTAAGTTAGGGTAGTTACAGGTGCAATTCAAATGTTTGAAACGTTGGAAAACGTTGCACAAAAGACCAGATAACAGAAACTGTCCAACAGTCAGAAATTGCCTATAGTCGACTTGCCTTTTGAGTTAGTCGACTATACAAGGCAAATTTCCAAAGGATAGTCGATTAGGTTTGAGTATAAGTCGACTAGGTCAAGATAAACTCAAGTGACAGGTTTCTGGATAACTGAACCAAGTCGACTGCAACTTCTTTATAAGTCGACTAGGCCAGTGATTAGTCGACTAGGGGAATAGGGTTAGTCGACTACAAGGATCTATTAGTCGACTACACATACTGTCAAGTCGACTAATGGACAAACAGAGAGTTGGGTATAAATTGAGACACAAGATTAGTCGACTAGGATTTGGTCAAGTCGACTACATAAGCTATTAGGCGACTATAAGGGACTATAAGTCGACTATAGGTCTATGATGTGTGTGTGTGTGCGCATCAAGGCTTTTGACATGCTATTTTATAATTACAAAACACATCATATCAACTCTCTTTGGGAAGTCTTGATCATGATGAACTCTTGATTTGTCTTGTGCTAGAGCTCCAATTGAAATGTTTCACAAATGTCTTCATCAAAACATGTTCCAACAAACCTAAATTCTTCTCCCCCTTTTTGTCACTCATCAACAAAGTGTGAAGACGAACAAACAATAAACATATTTTAAAACAAAATTTTGATACCAATGAACACAATCAATTGAAAGAATCAATTGAAAGAAACAATCTTTTTATAAATTGATACCAATAAAAGGACATGTATCAATTGAAAGTAAAACTAAATTTTTAGGTAAACACTATATTTCGTAATAAGGATACCAATTTGAAAGTAATACCAATTTAAAATTATTGATACCAATAATGAAAATGTAAGCATATACTAAAGCAAAATATTTTTCATCATAAAGACTGGGAGTAAGATACCAATTGAAAAGTAAAACCAATTGAAAGATAAAATAAGAATTTTTCTCCCCCTTTATGAATACCAATAAAAATAATGCATAAGCTTGTATATGATACCAATTGAAAAATAATTGACATTAAAACTAAATCAAACTTAACAAGAAATAATTTGTGCTAAAAATGTATGGCATATATGTTTAAAGCACAAGAAAATATCTATCTGTATGTATCAGAGCAATATAATGTTACTTTAGATATGATCCATATATATATAGAAAATATGAATATACAAAACGAATTTTGAATCCAACTAAAATCAAATTTTAGTTGATAAAACAAATGTTGATACCACTTGTAAAAAAAATTTTAAGACACCAATAATACATTTTGATATCAATAGAATGTAAAATTGATACCAATTGTAAGAACCAATTGAAATGAAGCATGAAATAAATTTTGATACTAAAAAAAAATAAATACCAATTGTAAATTAATGCAAAAGCTTGTAAAGATACCAATTAATATTTAGAAATAAGTCAAGCTTAGCATAAATATTTTTGTGCTTTGTAAAGACATTGTAAAACAAGCACAATCAAGATCATATATATGTATGTATGTAAATTAGAATACCAACTGAAATTTGAAGCATACATATATAAGAAAACACTTATGAGTATACAAAATATGAATATCATGAAGATCATGTGTATAACTCATACCTACCACCCTATTTATGCACATTTTAAAAGATATTCAATAAGGGTACACAATGCATGGTCGCCCATTCAACCGCCCTCAGATGTAGGGGTTTTCAAAAATCATGATTTGCAAATATTTTCGCATGGTTTGAAAATTGTACCAAATGAAGAATAAAGACTAGTTTAAGGATAATTTTGAAAACTAGTATTAAATCCTTCAAGGAATAAAATATGAATATATCCATGAAAATATGAAAATCACACGATCATCGACACTCAAATAGCAATAAAGCACATATATGCTCATGAAAAAAATCATGAGTAAACACCAAACATAGAGTGTAAGAGTCATGTAATCAACAAAATCATGGAAATAGACAATGAATCTCATATGAAATTTCTTTTATCAAAAGTAAGAAATCATCAAAACTAAATACGCTTCAAGGTATATGTATGTCTTGTTAAAACTAAAAGTATACATACATATCCCAAATATAAACGAGTCAAAAAAATTTTACATGAAAAGCAAGTGACTCTAGGATAGACATGTATATCTAATAGTTTTATTCAAAATTAACATATACATGAAGATAAACACATTTTTATGAAAACATGTGTAAAAATAGGGATAACAAAGTATAAATGAAAGGATCATCAAAACTAGGTTATACATGTACATGTCATGAGTACAAATGAGCAATGAAGCACAAACACATAATAATCAAGTGTAGCTCACACTTATAAAAGTATAAACACAAGTTTTAATAAAAATTCCATCTAAACATGTAATCAAAACATGAAGTGCAAAATCATCAACAAACATGATCATTAGGGTAAATGCACGTGCTTTAGAACTAGGATATACACAATAGTTAAACTATAGTGAGAATATAAAAATAATAGTCCATATAAACATGAGTATATCTCAAATACTACATATGTATATCACAAGTCTAATAAACATTGCATTTAAACATAATGAACATGAAAAATCAAGACATGCTAAAAGTCATCAATGAGAAAGCATGTAAACAAAATGGAGTTAGAGATAGTTATCAAAACCAATAGGGCTAATATCTAGGTCTCCAAAACCTTGGTGGCTCTTCCACCAAACATCCTTGAAGGTGATGCATGCAATGTAGTGTCCATCAAGCTCAAATGCAAGGCACCAATACCCTAACGTTAAGCGAGAGCCCACACTACATCAAATACAATAGGGGTGGATTTTGGTACCCACACTTTCATGGGTTCATGGGGGTTAGCATCTTTCCTAACCCAAATAAACTTGTTTGCAAAATTTAAAATATTTAATCTATCATAACAAAACTTTGAAAGGTGGCCCGTACGTTCACAATGTGCACAAGTGTACACATGAGCATATATAGAATCATGTGTGTGAGCATGATGAGCATGTTTATTGTGTGTTTTGTGTGCATAAATATGTGGTGCATGTTTTTTGCGAAACATGAATTCCAATTTCTTGTGATCTATAGCACATTGGCTCAAAGTGGAACCCAAACAATCTACACTTTTCTTCAACATACAATTATCATTTTCAATTGTTGAAGAAGAAATGGAGCATGCATTCTTATCAATAGATGGTATAACAATGGAATCATGACAAAAATGAGAAGCCAAATCATTTTTCAAAGAAATATTTTCATTTGAGATACATTCCAATTCTTTTGAAATCAAGGCAATTTTATTTTTCAAAGAATTATTTTCCTTTAAAACAAAATTGAGGTTTGAAGACAAAACCTCTTTTTTCTTCAAGATAATATCAAAATCATTTTTATTTTTCAAAGTTTCATTTTTCTTTAAAATAAGGTCAAGTTGGGTTTTCAAGGGGTCTCTTTCACTTGAAATCTCAACCCTCTCTTATGAAATCATGTTTAGCTTTGAAGACAAATTCGCATTTTCTTCTTTTAATTTAAGACTTTTTTTTTTTAAAAGTTTATATTTTTCTAGCAAGTTTTCACAAAATAGAGAGAGTTCTTCATTTAAGCATCGGCATCCATATTGTTATCACCTGAAGAACTAGCACTATCATCTAGTTGAGTGTCCGAGTTTACCTCAAGGGAGTCATTCCCTTGGACCATGTAGCAAGCTTCGTCGGACTCATTCACCAAGGGCTCCTTCTCCACCTAGTTTATCATCTGTAGCGCGGGAGATGTCAATGTATTCCACGCTACAAAGAGGAATCACAATGAGAAACCATAAATGGATAATCTTTACTAAGTGTGTGCCTATGTGCCACTAAGGCTTGTGCATTGGCCTCTATATACTTGTCATTAGCAAAATAAGTTTTCTTGGTAGTGACAAAGTAAACATGCATTCTTAGGGTTTTAAGGTATATACTCATCGTATACTTTCACATATCAATGTTGGTAACATCATACATGGGAGGGGTCATGAAATCCATGAGTGTATAAACAATATGTGTGCAAATGCAAATCTAGATTAACAATCCAAGATCTCACTCCTAGGTGATTAAACCTAATATCAGGAGCGTAGGCTCTGATACCAATTGAAAATACACCTAGAGGGGGGTGAATAGGTGTACTAGCTAATCTAATGAAAAATGATGCGAAATTAAAAACTCAATTGCAACACACTATGTGTAACCAAAGAGTGTAGCCAAATTTCCCGTGAAGGGCTCTGGACTATCTCCTCGAGATTTCTCTAAATAAGAGTTGAGGTGCTATATGAAGCTCACTTGGTTCAACACAAGTATGGGCACATAAATAATACCAAGCATGTATGTGATATGAACAATATAAGTAATGCAAGATATAAAAGAGATAGAGTTTAGAGATAGTAGATAAAACGCAAACACCAAGATATGTTTCAAGGTTCGAGCCACTGCTCTACGTCCCCGCCTTCACACAGAAGGATTTCCATTACGTCCATACATGACCTCCCACAAAGGGAAACTCCACTGAGGAATTTGTAATTACAAACTTCAAATATACTGAAAATATACCTAGAGGGGAGGGTGAATAGGTGTATTAGCTAATCTAATGAAAATAATGTGGAATTAAAAAACTAAATGCAATACACTATGTGTAACCAAAGAGTGTATCCGAATTCCTAGTGAAGGGCGCTGGACTAACTCCTCTTAATTCCTCTAAATAAGAGTTGAGGTGCTATATGAAGCTCTCTTGGTTCAACACAAGTATGGGCACACACAAGCAATAACAAGCATTTATGATATAAATAAGATAAAGTAATGCAAGATATAAGAGAGAGAGTTAGAGATAGTGGATCAAACACAAACACCAAGATATGTTTCGAGGTTCGAGACACTGTTCTACATCCCCACCTTTACACAGAAGGATTTCTACTATGTCCACACAGGACCTCCTACACAGGGAACCTCCACTGAGGATTTGGAAATACAAACTAAGGAGTACTCAACTCCTCTCTCCAGCATAACCACCTCTACTCAAGAGGCAAGGCACAAAGCCAAAACAACAATCACCTCTACACAAGAGGGATGGGTACAAAGCCAAACAACAATCACCTCACACAAGAGGAATAAGACACTAAGCCAAACAACAATCACCTCTACACAAAAGGGATAGGCACAAAGCCAAACAACAATCACAATCACCCCTACACAAAGAGGGATACCCACAAACCCAAAGCACAACCTCCTCTACACTTAGAGGGATAGACACAAAGTCAAAGCAAAGAAAAGATTACAACTTGGTGATCACAATAGACCATAAACAATTCTTGGTGATCACAATAGACCACAAACAATATTCTCACCAAAAATAAGATCCTATAGATAGGATAGAGATGATAGCTCAAGTGTGAGAAAATAAGGTGTTTGAAAAACAAATCACAAAGAAAACACTTGAGAAAAATACTAAAAGATGATAGAAATAAAGATCAAAACCAATTTTACAAATACTCTATTTTTTCTTGATTTTTCCAACCCTTGAAAACAAATAAAAAGATAAATCTTTTAACCACAAAAACTCTTTTAAACTTGCTCTAAACCACTGAGAAAGATAGAAATAGAAAAATTCGCTCTCAAACACTTGTTCAAATCAGCCCAAGAGATGGCTTATTTATAGTCTCTCTTAAAAATTAGCTGTTGGCAGCTAGAAAAGCCCAAAATGCCCTTCCGGTTGACCGCTCGGTCGACCGGGCCAAGCCTATCGGTCAACCGTCCGGTCGACCAGCCGCACCCGAAAGTTGGGTGCTTTCAGTCGGTCGATCGTGCAGTCGACCGGCCTACTTGGCGGCCTGTTCACGTTTCTCGTGCACATTGGTCGACCGGTTCCGTCAACCGGCCCCTGGTTCGGTCGACCGTCCGGTCGACCGCCAACTGAATCTGGCTGACTTAGATATTTTAACTTCTATAAAATCCCATAAAATCACATAAATTCCACAAAAATAAGTTCTTAAATGATATTTGAATAACAAATATGTGTGACCAAAAATCAACACATATTAAAAACTATTTGAACTATTTTGTAATATAGAAATTAGGCTTAAACACAAAAACCGTATTTTCCAAAACTTGGATTTTGAAATGAAAAACCGTTTTCTCCAAAACTTGTATTTGATACAAAAATAAGATATTTAAACTATATTTGAAGCATAGTGTGTATGGATAGAATCCAATGCATATGTAATATGTATATCTATGATTTTGACATGAAATCCAAAATCGGTTAAATGAAAAAACCAAACATATTGAAACTTATGTGTGTATGTGAACTTGAGCATATCAACACTATCTATCTTTACACAAGATCTAAACTAAACTAAACACAAACCGAAGTCTTCTTGTAGAACTCCTTCCTCAAGTCGACTCGATCCAAACGCGATCCAACTAGTTTGACTCCAACCGAGTGCTAAATGCGATCTTGACGCGCGAGCTCTTGAATCTATATGTGTTAGCTCCAAAACTCCTTTGTTGAAGCCAAACACCTACTAAGATCTTGATCAATAACTGAAACTATATAAACACAAGATCATTAGTAAACTATTACTACATGAGTTAATCATCATCAAAACTAGAGTGATGGGCCTTTGGGCCAACAATCTCCCCCTTTTTGATGATAACAAAACTTATGGAGTTATATATGCATGGATTAAAGTTAAGCTTCATAGAAGCTCCCCCTTAACTCATATAATAAAGATATTCAATGAAGTACATAAACTAAACACAACATATATGCATAAACAAGATAGACATGCATATAAAACTCTCTAAATTCTTCTCCCCATTTTTGTCAATTCATCAACAAAGGGGCGAAGGAAAAACAAGCAATAAAGATATATATGTGATATACATTCATGAAGAGGAGAGACGTAAAGTTAACTCCCCCTGCATACATGCATTACATGAAGAAGAGATGACTAGACCCTCACTCACATAAAGCATAATATATAATGCATAAACGGAGATGTTAAGCTCCCCCTACACACGTGTATCGCATAAAGAAGAGAGGTCAAGCTCCTCAATGTGAGATATACTCAACATGAATCTATATATAAAGAAGATGTTAAGCTTCCTTTACATATAAGCAATATATATCAAAACATTATGAAACCACTTTAAAACAAAATTTGAAATTTTCTTAAAGTCAACAAAATAAATTTTAATGTCAATGAAAGTGAAACATTTTATGTTTTTGATACCAATTGAAAATATCTTGTAAATTTTTGATACCAATTGATAATGAAACATTGTACGTTTTTTATACCAATTGAAATATATTGTAAATTTTGATACCAATTGAAAGTAAAAACCAAATTTTTGGGTAAACACACTCATTTTACAATAAGGATACGAAATTGAGAATAATACCAATTTAAAATTATTGAAACCAATATTGAAAATGTTAGCATATATCAAAATAAAGTATTTTTCATCATAAAGAATGAGAGTAAGATACCAATTGAAAATAAAACCGATTGAAAGATAAAACATGAAATTTTTCTCCCCCTTATGAAATACTAATAAAAATAATGCATAAGCTTGTATAAAATACCATTGAAAAATAATTGACATTAAGGACTAAATCAAGCTTAGCAAAAAATCATGAGTATACAAAATAATTTTTTCATTTTAAAAATCATGTATATCTCATACTTAAGAAAATTTTGATACCATTTGAAATATATAGGCACAATCAAATCATATATATGTATGAAATGAATATACCAATTGAAATTGATACTATTTGAAATTTGAAGCATACATATATAGAAAGCACATATGAGTATAAAAATAGAATAACATGAAGATCATGTGTATAACTCATAATTACTACCCTATTTAGCACATGCTAAATAGATTTTCAATTTGAGTATATAAGGCATGGTCGCCCATCCATCCTCCTTGGAAGGTACGGGTTTTCAAAAATAAGATTTCAAAATAGTTTAACAAGTTTGAAAATCACTACCAACATGAAGAATAACGCAACTAGGTTTATGATAATTTTGTAAACAAGTACGAAGTCCTTCAAGTAAGGAGTAAAACATGAATGAATCCATGAAAACATGAAAATCCGATCATCGACACTCAAATAGCAATAAAGCTCATATAACCTCATGAAACAAAAAATCATGAGTAAACACCAAACATAGAGTGTAAAAAGACATGTAATCAACAAAATCATGGAAATAAGCAATGAAACTCATATGAAATTCCTTTTATCAAAAAATAAGAAATCATCAAAATAAATAAGTTTCATGGTATGTGTATGTTTTGTAGAAACTAACATTATACATACATATCCCAAACACAAAAGAGTCCGTAAAGAAATTTGCATGAAGGCAAGTGACTCAAGGGTATACATGTATATTTATTAGTTTTAGACAAAATTAACATATACATGAAGCTAAACATATATTTATGAAAACATGTACAAAAATAGGGAATATAAGTTAAAATGCAAGAATCATCAAATCTAGACTATACAAGTACATCTAATGGGTACAATTGAGCAATGGAGCACAAACATATAATAATCAAATGTGGCTCACAAGTTGTACATGTATAAATACAAGTTTTAATAAAAACTACATCTAAACATATAATCAAAACATGAAGCATAGAAGAAAAAATAAACCAATATGATCATTATGTTAAATGCACATGTTTTAAATTAGGATATACACAATAGCTAAACTATAGTAAGAACACAAAATGTGAATCTATATGAACATGGCTGTATCTCAAATGATTATCTATGTATATCACATGTCTAATTTACGTTACATCTAATATAATGAACATGAAAATCAAAACATGCTAAAATTCAATAATATGAAAGCATGTAAACTAAAATGGGAGTTAGAGATAGTTACCAAAACCATTAGGGCTAATCTCTAGATCTCCAAACTATGGTGGTCCTTTCACCAAACATCCTTGAAAGTAATGCATCCAAAAGTGTCACCATTTAGCTCGGAACGCATCCACCATCAAGGCACCATTATTCTCATGTCAAGCGAGAGCCCACACCTACATCAAATAAAATAGGAGTGGCTTTTGGTACCCATACCTTATTGGGTCCTTAGGGCTTAGCACCTTTTCTAACCCAAACAAACTTATTTGCAAAATTTGAATTATGTATTCTATCATAACAAAACTTTGCAAGGTGGCCCTTACGCCCACAATGTGTACAAGTGTACACATGAGCATACATACTGCTATGTGTGTGAGCATGATGAGCATGTGTATGTCGTGTTTGGTGTGCATGTATATGTGGTGCATGTTTCTTGCGAAACATAGATTCCAATTTCTTGTGATCTATTGCACATTGGCTCAGAGTGGAGCCCAAACAATCTGTACTTTTCTTCATCATACATATATCATTATTAATACTTGAAGAAGAAGTGGAGCATGCACCATGTTTATCACTAGAAGATGGAGCATTAGAAATATGACAAACATGAGAAGACAAATTATTTTTTAAAGATTTATTTTCATTTGAAACTAAATCTAATTTCTTTGAAATTAAAGCAATTTTATTTTTCAAAGATTCATTCTCTTTTAGAACAAAATCAAGTTTTGAAGACAAAGTCTCATTTTTCTTCAAAACATCATCACAATTATTTTTATTCTTTAAAATTTTGTTTTCATTTAAGGCAAGGTCAAGTTGGGATTTCAAGGAGTCCCTTTCACTTGAAATCTCATCCCTCTCTTGCAAAACTAAATCAAGTTTTGAATACAAAATTTTATTTTCTTCTTTTAATGTAAACCTTTTCTTTTTCAAAAGTTTGCATTTTTCTAGCAAGTTTTCATAAAATATAGATAGTTCTTTATTTAATGCATCGGCATCCATATGGTCATCACCTGAAGAACTAGCACTATCATCTAGTTGAGTATCCAAGTTTACCTTAAGGGAGTCATTCCCTTGGACCATGTAGCAAGCTTGTTCGGACTCATCTCCACTAGATTCCTTCTCCACATATCTTGACGTTTGAAGCCGGGAGAGGTCAATGTGTTCCACACTGCAAAAGCGAAATCACAATGAGAAATCATAGAAAGATAATCTTTGCTAAGTGCATGCTTTAGTGCATCTAGGGCTTGTGCATTAGCCTCAATGTACTTGGCATTGCCAAAATAGGTTTTCTTGGTAGTGGCAAGATAGATATGCAAACCTAGGGCTTTTATATAAGCACTCATTCTAATTTTTCATATATCGATATTAGAAACATCAAACATGGGAGGGGCAAGGTGATCCATGAGTGTATAGACTATATGTTTGCAAATACAAATGTAGATTAGCAATCCAAGATCTCACTCCTAGGTGGTTAAACCTAATATCAGGAGCGTAGGCTCTGATACCAATTGAAAATACACCTAAAGGGGGGTGAATAGGTGTATTAGCTAATCTAATGAAAATGATGTGGAACTAAAAAACTAAATGCAACACACTATGTGTAACCAAAGAGTGTAGCCGAATTTCAGGTGAAGGGCTCTGGACTAACTCCTCTTGATTCCTCTAAATAAGAGCTGAGGTGCTATATGAAGCTCTCTTGGTTCAACACAAGTATGGGCGCACACAAACAATACCAAGCATGTATGATATGAACAAGATAAAACAATGTAAGTATAAGAGAGAGAGAGAGTTAGAGATAGTGGATCAAACGCAAACATAAGATATATTTCGAGATTCGAGCCACTGCTCTACGTCCCCGCCTTCACACAAAGGATTTCCACTATGTCCACACAAGACCTCCCACACAGGGAACCTCCACTGAGGATTTGGAAATACAAACTAAGGAGTACTCAACTCCTCTCTCTAACATAACCACCTCTACTCAAGAGGTAAGGCATAAAGCCAAAACAACAATCACCTTTACACAAGAGGGATGGGCACAAAGCCAAACAACAATCACCTCACACAAGAGGGATAAGGCACTAAGCCAAACAACAATCACCTCTACACAAGAGGGATAGGTACAAATCCAAACAACAATCACAATCACCTCTACACAAAGAGGGATAGCCACAAACCCAAAGCACAACCTCCTCTACACTTAGAGGGATAGGCACAAAGCCAAAGCAAAAAAAAGATTACAACTTGGTGATCACAATAGACCACAAACAACTGTGATCATAATAGACCACAAACAACTCTTGGTGATCACAATAGACCACAAACAATATTCTCACCAAAAACAAGATCCTATAGATAGGATAGAGATGATAGCTCAAGTGTGAGAAAACAAGGTGTTTGAAAAACAAATCACAAAGAAAAATACTTGGAAAAAAATACTAGAAGAAGATAGAAATGAAGATCATAACCAATTTTCCAAATACTCTATTTTCCTTGATTTTTCCAACTCTTGAAAACAAATAAAATGATAAATCTTTTAATCACAAAAACTCTTTTAAACTTGCTCTAAACCACTGAGAGAGAAAAAAATTAGCTCTCAAACACTTATTCAAATCAGCTCAAGAGATGGCTTATTTATAGCCTCTCTTAAACACTAGCCATTGGCAGCTAGAAACGACCAGAATGCCCTTCTGGTCGACCGACCAACGGTCATTTTTCTGACCGATGTGCCTTCGGTCGACCGCCCGGTCGACCGGGCCAAGCCTGTCAGTCGACCGCCCGGTCGACCGGCCGCACCCGAGAGTTGGGTGCTTTCAGTCGGTCGACCGGCTTACTTGGCTGGCATGTGCACATTTCTCGTGCACATCGGTCGACCGACCCCTGGTCCGGTCGACCGTCCGGTCGACTGCCAGCTGAGTCTGGCTGATAATTTGGGACCTAAAACTTAGGTATTTTAACTTCTATAAATCCTATAAAATCACATAAATTCCACAAAAATTAGTTCTTGAAAGATATTTGAATAACAAATATGTGTGACTAAAAATCAACACATATTACAAACTATTTGAACTATTGTTGTGATATAGAAATTAGACTTAAATACAAAAATCGTATTTTTCAAAACTTGGATTTTGAAATGAAAAACCGTTTTCTCCAAAAGTTTTATTTGATATAAAAACAAGATATTTAAACTATATTTGAAGCATAGAGTGTATGGATAGAATCCAATACATATATAAGATGTATATCTATGATTTTGACATGAAATCCAAAATCGGTTAAACGGAAAAATCAAACATATTGAAACTTGTGTGTGTATATGAACTTAAGCATATCAACACTATCTATCTTTACACAAGATCTAAACTAAACTAAATACAAACTGAAGTCTTCTTGTAGAACTTTTTCTCCAAGTCAACTCGATCCAAACGCGATCCAATGAGCTTGACTCCAACCGAGTGCTAGATGTGATCTTGACGCGCGAGCTCTTGAATCTACATGTGTTAGCTCCAAAACTCCTTTGTTGAAGCCAAACACCTACTAAGATCTTGATCAATAACTGAAACTATGTAAACACAAGATCATTAGTAAACTATAACTACATAAGTTAATTATCATCATCAAAACTAGAGTAATGGGCCTTTGGGCAAACATATACAACTCCTCTCTCCAACACAACCACCTCTGCACAAAAGGCAAGGCACAAAGCCAAAACTCAATCAGCTCTACACAAGAGGGATGAGCACAAAGTCAAAACAACAATCACCTCTACACAAGAGGGATAAAGGGACAAATCCAAACTCCAACCTCAATCACCTCCACACAAGAGGGATAGCCACAAACCCGAAGCACAACCACCTCTACACTAGAGGGATAGGCACAAAGCCAAAGCAAAGGAAAGATTACAACCTGGTGATCACAATAGACCACAAACAACTCTTGGTGATCACAATAGACCACAAACAATATTTCCTACAAAAACAAGATCCTATAGATAGGATAGAGATGATAGCTCAAGTATGATAAAACAAGGTGTTTGAAAAACAAATCAGAAAGAAAAATATTTGGGAAAAATACTAGATAAAGATAAGAATAAAGATCCAAAAACCAATTTCTCAAAGACTCTATTTTTCTTTGATTTTTCCAACCCTTGAAAACAAAATAAAAATAAATCTTTTTGGCACAAAAACTCTTTAAAAACTTGCTGCTAAACTCTTGAATAGATGGGAAAATAGCTCTCCAAAAACTTATAGAAAACATCCCAAGAGATGGCTTATTTATAGCCTATCAAAGAATATAGCCGTTGGCAGCAGAAAAGTCCAGATTGCCCTTCTAGTCGACCGGCCTGTCGACCGGCCTAGCGGTCATATTTCTGACCGTTGTACCTCAGGTCGACTGCCCGGTCGACCTGACCAAGCCTGTGGGTCGACCGGCAGTACCCAAGAGTGGGGTACTTTCAGTCGGTCGACCGCGCGGTCGACCGGCCTACTTGACTGGTCCTGTGCACGTCTCTTGTGCACATCAGTCGACCGACCGGTCGACCAACCTCTGGTCCGGTCGACCATCCTGTCGACTACCAGCAGGATCTGGCTGATAATTTGGGACTTGAAACTTGGTTTATATAACATCAATAAAATCCCATAAATTCATATAAATTCCACAAAAATAAGTTCTTGTAAGATTAAATAACAAATATGTGTGACCAAAAATCAACCCATATTGCAAACTATTTGAACTATTTTTGTGATATAAAATATTTGGCTTTAAACAGAAATCGTATTTTTTGAAACTTGGATTTTGAAATGAAAGTCCGTTTTCTCCAAAACTTGCATAAATGCAAAAACATGATATTTAAACTCTTTTGAAGCATATTTGTATGGATAGAATCCAATACACTTGTAATTGATATATCTATGTCTTTGACATGAAATTCAAAAATATGTTTTGTTAATTACAAAACTTCTAAACACATGGATAGGATTATCAAAATAAGTTTTTCTAAATATATGAAGCATATATGTATATAGATGAACTCTAATATACATTAAACCATGTAAACTTGTTTTGATTCTATCTATTCATGAAAACCATATATATGTATTCGAAATCCAAAAACCAGTTAATCTGAAAACCAAACATATTGAACTTGTGTGTGTGTGTATGAACTTGAGCATATCAACAGTATCATCTTTATACAAGATCTAAATACAGCTAAACTAAACACAAACCGAAGTCTTCTTGTAGAACTTCTTCTCCAAGCCGACTCGATCCAAACACGATCCAACGAGCTTGACTCCATATGAGTTCTAGATGCGACCTTGACGTGCGAGCTCTTGAATCTGCATGAGTTAGCTCCAAAACTCCTTTGTTGAAGCTAAATACCTACTAATATCTTGATCAATAACTGAACTATATAAACACAAGATCATTAGTAAACTAACCTTCATAAGTTAGTCATCATCAAAACTAAGGTGAAAGGCCTCTAGGCTAACATTTGTATCTATATAAGTTTTAGAGAAATCAGATTTTCAACTCAAAGTTTGATATTTGAAAAATACAGTTTTTGGTTTAAGCTTTAATTTCTTTACCTCAAAAATAGTTCACATATTTGTAATATGTGTTAATTTTTTATCTCATATATTTGTACTTCAAAGTATTTACATGAACTTATTTTTGTGAAATTTATTGGGATTTAATTGAATTTTATGGATTAAACAAGTTAGAGTTTAAACCTAAAAAATTTGGGTTTGGGCTGCCTACGGTCGACCGACCGGTCGACTGAAGGCTGGCTCGGTCGACCAGGCGATCAACTGACATGCACATATTCGTGCACAAGCCCAGAGCCTTGGCTCGGTTGACTAACTGTAGCAAGGATCGGTCGACCGACTGGCTCAACCCAACTTTTTGTTGGGGGGCGGTCGACCGAGCAGTCGAATGACAGTGAGTTAAAACTTTTTGTGCCTTAGGGGCGGTCGACCGACAATCCTAATGGTCAGAAATCTGACCGTTGTCCGGTCGACCGGGCGATCGACCGATAGGCCAGTTTGACCTGTGTTCTGCCTCCAACGGCTAGTTTTTTCTAGCCAAATAAGGGTTGTTTTGGCCAGTTTTTGGCAAAATTTTCAAGAGCTAATTTTTTCCCACTTCAACTGGGTTTTCATTAAGTTTTTAAAACAAGTTTTTGAGCTTCAAATATATATCTTTATTTTGTTTCAAAGTTTTAGAAAATCAAAAGAAAATAAGTTTTGGGAATTCTAGTTTTGTTCTTAAATTTTTTCATCTATCAAGAAGTTTTTCTCAAGAGTTCTCTTTATGTTTTCTTTTCAAAAATTTTATGTACTCACATACTTGAGCTTTTCATTGCAAATCTATCATCTAAGATCTTGTATTGTGAGAGATGTTTTGTTTGTGATCTTTTGAGATCACTTAGTTCTTGAATGTGATCATTGGATCACCAAGTTGTAATTTTCTCTTTGCTTTGTACTTGGCTTTGTGCCTACCCTCTTGTGTAGAGGTGTAAGAGAGTTGGAGTTGTATACTCCTTGTTAGTATTATTATAATTCCTCGGTAGAGGTCCCTTTGTGGAATGTTCTTGGTGGATATAATGGAAATCCTTCTGTGTGAAGGTGGGGACGTAAAGCAGTAGCTCGAATCTCAAAGCATATCCTTGTATTTGCTTTTGGATCTTTCTATCTCTCAACTCTCAACCTCTTTATATCTTGCATTGTTATTCTAGCTCATATTTATAACTGCTTGATATAGTTTGTGTGCTCGCACCAACTAAGAAAGCTATTGAAACACTTCAACTCATAATTTAGAGGAATCATGAGGAGAAGTTCCAAAGCCCTTCACCGAAAATTCGGACTCACTCTTGATTATATATTGTGTGTTAGTGTAAATTAATTTCACATTATTTGTCATTAGATTAGCACTACACCATTCACCCTCTCTAGTTGTACTTTTCAGTACCCTTATGGATTGGTAGCCACCGAGAGTGCGCTTAGACCTCGAGCGTACTTTAACCTCCGGGTTCTCGCCCACTTCCTCGAAAAATGAGTGCGCTTAGATCGTCAGGTCTCTTATGCTCTGCCTAGTAGGCATGCTTAGTGCTCAGCGTTTTATCACTAGATGTACCTAGGCGGAACTCTGCCAGATTTTAGACTCTCCTTTTAAGCCGAGTCATTCCAGTAGCTCCGTTAAACACTCTAGTAATTAAACACTGTTTGTTGTTCGCAGATCTAGCTTGCTTAGCTTCGCTTGGATGTTCGTTTTCTTGCTAATTGGTTGCTTGACAGTTTACCTATTCTTCTATTAATGGTTGTGAAGAGTTTGAAATCTTACTTATGCTATTTTCTGGAGACTGCATGATTTTTTGGTACTCGTACCGATCTCTTATATTGGTACTGTTTTCCTATATCGCTTGTCATGCTTCCATTTGATGTGCTAACATTTATCATGTTGTCTTTTAACACCTGCCTGATATCACTTGACCCCTGTCATGCTATCACTTGACATCCAGTATGACATACCTCACTCTTAGAATTATCACGATGTGGGAATGATGACCTGACATCTTGATATATCCTGATATATTCCAGTACAAATCATAGTCCTAATACTCCTGTACTCCTGATATTCCTGACTTGTTCCTGCTCATTCCCGTAATCTGATAATTATCTAATAAACTATAAAAAAAAGACAACTTACATCGAGTTAGGGAAAACTGATGGATATCAATATATATTCGTGTTTACTGTGGTATTAGGCATGATGTACAACTAAAACTTTCGATTCGACCTGAGGGCCTCCAGGTGACCGAGGGGAGCGCTGTCTCTCTATCTTCCCATAACCATCCTTAAAGGGCAACTTATAAGACCCTCCTAAATGCCTCATGGTAGGTTTCGTACTCCAACAATGGAATAATCCTGGGTCGTGGTCTCGGGTATGCACGGGACCCACTGCAAACATTGCTCTTTGATACCCCTGTTGAATTCCAATAACAAGCTTACTTTACTCAGATATGGATGTATGTGTGCTGGAACGCTAGTCCACATACCTAGACATCTGAGTAGGACATCTAATAATAATAAAAGATGTCCATTAATAATTCGTTGTATGTTGATTGGTCATCAACAATGCATATTATTATTCACATTTTCATGCTTAATTTTTGTTAAAATATTACTACTTAATTTATTTATTATTTAGTGATGTGTAGGCCTCCGTAATCCAAGAGAAAGCCCAAAAGAAGCCCAAAAGCCCACAAGAATTATGAAAATAAAGATTAATTGGGAAGATAAAGGAAGCATCTTTTCTCTCTCATTTAAATTTGGGTTTTAAATTAATTTGATTTAAAACTTAGAGAAGGAAAAGATTGAACAAAATGAATCCTCATCCTAATTAAGATAGAGATAGATTTTTGTTTAAATCTGGTTGCTTGCACCACAAGAGAAAGGTAAAGGGGATAAAATCTGAATTTAACTCGAATTTACAGATAACTTGATCTCCAAGTTATCTAAGAGATTAACATATTTCAATTCAGAGATCAAATAAAAATTCTGAGGATAGATTTCTACATAAACGGATGAGATGAGCCACACGCCAAAGCGCGTGACCAGAACCCACAAAAAAGCCGTGACCTCCTCTTTTTGGCTGCGAAAATGTGATCATCCTGGGTGTCACGTATGTCAAATTTTGGTGGAGGTGTTTGTGTGGGACTATACTTCTCAAATCTCTTATAAATACCCTTGAAGAGCAACAGAGCAGAGGCATCTCAGAGATAGAGTATAGGATTATTTGTTTAGTGATTGAGTTTTTACCTGTATACAAAATATAGAATTTCAGAAATATAAAATAAATGTGCAAGGTACTCAATACTACAGCAATAGCAAGTGGCTACGCGGGTCGTGATCCATAAGGAAGGACTAGCGATGGAAGCTTTATGCAAGTTCTCTTTTAGGTTACAATCAATAGTTAAAGATCTTCTTTTAATTCTTTGAAAAGAAAAAGAAAAATAAGTTACAGTTAAGTTAAAAAGAAAGTGGAAGATTGAGAAGGTGGAGAAAATAGAAAATGGATATATACAAAGAAATTGAAAAGAGTAATAAAGAGTTGGAAGATTGTGGTGTTGGTGATCTAAACTAAAAGTTAAAAGAAAAGAAAGAAAGTTAAACCTAAAAATTACTTACCTCTTTAGTTCTTATATATCTCGAATCCGTAGTTACGACTTATCTAGTCGTTGAAGGCGTCAAACATGGCATGTAGGATCTTCCCCATTCCTGATCTACACTATGAATAAAAGGGCAAGCTAAACTAACAAAAGAATGGTTGTTTATCACCATAGGCCATCAAGGGCACTTGCAATGGCGAAGCAGTCTCGAGGCTAACAAATTCACTTAGATTGCAACATATTAGAGGAAAGTAAATGAAAATAAGAGGAAAGTAAAAAAAGAAACCTAGATTCGATTCAAATAATAATGAAAGAAAAGACTTACTTACACCAGTGTCACCCCTAGCACAAGCTTGCTCTCATTCCTCCATGAAACTCATCTCTCCTCTCAGTTACATAAAGAAAACTGAAAATTACATGAAAAAAATAAAAACCTACACAAAAAATAATGAAAAACTGGCCTAAAATCTATCTCTACTTCATCGTCCCCTGTAGTCTCTGACAAACCCAGTATTTATAGGCAAAATCAAACGGGAGAGAGCGTACGAAGATAGGGGGAGCAAACGCTCCCCCAACTTCCTCAACAAAGCCATGAAAAAGCGGCTTTGTCCACGTTTTCGCGGCCTGGGTGTGGCCAGGTGGCCACCCCCGGGGGGCACACATCTCTGGTTTCTCGATTTCCTTTTATCTTCAGCTGGATTTTCAGTTTAGGTTCGGGTTTTTGACGAACTGCCTTTGATCTTTGGCTTTAACCAATTGATTTGTGAAGATTTATTTTAACCGATTTTCAACTGATTTTATCTTCTCTGATTTGCCTTGATCTGCCCTGATTTTCTGATTTCGAATTAATTCTGAATTAAATCAGAATTTTGATGGGCTTTTGGGCTCGTTTTTCTTCCCTCTCTTTTAGCAATGGGCATGCACATTATTAAATAAAAACAAGAATTATTAATAGGGTTTATTAGATAATAAACATGGTAATGTGACAATATATATGCAATTTATGTGACCGATCACACCCCATACTTATCTTTTGCTCGTCCTCAAGCAAAACAACAAAACTAAATCAAAGATTATTAGACCACTTTCATAGGTCACGTGATTACATTGAGCATGTGCAACAAGCCGTTAAACCTCTAGGTTTTCCCGAGAGGACGAGTTTTGTCTCGTGAGGGTTTTCAGTGGATTACACCCACAAAATCCATAAAGAAAGAGAAACAAAGTGTTAGTATTTTGAAAACACATTTTGAAAGAGAAAAATATTTGAAGTATTTTTTAAGAATTAAGTAATCTATAAATTATAGGAAAACCAAACTTTTCATTCTTAAGCTTAGTCTTTATTCAAAAACTTGTTATCAATTAAGGCATGGAGTCAAACTGTATTTCTCATCTAATCTATTATTTTACCCCAAGTCATATGCACCTTTGTAACCGTGAAATTTTGACTCGGGGTTCTTTAACTCTAACTTATGCCTTGTTATTTTTTTCTCTTTTGTTTATTTTAATTTTTTGGTGATATTATTCCTTAATTTTATTAGGCTTTCTAATCTGCCCATGTAACGAGCCTTTAATCGGTGACTCCCAAACCAAATGGTCTTAGGGCACCGGGTGAGAAAACCCCCCCAAGGAATTAAGGACTCGAGCAAATAAGGTCACAAAACTAAGGATTTTATTATATGAACTTCCTTTAGGCTTGAATACTTATGCTTTATGAGGCACAAATACCCAGCTTAATCAGACGATTTATATATATATATATATTTTCTTTTTTTTTTTTTTTTTTGATAAGGCATAAGAATCTTTGTTTTTGAACCCTAAGTGTGTAAGTGTATCAAGCATGCATATATCAAAGTAAAAATCAAGACTATATTACTTTTTCAAATTTTCTTTCTAACCTTGAAAATCAAACAAATAATTTTATTTTGACCCAGTATAAGAAATCCTAATTATGATTCTCCTATTCCTTAAAATTCACTTAATTTCTTAGAAAAAATATGTCAAAATATTGTTTCTAATTTCAAAAAGTTTTTAAAAGTAAAAAAATATTAATAATTTTTTAAAAAAAAGGAAACCTAAGTTATGTTAGAACCCTCCCCCATACCTATCTCATGCATTGTCCTCAATGTATGAATTAATGCATAGATGCATGAAAAAGAAGAAAGGGAAGAAAAATATTACCTTATGGTGGTGGTTCCGGTGGTGGTCTGATTGGGTCAAGCGTTGCTACCCAATCAAGATAATGTGGTGGTTCAAGAAACTGGCCTTTATTGACCTCTTTTCTATTTACATATTTATAGCCCCAATATGAATAGGATCATGAAAGATCCTATCGTGAAACTTACTCCCTTTACATGACCAGTCTTGGAAAATCATCACGGAGTCATCATGGTCTATACCTATGTCCAACAAAAGAATGTGACGAGGTGGAATGATTGACTTAGACTCAAGAATGATAGGTTCAGGAACCAATACTAACTCGGAGAAATCAATTTTGGGTTCGAGAGACAGTTTTGGTTCAAGAGTTGACTCCAAGTCCAAGAATTAAAATTCACAATCTTTTTCCATCAATGGAATGTGACTATCCAAAATTGGTGATTCCATTTCTAAATCTATGGGTACGGGAATAAATGTTGGCTCAGAAAATTGGTCCAAATTGAGTAAGAATACCAGAGTCAACATAGATTCGAAGATGGAAACTGAATCACAAAGTTGGGGATCAGGTTCACATTCATAATCAAGTTCAATCTTATTAAAATGAAAACTTGCCAATTCGTCGGTTGATATTGGTCAAGTTTAAGGTTTTGTGGTGAAATTGTATCTTGGTCAAAGTCTTCAAGATACCATGATTCTCGGTTTTCCTTAATATGGCTAGAAGTGTCTAAAATATTCAAAGATTGGGTAGAGAGAGTTTCCTTATTCCTACGCATGTTTTTCAATCTTCTAAGTCTTGCTTCTATCATATCGAGTGGATCATTTTGGCATTGAATCATGATTTCCATACTCTTTTCTAAGTTGTTATGTTCTCCTTGAAAAATAGAGTAAGGATTTGTGATTTGAAAATTTTGAAAGGATTTTGAGTCTTCTAAAATTTAAATTCGTCACTCAAGCTCATCTAAGGCTTCCATCCTCTTTTTCCAGTCAATGATTCTTCTAATGGTTGTTCGGGAGAAGGAGTATATGAAACTGGATGTTGATAAGGTGGTTGACAATATGACTCGGGGGAGTTGTATCCCCATTTACTCTGTGAAGAGTAGTGATGATTATTCCAGTCTTGTTCATAGTATTGGGACCAGGGCATGTATTGATTCGGATAAGACCAATCCAGCACACTAGGTTGGTTAAAGTTATGATATGCCGGGTTGCTAACATCCGAAAAAAAGGTCGGGGTGTAACATGGATTACCATTAAAGTTGGAAATTTTGTTGTTATAAGTCATATCACACAAGAATTGTCAAACACAACAAAGAAAAACAAACAAATAAGTAAATAAATAAAAAGATAAAAAATCTAACCCAAGTTAGATTAAACCTTAGACCTAGATGACTCCTAACTGGTTAGACTGTCCACGGGGGGTATATTGCTGAATCTGACCACAAGTTAATCAGCCAGGTAGGGGTAAGATCAGTGGGAGGTATCCGTGCCTAAGCAACGGGCCTAGTTATGTTAAACCACCAACCTTCGGGTTTAGCCCCTCAATCTCCAACCTTAGACACTGATTTGGCAAGAGTTAAATTCTAATCAACTTCCCCCTTAGGTCAGTCTCCTATGTGAGTCCGAGATGTCCCTAGGGCCAACGTCTACTCAGTTTTAATTAGGCTTGGGTTAGTGAGTGAGGAGATTATTTGTGGGCTAAGAGAGGGTAATGACTTCCCCCACCTTATCTTGTTTATAGGACAAGCCGTTAAGATTGATTGTGTAAAGTGTGCAGGATATAGAAAAGTAACATTCAACAAGCAAATAATCACTCAAGAATGTTTCCTAAACTATATGCTATGCATACGTACCTTTTGCTCCAGCACTCTTCAACAGTAATATAAAATGTAAATGAATTAAACATGTGCCTAATGCAAAGTCTAAACTGTTTTTAGCATTTAACAAACATTATTTTACTGTTGAGGTTAGAAAGTATGTACAGTGAGACAAACAAGAAAATAAATAGCTACAGAATTTTAGCTTTGTAATTCAGCCAACCTGCAAAAATACTGGTTAGTCGTTCACTCAGATTGCCACTGGAATGTAGCAAATCTGAGGGCTTCTGGGCTCTGCTTTCTTGAGCAGAGTCCAGGGCCACTTATAAATCCACTGTAGCAAAAAATTCATTAATGTTAAACCTGTACACCAAGAACAAAGAAGAAGGTTAACAAAAAATGTAAACTTAAAAAGAAAATTACTTAGCATCCCTCCCCGGCATCGGCGCCAAAATTTGATTGAGTTTTTACCTACACACAAGATACAGAATTTCAGAAATACAAAATAGAAGTGCAAGGTACTTAATGCTACCGCAATAGCAAGTGGCTATGCAGGTCATGATCCACAAGGAGGGACTAGCGATGGAAGCTTTATGCAAGTTCTCTTTTAGGTTACAATCAATGGTTAAAGATCTTCTTTTAATTCTTTGAAAAGAAAAGAAAAATAAGTTACAGTTAAGTTAAAAAGAAGTGGTAGATTGAGAAGGTGGAGAAAATAGAAAATTGATATATACAAAGAAATTAAAAAGAGTGATAAAAGAGTTGAGAGATTATGGTGTTGGTGATCTAAACTAAAAGTTAAAAGAAAAGAAAGAAAGTTAAACCTAAAAATTACTTACCTCTTCAGTGCTCATATACCTCGAATCCGTAGCTACGACTTACCTAGTCATTGAAGGCGATCAAGTATGGCGTGTAGGATCTTCCCCATTCCCGATCTACACTATGAATAAAACGGCAAGCTAAACTAACAAAAGAATAGCTGTTCATCACCATAGGCCATCAAGGGCACTTGCAATGGCGAAGCAGTCTCGAGGCTATCAGATTCACTTGGATTGCAACACATCAGAGGAAAGTAAACGAAAACAAGAGTAAAGAAGAAAAAGAAACTTCAATTCGATTCAAATAATAATGAAAGAAAAGACTTACTTACACCATATCACCCCCAGTACAAGCTTGCTCTCATTCCTCCATGAAACTCGTCTCTCCTCTCAGTTACATAAAGAAAACTAAAAATTACATGAAAAGAAAAATAAAAACTTACACTAAAAAGAATGAAAAACTGGCCTAAAGTCTATCTCTGCTTCATTGTCCCCTGTAGTCTCTGAAAAACCTAATATTTATAAGCAAAACCAAACAGGAGAGAGCGTACGTAGATAGGGGAGAAAACGCTCCACCGACTTCCTCAACAAAGTCGCGAAAATGAGGCCTTTGGCCGCGTTTCCACGTCTTGGGTATGGCCAGGTGGCCACACCCGGGGGACACACGTCTCTGGTTTCTCGATTTCCTTTTATCTTCAGCTAGATTTTCAGTTTAGGTCCGGGATTTTGACGAAACTGCTTTTGATCTTTGGCTTTAACCAATTTATTTGTGAATATTTGTTTTAACCAGTTTTTAACTAATTTTATCTTCTCTGATTTGCCTTGATCTGTCCTGATTTTCTGATTTCGAATTAATTCTGAATTAAATCAGAGTTTTGATAGGCTTTTGGGCTCAATTCTCTTCCCTCTCCTTTAGCAATGGGCCTGCACATTATTAAATAAAAATAAGAATTATTAATAAGATTTATTAGATAATAAACATGATAATGTGACAATATATATGCAATATATGTGACCGACCATTTAGCCATTTTATTTTTTGAATTTCTTTATATTATTTTGCTTTCTATTTGGAGAAGAAGATTTCTGAAGAATAGGAAGAACTTGTAATTGGCCAGTGACATCCATTAATAAACATTCATTATTCTTTTCATCTCTCTTATTCTTAATTTAGTTTTTATTGCTTTAGTTTATTTTGTTTTCTTTTCTTCTTTCTTGTTGATGCAACTTTCTTTATTCATAATAAATCTTGTTAAAATAAAAAATATGAATGACTAAATTAACTTGTAGTTTGCTAACCTCTCGATCAACTAAGTTTAGTCTAAAAGATGAACTGATTGAAATTCTTACTTAATAGAAACCCTAGGATTGAATTGATAATTCTTGAAGATGAATAATTAATTAAGTTAAATTAATTTAGGGTTGCACTTTTTTAAGATTATTCTTAGTTCATATTTAGAAACTTTGATAGCATCTTGTTAGGTTTAAAAGAATTTTCTTATGCTATGCTTAGAAAATTGGATGAACTAAAATTTAATTATAATTAGTGTACTCTAATTAGGGTTTACAATATTTTTATTCATCTTACTTGATTCTGAATCAAAACCCTTGATTAGATTTTTATGGCTTCAATGTGATATTCTTCCCTCTTAGACTAACACTTAGTTGTGGTATATGATTAGTAAACTATAATCTCATTTGCTTAATTAAATCCTTTTTCTTACAATTGATATTTTTTTTTCAAACTATTTGTTAGGAAAGTCATTCCGAAAAACTTCCATCGCATCCTTCCCTTTGGACCAACCCGTCTAGCCCTTTCTACGCGGATAAATTGTGAAGAGACTAAGAACTTTCTGACTTTAACTTTTCTTTATTTCAATTCAATTTCTCTTCATCAATAAAAATTTTGGCGTCATAGGCGGGGGATGGAACGGTATGATATTCTCTAAAACTAATTATTTTTTTCTTTTTTTTGTTTCTGTTTGCATTGCAGGATCTGCTAACAGGAAAATATACTGCAGCTCAGGAAAATTAGCAAATTTGTGCCTCTGCCCTAGAGGGCAGTGAAATACACCTAAAGGGGGGTGAATAGGTATTTTGCTAATCAAATGAAATTTTAAATCTACTTATGATGAATTATGCAGACAATCACTCAAAATAAGAATTGAAGTCGAATTCCCTGTGAAGGACTCTAGAACTTCACCTCTTTGATTCCTCTAGATAATGAGTTGAGGTGCTCAATAGCCTCCTTGTTGAGATGAGTATAGACTGGTAATGAAAGTGATGAAATAAAAGCAATTATAGAATGTAAGATGAATAACTATACAAATATGAAAAATGAAAAGCAATAGAGAGCAAGACACAAGCAATCGCAAATACAAAGGAATTGTTCCGAGGTTCGAGCCACCGCTCTACGTCCTCACCTTCACCACTATGAAGGATTTCACTATCCTCTAAGGGATCTTCCACAGAGGAACCTTACACAAAGGAATTATAATTTGGTCTACACAAAACCGGAGTACACAACTCTACCAACTCAACCCTCTACACAAGAGGTAGCACAAAGCCAATTGAGATTACGGAGCTCTTGGTGATTTAAAAAAGTCACAAACACTCTCTCTTATAACTTCCTATAGAGTAGAATATGAAGTGTTGTTCAAGAAGTTAAGTGAGAGATAAAATTCAGCTAGAAAGAATAGAAGAGCTTTAAAACCAACTGAAAATAGCTTTGGAAAGAAAGAGCTTGAAAATTGAAAGCTAGAAAAACTTCTCTCTTTTAAAACAAACTTGAAAACTTATAAACTTGTGTAAAACGTCTTGTCTAACACCAAAACTAATGACCCATATATATAGGCAAGGAATAAATATCATTTATAAATCATACCAGGTAATTTGAGGTGTGTTTAGACACTTGGAAACCAAAAATGCCAGTTGGAATTCACTAAAAACAAAACAGATCCAAAAACTAGCCGTTATAGCCAACTAGCAGGCTGTCGGTCGACCGGCCGATCGACCGACAGCTCATCCAGAAAAAAGCCATTGGGACCGATCAATCGGTCGGTCAATCGCTCAGTAGTTTCAAGAGAAAGAACCAAAATTTCGGTCGACCAGGCTGGTCGACTGACCCTAACCGAGAGTTAGGGTCTCTCAGTCGGTCGACCGATCGGTCGACCATAAGGGTTAGCGGTCGACCGACAACGTGCACAAACGTGCACGCCCCTTGGCCAAAGGTCCAGTCGACTGGGCAGTCGACCGTTTTGGCCTGAAATGGGCACCGGTCAACCGTCCAGTCGACCATTTTGGCCTGAAATAGTTTTCTAGATTGTTTTTGAGTTTCAAATAATTTTTAAAATATTTTGTATTGGTTTATAGATAATGTAGCAATGTATAGGTGATGAAATATATGTTCTAGACTTGTTATAAACTTTTGGAAATGTTATGTGACATGTATCAAAACCAAACATGCAAAATACCAATACTATCAAAACTTATATTTTTCGAAATTGTGTATTTTGTGTGTGTAACTTCGTGAGCATCACTACTATATTCTACACTTTAATAAACTAAAATCTTACAAGGCTCAAGGTGTCTACAAGATCTTCAATCGAGGTTCTCCTTTAGTGACGTTTGAGTGCTTTGAGTATTTAATACCGTATATGAGTCTTCTTGAGTCTTCAACACCTTTTTTTATAAGAAGAAAACTCCTTGAATCCTTAGAACCCTGAAATATACTTAAACACTTGAACTCGATTAGTACTAAATAATCATATATGTTTTGTTATCATCAAAATCATAAACCGGGTGATTGTAACCTTGGGCCAACACGCAGAGCCAGAGAAAACACTAAACACCGTGTATCCGCGGCTATAGTAGCTCTATTGTGCTTCAATTTTCGTAGGTCTGCTGCAAATTGCAACTTCTATTTTCTGCAGTTGATAATTTTCTCTATGATCATCCTGCATACTGCTAATTAATTAACAATAACCTATTAGTTGATTAACATAAAAAAATTAGACTCTTGCATCATAGGCACGTGTCTATTTAAATTTTTTTATTTTTTTTGTTGAAGAGTGCCGGCGACAAGGTACTACAAATTGCATATAGACTAGGAAGCACCCTTGGCTGATTTACTGCTTTTGAGTGAATTCTTTTCTATTTGTTTGTACACGTGCACTAATACATCTTAAGGGCAAAACCCATAAACAACATAAGGTGGGGACGTCATTACCCTTCCTTGGCTCACAAACTATTTTCATTGCATTCATAACCTTAACCCTAAATTAAAAATTAACTAGATGTTGGCCTTAGGTTAACTTGGGCTCATTAAGAGATTGACTGAAGGAGAAAGTTATTCGAAATTAACTATTGCCAAATTGGTGACTAGGTAGGGGATTGAGGAGCAAAACCCTGAAAGTTGGTGGTTTGGCATAATTAGCCCCGTCTTTGACAGATACCTCCCATCAATCTTGCCACCTATCTGGCCAATTAACTTGTGGTTAAGATTAGAAATATACCTCCCTAAGACAGTCTAAAGTTAGGAGTCGTCTAGGTCCAGGTTTACCCTAAATTAGGATTTTTGATTTTTGATTTTTTTCTTTCTTGATTGATTGGGTGAGCTTGCTTGTTTAACTGTGCATGTCAGCTTGTTGAGAGATCCAGTCACATCTAGACTAATAAGGAATAGTTCACCACCCAAACCTGATCCACACATGGCACAACCACCATCACCACAGGATAGGTTCTATCCCATTAGGACCTCTCTTCCATCTTGCATTCAACTCCCTGACATAGGAGACAACCAATTTGAGCTGAAACCGCAATACATCGACACTCTTTCCAAGTTTCATAGATTTGAATCCGAGGATGCATACTTTTTCATAAGGGAATTTGAGAAAGTATGTCTCATGAAGAAAATACCCAACCTAGGAGTAGAAGCCGTTAAGTTACGTTTTGTCTCATTCTCTTTGAAAGACTTAGCAAAGAAATGGCTCTACAGTCTAAAAGCCGGTTCCATATCATCCTGGGATAATTTCGTCAAGGCCTTCTTGAAGAAATTCTATCCCGTTCACAAGATTGCGCAAATTAGGAAAAGTATTTTGTAATTTAAGCAAACAGCTAATAAACCTTTTTGGAAGTATTTCGAACACTTTAAGGACTTCCTTGCCCAATGCCCTCATCATGGGATAGAGAAATGATGACTTTGTCAAGCTCTTTATGATGAATTAGAATATCAAACGAAAATCTTATTAGAATCCATGTGCCAAGGAGGATTTTTGAAAAAGAACGAAGATGAAGGATGGTTATTATATGAAGACTTGGCTGATAAGACCATCCAATGGAACCAACTCCGACAAAATTTTGGACTAACGATCCTACCTCTTCTAAAGGAGGTGCCCATTCCATTGAGGCAAGCATAGCTACCGAAGATAAACTAGTTGTTGTAATGCGAAGACTAGAAGCTCTAGAAACTAAGGAGCCAGTCTCAGTGAACCAAGTCAGCGCAACACCTTCGGCGGGCTATACTTACTGTCAGGCCATGAACCACGTGTTTGCGAAATGTCTCATCTTTTTAGCTCATCAAATATTGCCCGAAAATATGAATGCAGCCTTCACAAGGCCCATAACAATCCATATTCATCCACCTATAATCCTGATTGGAGAAATCACCCAAATTTCTCATGGGGTCCAAACAATAATGATCAATCAAAGCCTAAATTCTCCAATAATTTCCAACAATCTCCTTATCAACAAAATTTTCCCAACCAAAGTCCTTCTCCCTCTTTCTAAAATTCACATATGGAAATAAGACTCTGCAATATGGAAAGAAAGGTGGACACCCTAGTTAAAAGCCAAGAAACACTAGCTCAAGTCATGACTAGGATAGAGATGCAATTGAGTCAACAAGCTAATCAAATTAGTGAAAGACAAAAGGGAACTCTACCAAGTCAACCATTGTCAAACCCTCGGAACCCTAGGCATGCCCATGCGGCTCAAGATCCAAACCAGTGTAGTTTGGTTCATACGTTGAGGTTAGGGAAACAAGTTGATAATTAGGTATCCATGCCACTGGACCCAACTCAAACATCCACTCAATCTAGTTCCACTCCACCTCCACAAAACTCCAAAAAAACCAAAGTTGATAAGTCAGCCAAACAAGTGCACCAACCTATAGCCCCATTTCTGAATAGGCTTAGGAATAATACTAATGCACATATGGCAACAAGTACTTTGAGGAGTTCAATCAAATTAGGCTTAATATACCTCTTCTTGATGCAATCCGACAAGTCCCTAGTTATGCCAAATTCCTTAAGGACATGTGCACCAAGAAAAGGAAGACAAATGTGCTCAAGAAGATTTTTCTAGCCACTAATATTAGTGAGCTATTGTCCAACCAGATCCCAGTCAAGTAAAAAGATTCTGGTTGTCCCACCATTTCTTGCACAACAGGTCAAGCTGAAATTAGTCGAGCACTTCTTGACTTAGGAGCAAGCATTAATTTGCTTCCCTTCTCTATATATCAACAACTTCGGTCAGGCAAACTAAGCTCAACTCAAGTTACAATCTAGTTAGCTGATCGATCAATTAAGGTTCCTAAGTGAGAAATCAACGATGTCCTTATACGTGTAAGAGAATTCATTTGCCCAATGGATTTCATTATTCTAGAAACACAACCCGTGTCTAATCTTAGGTCCCAAACTCCCGTCATCTTGGGACATCTATTCCTCGGGACTGCCCATGCAATTATAAATTGTAGAAACGGATCCATGAGATTGAATTTTTGGAGATATGACTAAGGAAGTCAATATTTTCAACTTAGGTAAATACCTTACGATATGGACCACCAACCCTTTAAGGTCATTCTAATTGAAAATGTGACTAGTGAGCATAGACAAGAAATAGAACTAGAAGCAAAGTGTGATACCGAGTTGGAATCCGAGGATCTCAACCTTGACGAGATAGTCTCTACGATTAAGTGGGCATCAAGCCCAAGTTTATTAGATCAGGAGCCAATAAGTCTTACTCCTCCACCTATCAGGTCATCCCCTTACTTAGAGCTAAAAATCTTGCCCAAGCATCTCAATGATGCCTACCTAGACTCTACCAGTTATAGTTGCATTCAATTTAACTAACAGGCAAGGGGAAGATCTTATGACAATCGTTAGGAAACATAAAAAAGCCATTGGTTGAACGATGACCGATATAAAAGAATTAAGTCCGACTATAGTTCAACACCGAATCCATCTAAATGAAGAGGTAAAACCAAAGAGGGACTCATAGCGTAGATTAAACCCTATCATGCAATAAGCGATACGAGCTAAAATAGTGAAACTTTTAGATAATGGGATAATTTATCCCATTTTTGATAGCCAATGGATCAGCCCAGTCCACGCGGTACCTAAGAAATTTGGTTTTACAGTGGTAGAGAATGACAAACAAGAATTAGTTCAAGAAAGACTCCCTACAAAAATTTAAGTTTGCATTGACTATCGTAAGTTAAATGTTGCCACCCGCAAAGACCATTTTTCTCTTCCATTTATCGACCAAATGCTTTTCCGATTAGCGGGCTACGAGTATTGCTATATCTTGGACAGTTACTCGGGGTATAACCAAATCCCTATAGCCCCAGAGGACAAAGAGAAAATAACGTTCACGTGTATATTTGGAGCTTTTGCTTATCGCCGAATGCCTTACGATTTATGCAACGCCCCCGCGACATTTCAACGTTGCATGTTAAGCTTATTCTTTAACATGGTTGAACGTTTCTTAGAGATCTTTATGGACGATTTCTTCATCTATGGGGACTCTTTTGACCAATGTCTCCATCATCTAAAACTTGTGCTCAAACGATGCACAGAAAAGAAATTGATTTTAAATTGAGAAAAGTGTCACTTTATGGTACAACATGGGATTGTCCTAGGCCATGAGATCACTAAGAAAGGGATTGAAGTGGACAAGGAAAAGATAGAGGTCATAACCAAGCTTCCCACACCCAAATGTTTGATAGACATCCGTTCCTTCTTAGGACACGCCGGTTTTGACCGTATGCTCATTAAGAATTTTAGCAAAATTGCTAGACCCTTAACAAGCCTTTTAGCTAAAGACGTGCCCTTCATCTTTGATGACGAATATTTTAATGGCCTGAGAAAAGTTCAAAATGGAACTTATCTCTGCGCCTATAATTTTTGCTCCAGATTGGTCCAAATCATTTGAAATCATGTGCGATGCTTCTGATTTTTCCATAGGCGCTGTCTTAGAATAATACATAGATAACAAGCAGCATGTGATATACTATTCAAGTAGGACTCTTAATAAAACCCAATTGAACTATACTACAACCGAGAAGAAATTCTTGGCAGTAATATTTGCATTGAAAAAATTTCGTCCATATCTACCTTGGACCAAAACTACCATATTCACCGACCATTCTGCACTTCGATACCTAATGCTTAAGAAAGACACGAAGGCCCGACTCATTCGTTGGATCCTTCTCCTTCAAGAGTTTGATCTCTAAATTTGAGATAAAAAGGGTGTCGAAAATCTCATCGCCGATCACCTCTCTTGTGTTCCAAACGCCCCTTCCAACGAGTTGTCAATCAATGCTAACTTCTCCGATAAACAACTCTTAGCCACCTTTAGGGAATCATGGTTTGCTGACATAGTTAATTACTTAGTCACAAATTAAACCCCATCTCATTGGTCAAAACAAGATGCATTTCAGTTCTTGTCTCAAGTCTGATATTTCATTTGGGAGGAACCTTATCTCTTTAAATATTGTTCCGACCAAATCATTAGGAGATGTATTCCTGATAAGGAAGTAAAAAGTGTTCTAACCTTTTGTCACGAAGCGGTGGACACTTTGGTCCCTGAAAAAGAAAAAGTTCTACAGAGTGTGTTCTATTGGCCTACTTTGTTAAGGATGCCTTTGACATTTGCAAGACGTGCACAAAATGCCAAATGATAGGAAGAATTTTGAAACGTAATATGATTCTAAACCCAATTCTAGAAGTAAAACTCTTTGACATTTAAGGCATTGACTTTATGGGTCCCTTCCCTAACTCATTTGGGCACCAATACATCTTTTTGGATGTGGATCACATATCTGAATGGTTTGAAGCCATCCTTCGCAGGACAAACGATGACAAAGTTGTTTTCAAATTCTTGAAAGAAAACATCTTTCATACTTTGGAACCCCTCATGCCATAATTAGTGATAATGGTTCACATATTTGCAATAAAACTTTTGACGCTCTTATGTGAAAATATGCCATAACACATAAGTTATCCACACCTTACCATCCCCAAATCAGTGCGCAGGTAGAAGTCTCAAATAGGCAAGTTAAGCTTATCTTGAAGAAAACTGTGAATCAAAATAAGAAAGACTGGTCCACCAAATTTGTGGATACCTTATGGGCATATAGGACGCCTTTAAAACGATTCTAGAGATGTCTGCTTATAAGTTAATCTTTGGAATGGCTTGACACCTTCCTATCGACTTAGAGCACCGAGCCTTATGGGCAATTAAGCAGCTGAATTTTGATCTAGATAAGGCTGGTGCGCTTCAAAAATTGCAAATTTATGAACTTGAGGAGTTAAGGAACGAGGCGTACGAAAATGCGAAGATTACGAAAGATAGGGTTAAGGTTTTTCATGATAAGTTTATCATGAGCAAACTTTTGTCCCAGGACTAAAAGTCTTACTTTATAATTCTAAACTTCACCTTTTTTCAGGAAAGTTGAAATCAAGATGGACAGGGCCATTCGTTGTTAGGACTGTGTTTCCACATGGAGCCATAGAGATATGCGACCCTAAGAATGATAATGAATTCAAGGTAAATGGTCAATTGAAACTGTTTTTGGAATCAGTACCAGAAGCAAACACAGCCATGGGTCTTTTTGACCCAATATATCGGTAACTCTACCTTTCTACTATTTCATTTCATGCATTTATACATGCATTTATACATTGAGGACAATGGATGAGATAAGTGTGGAGGGATAACCAGTTAACATAAGTCTGACATAGAAAATTAATAACATAAAATAATTAAAGTAATTTTTTAAAAAATTAAAAGAAAAAATTTTAGAAAAACTATTTGAAAAAGAAAAAATATTTTGACTTATATTTTGTAAGTAATTAAGTTAATTTTAAGAATAGAAAAATAATAATTAGAATTTCTTACTACTTGGTCAAAATAAGAGTATTTGTTTGATTTTTAGGTTTAGAAAGAAAATTTGAAAAGGTAATTTAGTCTTGATATCTTTACCTTGATGAAATATGCATGTTTTATACACTTACACATTTGGGATTCAAAACAAAAACTCTTGTATCTAAGAAAAATATATATAAAATAAACAAACCTAATTATTAATTATCTAGGTACTTTGGCCTAAGAAAGCTTTGGTATTTACACGAAAGGTAATTAGGTAAGTTTGAAAAAAAAGAGAAATATATATAATATATGTATTAACACATCTAATAATCAATTAGTTAGGTATTAGGGACTCAAGAAGCCTTTATACTTACACGAAAAAAAATTAGATGAGTTATACATATTAAAAAAAGTGCTTAATGGGCAACAAAGTGGTAATACTTCGAACTTTTTACCCAAAAAAGAGAAAAGAAATAAATGTATAAGGCACGAGAGTTGAAGTTAAAGAATCCCAAGTAAAAAAATTCACGTTCACAAAAATGCATATGACTTAGGGTAAAGATAATAGACTCGATGAGAAATTTAGTTTGAATTTTAACCTAAATTGTTAAATAAATATTTAAATAAAAACTAAGTATAAGAGTGATCAATTTAGTAATCCTCAAAACTTATAAATTGCTTAATTTTTATAAAGATATTTCAAATACTTTCCCTCTCTTATAATGGAATTCGAAAATACTAACATTTTATTTTTCTTTCTTTATTAATTTTGTGGGTATAATCCACTGAAAATCTTCAAGAGACAACACTCGTCCTCTAAGGGTGATATAGAGGTTTAAAAAACTACTTATTGCACATGGTAAGTGCAATCGTGATTCCTACAAAAGTAATATTAGAGTGGTTAGATTAGTTTTTTTATTTTTACTCGAGGACGAGCAAAAAAATAGGTGTAGGGGTGTGATTGGTCATCAATAATGCATATTATTATTCACATTTTCATGCTTAATTTTTGTTAAAATATTACTATTTAATTCATTTATTATTTAGTGATGTGCAGGCCTCCATAATCCAAGAGAAAGCCCAAAAGAACCCCAAAAGTCCACAAGAATTATGAAAATAAAGATTAATTGGAAGATAAAGGAAGCATCTTTTCTCTCTCATTTAAATTTGGATTTTAAATTAATCTGATTTAAAACTTAGAGAAGGAAAATGATAGAACAAAATAAATCCTCATCCTAATTAATAATAGAGGTAGATTTCTATTTAAATCTGCTTGCTTACACCACAAAATGAAGATAAAGGGGAGAATATCTGAATTTAACTCGGAGATAACTTGATCTCCAAGTTATCTAAGAGACCGATATATTTCAAAATTTAGAGATCAAAGGAAGATTTCGAAGATAGATCTCTACATAAACGGACAAGATGAAGTCATGCACCAAAGCGCGTGACCAGAATCCACAAAAGAGTCGTGACCTCCCTTTTTTGGCCGCGAAAACATAGCCATCCTGGGGCCACGTACGTCGCGTTTTGGTGGAGGTGTTTGTGTGGGACTCTACTTCTCAAATCTACTATAAATACCCCTAAAGAGCAACAGAGCAGAGGCATCTCAGAGATTGAGTATAGGATTATTTGTTTAACCATTTTATTTTCTGAATTTATTTGTATTATTTTGCTTTCTATTTGGAGAAGAAGATTTCTAAAGAAGAGGATTAACTTGTAATTGGTTGGTGACATCCATTAATAAAAGTTCGTTATTCTTTTCATCTCTCTTGTTCTGAAATTTAGCTTTTATTGCTTTAGTTTCTTTTGTTTTTTTCTTCTTTTCTTGTTGATGCAACTTTCTTTCTTCATAATAAATCTTTTTAAAATAAAAAATATGAATAACTAAATTAACTTGTAGTTTGCTAATCTCTCGATCAACTAATTTTAGTCTAAAAGATGAACTGATTGAAATCCATACTTAATAGAAACCCTAGGATTGAATTGAAAATTCTTGAAGATGAATAATTAATTAAGTTAAATTAATTTAGGGTTGCACTTTTTCATGATTAATCTTAGTTCATATTTAGAAGCTTTGATAGCATCTTGTTAGGTTTAAAAGACTTTTCTTATGTTATACTTAGAAACTAGGATGAACTAAAGTTTAATTATAATTAGTGTACTCTAATTAGGATTTATAATATTTTTACTCATCTTACTCGATTCTCAATCAAAACCCTGGGTTAGATTCTTATGGCTTCAATATGATGTTCTTCCTCTTAAACTAACACTTAGTTGTGGTAGATGATTAGTAGACTATAATCTCTTTTGCTTAATTAAATTCTTTTTCTTACAATCATTATTCTTTTTTCAAGTTATTTGTTAGAGAATTCGTTCCGAAAAGTTTCCATCACATCCTTCCCCGTGGGTCAAGCCATCTAGCCCTTGCTACGCGGAAATTGAGAAGAGACTAAGAACTTTCTAACTTTAATTTTTTTAATTCAATTCAATTTCTCTTCGTCAATCATGTGTTTTGCGATTCAGGTCGTATGGACTGAGTTTACGATGACTCGAGGTATATGGTATATGGATAAGGGTTTTCTTGTTTGGATTATTCCTTCGATGTACTCATCTCATGAAGCTGTAAACTGGTTGTACCGCTGGTTTTGTCGTATTTACTTTCATCGGGTTGTATTTCAAATTTTTGATTTTATTATTATTATTATATTATTATACATGTATACATCCTGGTTTACCACTTGTGTTCTATTCCACTAGTCTCCTTGTCTTATCATATTATACCATGCAAATTCCCTGCTTGATATCACTTACTATCTCTCTGCCTGCTCCTGTATGCCTATGCTCATGACACGATTTTCAATACATGTTCTTTTGATTTGGATTTATCGATACACGTGTGCTTGTCCCTGCATGCCACTTGACATTCACCACACCACTCGTTGGAGAGTTTCTGACTCTCCTGGATCCGCATGTACAGATCCTGGAGCTTGGAGCTTGTGGATTCTCCCGGTTGCTAATTAGAGATGTGTAGCAGCAGTATGGATCATCAGCAGACCGTCTGAGGCCTTGTCCTTTCAGGCCCCCTGCTCAGCTTTCGAGTTTTTCTTTTGTGACTTGTGAGCGTCTTTGTACTGTTCATATTTGTATATCTCTTTGTGTTCTCGCATTTGGCCTATCGGTGATGTAATATTTTTTTAATATTGTGTTACATCCTGTGATAACTTTGTAACTGTACTCATATATTGGAATGTATAATGCATCACGTACTTTCGTACTCTAATTCTTACTTGTACTGATGCTTAGCATATATATTTGAGGGTATTTTCGACCTACATATATACATTGTAGTAGCGTCTTCGTACCCGTGGGATAGGGGCGTTACAAGGTGGTATCAGAGCCTAGGCTCTTATATTCTCAGTAAACTAGTCGGTAAATTAATGGTAAAGAAATTTGCAACTAGAATGCATAAGTCCTGGTTATACAATCCAACTATATGTACAGAGTTGTCTATTTTCTCTTGATAATCCTTGCCTTGAATTTCTGAAGTTCTCCCATCTCTTCATACCTTCAGTTTCTCGTTATTCTTAGACCAACTCGAACATAAAAAGATGGAAAAATCATAACAGTTTTGGTTCTTCTTAAGGTGGCCCTAGTGGAGACAGTGTTGAGGCAAGTTCTGCAGAGTATGATGGAAAATCAATAGGAACAAATGGAGATCTTGCACCAAGATTATTGACTGCACTCCGCGAGCAGAGGCCAGGGAACAACTCTGAAATTAGGAAACTACAACTGGTTGTATTTTCCGATACCAAGAAGCCGTTGGATGCAGAACAATGGTTGATATAAGTAGCGAACTTTATGAGGGCAGTCTGAATCCCAAATGAGGACCATGTGAAAGTAGCTAAGATATAACTAAGAGATATAGCAAGAACCTGGTGATTGATAGAGGAAGCAAAACTCAAAAAGTCCATCACTTAGGACCAGTTCTCAAAGAGTTTCTACGAGAGATTCTTCCCAGATGGCATAAAAAGAGATGAAAAAATAATTTATTAGATTGCAGTAGGAGGATTGAATTGTAGACAAGTATGTTGCAAAGTTCCTAAGACATAGTCGGTTTGTGCCATACATAGTGGCTGACGAGGAGAACCGAGCAAGTAGATTTCAGCGAAGCCTGGAGATGAAGATCAAAATGTTCCTTATACCCCAGTAGCCCAAGATGTATTCTTAGATTTTTCATCATTGCTCGAGAGGTAGAATGGGAACTGAAGAAGAAAAATCAGGATAAATTGCAAATGAAGTCGGCGAAGGGACCCTCTAAGTTAATGAAAGGTGAAGGCTTAAATAAGCCCCTGGATACCCCGCTAGCCTAGCAACCACTCCAACCTCGTCCTCAGCATATGATATGTGGGTACTGTCTGAAGCCCAGGCACTTACAGCGCAACCGTCGAAAAACTTATGAATTATGTTTTGTGTGCGGGACCGGAGGTCATTTGAAGAGTGACTATCCATTCACGGAGGCAGAGAACACTGCATCAATCTGATCAACACATACAGTACCATCGTTGGGAGAGAATTCAGGACCTACTAGCAGGGAAACCTCACTTCATCAAATAAATAGTCAGGCACAAAGGAGACCAAGAGCTAGGACAGATGGCAGAAGGAGGCAAACATATAATTTGACTGAATAGGTAGTCAAAATATTGAATGGAGTAAGAACAGGAAGGGATGACTAATATCTGGAATAAGAACCCTGAAGGTACTACCTGTAACCATTATTCCCATTTTATCGTGTCTTTGAGTTGGTAAATTTTCTATATTATATCCTCTTTATTGCGCTAGCATCATCAATCTTAGTTTTTCCGTGTCCACCTCCCTTTCCTATGTTGTTCCTATCTCTTCCATTTTTACTATTTCGATTTTTGTACGATAACCTTTATACCAGCTTAAGATATGGGTAGACTAGTAAGGTAGCGACAGGACAGAAGTGATTTGTTCTCATCCTATTCTAGCATTCTTCGATTCTAGTGCATCGTATTATCTTCTATCAGACAGTTCTTCGGCTTCACATTCTATTTTATATATATATATATATATATATATATATATATATATATATATATATATATATATATATATATATATATATATATATATATATATATATAATATGGATATTCTATGAGGATTAGCATAGAATGTGAGGATCAGTACAGAAAGTAGGTAGTTATAATGTGTGTAATCAGATGGATAGTATCACTACACGGGGAGCGTCAGTAGGAAATGAATTCCTGGATTCAGGACTCCTGTCAGATAGAGCTATAGTGTTTTTCTATGTTATTCCAGTGACGATCATAATCTCTTCTATCAACTCCACAAGAACTCAGATATTTTTAAGAGTGATCTGTTGTAAGATTGACATCCAAAAAACTGTATTCACGGCTCATCTCAGTTATTATGAATTCCTAATCATGTCCTTGGGAATCATAGCACCTAGCAGACTTTCTAGAATTGATGCACCATGGACCCGGCTAACCTCACCAATCTAGAGTCATGTTCTAGCTAAGCGAGCTCAACCAGGCTGGACCACGCTGCACCCTGTTGCTTAACATTTAGCGATATGTTAGGCGCTGGCTTCGCCGCATGAGCTCCGCCAAGTGCGAGCCTCACAGAGTGTTAGCTCTACCACACCCAAGTGCTTAGCGCCTGAAATTGTGTTACACAATGGCCCCACCTGAGTTTAGCTTTGCTCGTGGCTAGTTCCGAAAGTGCCCTCGTTTCCCAGATTTCTCCCGCCTAACTTGTTTTCATGGATTTAATGAACCGGGATTTCTTGCTGTGTCTGAACAAGCTTGTCATAATCCTCTTGACGATCTATTCGGCCAACATTGCAGGACTTAGGTATTGACTAGATATTTAATTTACAGTAGGTTAACATTCAGTGGTAGTTATTATGAGTTCTTAGTTATGCTTTTCAGAGTAATTAACGCTTAGTATTCAGAACTCATTACTATCGGCTGTTCTTTATTTATGTATCTGCGATGAGTTTATCGGGTTTTCTTTATCTATGACATTATGAACTATTTCAGAGTGGCAGAGAGCAGATAGAATATCTAGTAATCTTATTACAGACTTTTCGCCGAGAACAGCTTCATGTCGCGCAGAGGTTTTATATTATGGATTTCACCATTATAGATTTCTATGAACTTTTATAGATTTCATCAGCTTTGTCTCGCAATCCGAAAGAAAATATTATTGCTTACCTGACCAGGCCAGTTTTATTTCTTATTATTATTTAGAGTGGGTCAGTCTACTGAAGTTCTAACAATATTCTTTTATCAGTATATATCACGCCAATATTATTATAGTACTGTCAGAAGATTGATACGACAAGAAGTGCAGGAGATGTCTAAATACAGAGCTATTGGTCAGTTGGTTATGAGCATTACCCTTAGTTAGTCGTATCTTAATTGGTATAATCCTCATCCCTATATTTCCTCTGTTTCTTTTCCCCTTATAGAAATTTTAAGGACGAAATTTTTGTAAGGTGGATGGAAAACATCCCATTCCCAGAATATGTATTTAGTCATGTATTCAGATTCTCAATCATATTTTTTTATTTACTTCCCATATTTATTTTTGTTTTATGATTATTTATGCGATCGTTTTGAATTGGATCCAGATTCGTGGACTCGGAGCCAACCCTATTCTGAACCGAGGACCCGATCCTAGTGTTTTGCTCAGTTTAGTCTTTATGCTAGTCAGCAATTTTAGTTTCAAACATCATTTTTTAATATTTTAGATTTTTATGATTTTCTAAATTTTTTCTGAATTAAATTGCAAAATCATCAAAACTGGTATCGACTGGTGCAGTCTATCGATTCTCAAAATTTTAATTTACAAATGAAGTTGAATTTTTAAAACTTCTTTCACATTGTTTCTCAGGATCGTATTTTCTATCTTAATGTATATTTGGAGATTTTTCTGAATTTATCAAAACTCGGTCGGATTTGGTGTCGGCCAGTATCGCTGGTTGATTACAGAATTTTTAATTTGAAAATGATATTTTATTTTTGAAAGCTGATGTTATATTATTTCTCAGAGTGATATTTTCCACCACTAGGTATTTTTGAGGATTTTTCTGGAATAGTCGATATTTTTTGATATTATTATAATATTATTATTTTAGAATCTTTTCATTTCTTTCTTTCTTTTCCTTTACTTTTTCCCCCCATCACCCACCGTCCACCCGTATGGGGCCTGGCCCCATTTAATTCCCATCTCCTCCATCACTCTCTTTCAATCTCTCTCTCTTTCTTTTTTCTTTTCTTATCTTTTTCTTTTCCTTTTTTCTTTTTCTTTCTCTGCCCTTCTTTCTTCTCTCCCTTTTCTTCTTCTCCCTGGGAATGCCGCCGCCGCGCCACCTCGGGCCGTGCGCCAACCACCTTCGGCGCCATCATCATCTCCCACTTCCTCTACTCCTTCTCCTCCTCCATCCACTCCACCAAGCCCCTCCACCATCTCCAGCTTCTTCAATCCATCTCCAGTATTTCCCACCACCACTTCCACCACCTCTCCAACACCTTCTTTTCCTTCAAACTCTTCCCCCACAACCACCTCCTACCATTATCAAGAAAAATCTCAACCACTACTACCAATTTCTCAAAATCACCTCTACCTCCATCTTCTTCATCCCCATCAAATCCATCACAAAACACCCCACCTTCCTCTTCTTCTCCTCCTTGAGGTGGCCGCCTGCACCAGCAATGGGGGCCGGCGCCTCCCTGGTGCCCTTGGCCGTATGGCCAGGGGCTGGCTGGGCCACGGGTTGGCTAGGCCAAGCCGTGACCAGAGAGAAGGGGCTACTGTCCCCTTTTTTTCTCTCTCTCCCTCTCTCCTGTTCTCTCTCTCTCTCCTAGTTCTCTCTTTCTCTCTCTAAATCTCTCTTTCCCTAGCTCTCCTTTTCTCTCTCTTTCTCTCTCTCTATGTCACTTTTTCTCTTGCTTTCTAGATCTCTTTCTCTCTCTAGCTCTAGATCTATTTCTCTCTCTTGACTCTTTCTCTTCTAACTTTTTCTCTCTCTAAAAAAATCTCTCCTGTGGTGAGGGTGGGTGTGCTCGTGCGCGTGTGCATGTGTTTTGGGTCAGAAATTTTGCGGCTATTTTGAAGAGATTTAGTCGAGTGTCCTCGCCTCGTTTTGGGTTTGCCTGCTTCGTCGGGTCGACTATTTATTTTATTATGTATTTGATTGTATTTGTATTCATTCGCATGTATACTTGTATTTGCATATGGCCAAGCGCCTAGGGTTGTATGTTTTAGATCAGTGACGAATGCCTGTATTAGTGTAATTTACTTCCTGTACATATACACTGCATATGATGTGTTTTATTTCTACTTTTATACCAGGTGTGGCTAACCCTTTGTGGTCGTTTAGCCTCCGGGCTCTATACTCAGCCTTCAGGCTTCACCACATGGTAGCCTAGATATTATCATGTTTATATGTTTGTTCATATGGTACTAACATTGCATGTACCCTTGTATAGACTCTAGGTTTCTGCCCACTCCCGGAATGACTATCCAATAGGTGTTAGGCCTTGTACCCTTATGGGTTTCATGGTAACTACCGAGAGTGCGCTTAGACCCCGAGCGTATTCTAGCCTTCGGGCTCTCCCCCACTTCCTCGAAAGAGGAGTGCGCTTAGACCATCAGGTTTCTTATGCTCCACCTAGTAGGCATGCTTAGGGCTCAGCGCTTTATCACTAAATTCGCCTAGGCAGACTCTGACTGATTTTAGACTCACTTTTTAAGTCAAGTCATTCCAGTAGCTCCGTCAAGCGCTATTGTGATTAAATACTATTTGTTGTCCACGCCTCCAGCTTTCTTAGCTCCACTTGGATGTTCGCTTGCTTGCTAATTGCCTGCTTGACAGTTTATCTATTCTTCTATTAATGGATGTGAAGAGTTTAAAATCTTACTTATACTGTTTTCCTAAGACTGCATGATTTTTGGTATTCGTACGATCTCTTATATCAGTACTATTTTTCTATATCACTTGTCGTGCTTATTTGACATGCTAACATTTACCATGTTGTCATTTAACACCTGCCTGATATCACCAGACCGCTGTCATGCTATCACCTGACATCCGGCATGACATACCTGACTCTTATAAGTATCACGATACGGGAATGATGATCTGACATCTTGATATATCCTGATATATTCCAGTACAAACCATACTCCTGATACACATGTTCTCCTGATACTCCTGAGTTGTTCCTACTCATTCTTGTAATCTGATAATTATCTAATAAACTATAAAAAAGAACAACTTACATCGGTTAGGGAAAAACTGACGGATATCAATATATGCTCGTGTTTATAGTGATATTAGGTATGTTGTGCAACTAAAACTTTCAGTTCGACCTGAGAACCTCCAGGTGACCGAGGGGAGCGCTGGCTCTCTATCTTCCTGGTACCATCCTGAAAGGGCATCCTATAAGTGTTAGCCCAAAAGGTTACACTCTCCATTTGTTTAGAATTTTGATGATAACAAAACAAATAAGAGCTATTTGGTACTAATTAGTTTGTTAAGATAAGTTTCAGGTTTGTACCATATTTGGAGGCCATTGCTTAGCTATTGCAAGAAATTCTAGGTTCATAAAGCAAAGAAGGCTTTTTGCACATCAAGGAACATAGAAGAGAAGGCTCTAGCAAGGCATTGCATGGCTCAAGACTTTAAGATTGCTCAAGATAATTTATTAGATTGTTTTTAGTTTAGAGTTTTGTTAAAGAATAGTGAATAGGATTGAAGCTCTATCACACACGTTTTTGCGCACATCTTGTTTCCAAACATATTTCCTAAATATGTACAAAAATAGTTTGTATACAATCTTCAGCCTACAAACTTATTTTTATCCATTATATTATTCCTATTCAAAACTATTCTGTTAAAAATAGATTTCTCCTCAAAAATCCGTTTTTGTTTTGGCTTTTGACCTGAGCCGGTCGACCGCCTGGGTCGACCGACCCAATGTCAAGTCAAGCCGGTCGGCCGACCCAGGCGACCGGAGTTCTGGCAACTGCACGTATCAGTGTGCACGTTTCACGGTCGACCCGGACGGTCGACCGAGTCATGCCTGCCTGAAAGACTTCTGCTCTCTGTTTGTTTGGGTCGACCGGGCGGTCGACCGTAGCCTGCAACGGCTATTTTTTTGAACCAGCGGTCGACCGGGCCGGTCGACCGAGCTAGCCGTTTGAACAGTAACGGCTATTTTTCTGAGCTGGTTTATGTACGCGCCGGAAAAAAGAGAAAGAAGGTTTTTGCTGTAAAGTTTTCCTTGAATCAGATGAAAAGATTACAACAAAAAAAAACAACTTTTCCTTCCAGTTACAAGGGAGGGAGGATGTTGAGTCTTGAATCTTCCCTTTGTTTAATGCTGGGTTCTTCGTGTGGCGGTGGAGAGTGAATCTTGTTCTCCGTTGACCGGATGACCGTCGGGATCGTCAGGGATCTTCTCTTCGGCTGGTAGAAAGAGTAGCACAGCTCTTGTCTACCAAAACTCTCAAAGAGAAGGTAGGCAAAGAGTAGCTTGTACGCAACAAGCTTGACGAAGAGTTGAGCTCTCTCCTTTTTCTGCCGTGTCTGGTCGTCTGATTGCCGATCCTCTTATCACCAAATGCCTTTGATTGCTGATCGCCAATTGCCACTCTCCTCTTATCATCCCCTCTTCTCTCTGATTGCCTCGACCTCATAGCAAATGAGGCTATTTATAGAGGTCCTAGGGGTGAACGTGCCCCCTAAAAATGCTCCACGATGAGGGGCTGACCTCCCCACTATATGGGCGGCTACTGGCCACATAACCAGGGCAGTTATAACTGAGACGCGGGTTTAAGCCCACACGCCTTGAGGTTAGGGCGCGGGTGTCGAGCCCACGCGCCTTGATGCTGAGATGCGGGTGTCGAGCCCACGCACCTTGATGCTGAGACGCGGGTGTCGAGCTCACGCGCCTTGATGCTGAGACGCGGGTGTCGAGCTCACGCGCCTTGATGCTGAGACGCGGGTGTCGAGCCCACGCGCCTTGATGCTGAGACGCGGGTGTCGAGCCCACGCGCCTTGATGCTGAGACGTGGGTGTCGAGCCCACGCGCCTTGATGCTGAGACGCGGGTGTCGAGCCCTTGCGTCTAGAACTTGAGACTCTGCTTTTTAATGGCTTGTCTTTTAGTGATTTTTAGACAGCCTACAGAACCCCCTCCAAAGTTTTCGATATTTCGCAGTTAAATGGGACGGATTTTGAAATACTTTGGATTTTAGCCGCATTCACCTTTATGACTGGACTGTTAATGCTCCGGGTTTGATCTTATCTGGAGTTGGTCTTCGTGAGTGTACTGTTGAACTCTTTGAGGCCACCAGGATTGATCGTATTGAGTGTCTAGATACACAGTCTAAACCTCCCCGATTGCTTTTTGTCTGTCACGGGGGTGCTTTAAGCCAGGAGTGGTTGGTCATCTGCTTGTGCCAGTGTACTGTTGAACTGATTTGCAGAAGCAGGAAGCCGAACACTGGTCCTTTTTGAAAAGCAGAGATGGTACTGCTTTAAAGACGCGACTGATCTTCCATAAAGCAGACGCGATGTTCAGCCGGGCTGGAAAGACGCGAACTTCTTAGAGAGACGCGACTTTTTGAATGCATTTATGGCGGTGATGACGGGGCACGTCCATCGAAGAGGTGCGTCCGTTGGGTGCAAATCTGTGCCATGTCATGATTGCGCTGCCAGTAGGCCTGGGGAACCGGCGGGATTTCACCTTTTGGCGCGTGGACTTCCCGATTCATTAAATGATTTGCTCCACGCGTTAAGTGATGACTCGCTGCAGGGCTATGGTGCGCGATCTTCGCTGCAGAGAAATTGATTTGCTCCACGCGTCAAGCGATGACTCACTGCAGAACTAATCGAGCCACGCGCCGCGTATCTTCGCGAATCCTTGCGCCTATAAAAGGCAACAGTCAGAGAGATACCTCTTCTTCTTCGAGCGTACTTGTTTAGGGTTTTCAAGAAAAAGAGGTCTTTTTTCTCTGTTCATCCCCATTACTGGATTCTTAATCACCAATGGCACCCAAGACCAAGTCAGCCGCATCCTCCTCAAGATCGGCCGTCGCCGAGGCCCAGAGGGCAGTTCCTCCGCGCAGGCATTCTCTTTCCCAGGTATAACGCCGCTTAGGGTTGAACCTTCGCCATTACTGCAAGCTCATGGAACCATTAACAGAATCGTCAACACAGAAAATAAACCGTGTTTGATTCTCAGACGCGGTCTCAGACGCGGTCTTTGAATTGATAACCAAGGCGCGGGTTTGATGACCCGGTGCCAGCGAGTCCTGCATTTCGGATTCTTCACTTAGAATATTTCTAATTGTGAAGAGTTCGGACGCGGACTTGAAGATTTTTCATCAGGTGCAGGTTTTTGATGAACCTTGCACCTGAGCCCAAGTACTTAGAGAATTCTCATAAGTCTTGGTTTGCAAAACGCGGACTTGATCCTGCTGGTCTTACGCCTGGATGCGGATTTGCAGGTCTGGACGCGGATTTGATAATTCCTGCGTCCAGTATTTCTTCTGCGTCTGGACAATAGATTCGCAGGTCTGGACGCGGACTTGATAATTCCTGCGTCCAGTATCTCTTCTGCGTCTGGACTATAGACACTTAGCATTTTTCTGATAAAGTGTCTAATTAAATGTCCTTTTCTTTTGCAGTACCACACCCTTCTGCCCCACTCGCCAAGAAGCGCCACTTTGGACATGTAGGTGGTGCTGACCGTGATCTGGCCTTTGTGCTACAAAGGACAGTACCTGTGATTGCCGACAAGTCGCAGGAGCGCCAGAAAAGGCTCTCCAATGTTGACATGACGACCCTTCGGGTGCTTATGACCGATGCAGCATTCACAACGGATGATCGCATCAAGCTGGAGAAGCCTGCCTTCTTCTTCGGGGATCGTATCGGTGATGGCGGCTATTCCACGTATAATGGAAATTATAGATGGCTCCGTCAGATAGGGGATAGGAGATTCTTTCTTCCAGAAATGGAGAGGATGTTCCCGCTGTCTTATCTCCAGCACATGTTCGTCCCTCGGAAGATGAAATGGGACGTTTCCCGATACGTCCCTGAATTACCCTCGGTGACTTGGGCTCCCAGAGGGTATACCGTCATGATAGTCATGATAGGGCGGTTCTTGGCCTGTTCCCCGGGTCGCGCAAGTCTGAGCTCCCAGTTGGAGAGATACCAAAACTCGGCACTACCTGAAAAACACCTAGAGGGGGGGTGAATAGGTGTGAATGCTAATCTAATGATCTTTTTAAACTTTAATTAAATAAGTGATGCAACGATCTCTCAAAACACGACTAAGAGCCGAATACCCCTTGCGAGGTTCTGAACTCCTTCCTCCCAATTCCCCTAGATATGGGTTAGAGGTGCGCAATGCAACCGTGTTGTATGAGATATGATCGAACAAGTAAAGGATGAAATGCTATGATGAAATACACACAAGCAATATAGCAAGTAAAGTGAACAAGACAAGATTGCACAAGTAAAGGGTTAGTTCTCAAGCAAATAGTTCAAGACAATATAAAACAAGAGAAATTGTAAGCAAGAATGACACAAAGGCAATCGCAAACAAGATGATTTGTTTCGAGGTTCGAGCACACTTGCTCTAGTCCCCGCCTTCACCTCCGTGAAGGGTTTCCACTATCCACCGAGGATGCCTTTACAATTTGGTCTACCGAAAACCGAGCACCGAGCTCCACCGAGTACAAAAGACTTCTACCGAAGAGGTTGCTCCACAAAGAAAGGATTACAAGAACCAAGTGATCACAACAAGATCACTACACTTTTCTCAAACTCTTTTACAAACACTCTCACTTCAATTACAACTTCACTATAGAATGAGTATAGGATGTTTGGCTCTATGAAGTGTGGTGAGAAAAACTTCAGTTGTAGAGTGATATTAGTAATCAAACACAACTGAAAAACAAGCTCAAAAAGAATTGGAATGAAAGCTTTAAACTCTTTTCTTTTCTCTTTTGAAAACAATGTAAACTTGAGGATTTTTCTAAGTGAAATGCAAGAGAGACTTCTCCTCTATTTATAGGGTTGAAAAATAGGTTAAAAACAATTTCTTTTTGTCTTATTTTCTCTGAAAAAGCTCCCCAACAACTCTCCAAAAATCTGTTAAAGCTGAAAATAAAAACAGTTTTTCAGAACTGCCCAAAGAGGAAAGAGCCGTTAGGCTTGTTGCAGGCCTGGCGGTCGACCGGTCCGGTCGACCGCCAGCACAGCTGCAAAGAGCCGTTGGCGCCCGGTCGACCTGTCCGGTCGACCGTCCCAAAAGAGGAAACACAGTTTCCTTCTTCCGGTCGACCGGTTCGGTCGACCGAAATAACCCGAGAGCAATTTGCTCTCCATCGGTCGACCGGTTCGGTCGACCGACAGACATGCACGAACAGTGCATGTCCAGACACAACGCCGGTCGACCGGGCCGGTCGACCGATGTTGCCTGAAACTGAAAAACTGGACTGATTTTTGAAGGAGGAAAAATTTTGAGAAGTGTTTTTAAAAAACATATAGTTAAGTATTATGCAGAAAATAGTTTATACACATGTTTTAAACAAGATTTTCAAGATATAAAGCTTTGGTACATGTATATATAAACTAAGGCATAAAACTTGGAATTAACCGTTTTCAAAACATAGGAAATATATGAAACAAGTGTGAGTGCAAATCCTAGAGCCAAATTTCATATACTCAAACTTTAACATTCTATTTCTTACAATGATTCTAAGACTTCAAGATCTTCAATAGGCTTCTTCATATGATCTTCAACACTTGTTCCTTGAGCCCAATTGGAGTTGACTTGAGTCCAAATCCTTGTATTTGTGAGAGAAGACTTCTAGAATGAATAGAAATCTGAAACACACTTAAACAACAAATGTTATTAGTACAAATAACTAATATGTTTTGTAATCATCAAAATACACTAATCATGGGTGATTGTAACCTTGGGCCAACAATCTCCCCCTTTTGATGATGACAAAACATATAAGTTATTGAAACAAATAAAGGAGGAAAAGCTTGAAAAGCTCCCCCTCAAACAATGCTATGTATTTATCATGAATATGAAAAGCTATGTAAGCATACATAAAGCATTTAACAAACACAATAGTTTTTGTCCAAAAACTCAAATAAACACAAACTTTCTTTTTCTTCATGAAATGAAACTCAAATAGTATCAAACTTAGAAAGTTTAAACTTAAACACTTATTTTCCAAATATCAACAAACTTATTCTCTCCCTTTTGTCATACATCAAAAAGGTTAAAACAAAATTTTAATTTTAAGAATCCATAATACAAACATTCAACTCACCACAAATAAACGAAAATCTAGCATAATCTAAAGGTTTAGTAAAAATATCGGCAAGTTGAAAATCGGTAGAAACATATTCAATAACAATATCACCTTTCTCATAATGATCTCTAAGAAAGTGATACCTAATGTCAATGTGTTTGGTTTTACTATGTTGATTTGCATTCTTTGTCATGTGAATAGTACTAGTATTATCACAAAATATTTTAACATGATCAAAGTGTAAATCATAGTCAAGGAGAGTATGTTTCATCCAAAGAACTTGTGCACAACAAGCTCCGGCCGCAACATACTCCGCCTCGGCGGTTGATAGGGCTACCGAATTTTGCTTTTTGGAAGACCAAGATACAAGACAATTACCTAAGAATTGACATGTTCCACTTGTGCTCTTCCTATCTACCCTACAACCCGCATAGTCGGCATCCGAAAAACTCTTCATTTCAAATAATCCGGTTTTAGGATACCATAAACCCATTTCAATAGTGCCCTTAAGGTATCTAATTATGCGTTTAACCGCAATTATGTGAGATTCTTTAGGACAAGATTGAAAACGTGCACAAAGACAAACGGAAAACATAATATCCGGCCTACTAGCCGTCAAATAAAGCAAGCTACCAATCATGCTACGGTATAATTTAAAGTCTACACTTTTACCTTGTTCATCCTTGTCAAGCTTGTAGTTGTTGCCATGGGAGTTTTGCTTACTTTTGATCCTTCAAGCCCAAACCTTTTGATTAGTTCCTTTGTGTACTTAGCTTGATTGATGAAGATCCCATCCTTCCTTTGCTTGATTTGGAGTCCAAGGAAATAGTTGAGCTCCCCCATCATAGACATTTCAAATTCATCCTTCATGCATGACTCAAAAGCTTTGCAAAGAGATTCATTAGTAGAACCAAAAATAATATCATCTACATAAATTGCACAATAAGAATGTCATTTTCTACATGTTTTGTAAACAAAGTTGTGTCAATTTTACCTTTCTTAAAACCATTTGAAATCAAAAATGAGGAAAGTCTTTCATACCAAGCCCTAGGGGCTTGTTTTAAACCATAAAGAGCTTTATCTAATTTAAAAACAAAATCCGGATGTGTAGGATCAACAAACCGGGGGGGTTGTTCAACATACACCTCCTCTTCAATAAATCCATTTAGAAAAGCACTTTTAACATCCATTTGAAATAATTTGAAATCTTTATATGAGGCAAATGCTAGTGTCATCCGTATGGCTTCAAGCCGTGCTACGGGTGCAAAGGTTTCTTCAAAATCGATCCCTTCGATTTGAGTGTAATCTTGGGCAACTAACCTAGCCTTGTTTCTAACTACATGACCCGATTCATCCAACTTATTCTTAAAGATCCACTTAGTACCAATTGTTGGTCTATCGTGGGGCCTTGGAACAAGGTGCCAAACTTGGTTGCGCTCAAATTGATTGAGCTCCTCTTGCATGGCTAGCAACCAATATGAATCGGCCTCGGCTTCGAGCACATTTTTGGGTTCAATATGAGAAATGAATGCATAGTTACCACAATAGTCATGAAGTCTAGAGCGAGTAGTTACCCCTTTTGATACTTCACCTATGACGAGGTCCTTGGGATGATGTGGATTGTATCTCCAATCCTTTGGTAGTGGTTGAGTAGGCTCCACCTCATGTGTTTGATTTTCATTTCCTTGTGCCTCTTCCACCTTAGCTTCGCTTCCTTCATCATCCTTTGGTTTGTCTCCCATAGTAGAAGCATCCTCCAAGGTCACTTTCTCCAAACCTTCATCCAATGCATCTATTTCTACAACATTCTTAACAAACTTGTTAGATTCCTCAAACTTAACATGAATAGACTCTTCAATAGTCAAAGATGATCTAATGAAAACTCTATAAGCCTTACTAGTGTTTGAGTAACCTACAAAAATAGCCTCATAAGATTTAGGATCAAATTTTCCTAAAAAATCTTTTGTATTTAAAACAAAGCATTTGCAACCAAAAACTTTAAAATAGGAAACATTAGGTTTTCTAGAAAAATACATTTCAAAAGAAGTTTTAGTAGTTTTTTTACACAAGAAAACACGATTTGATATGTAGCATGATGTATTTACGGCCTCGGCCCACAAATAATGTGGTAGACCATATTCACTTAGCATTGTCCTAGCCATCTCTTGTAATATTCTATTTTTCCGTTCAACTACTCCATTTTGTTGTGGAGTTCTAGGACAAGAAAGTTCATGCTTTATTCCATGTTCATCACAAAAAGTGGTAAAGGGTTGGTTAATGAATTCACCTCCTCTATCACTTCTTATTCTCAAAATCGAAACATCTTTTTCTTTTTCAACTCTTTTCTTAAAAGTTTGGAAATACGAAAATGCTTGGCTTTTATGTTCAAGAAAGAAACCCAAGTAAATCTTGAAAAATCATCAACCAAAACATAAGCAAATCTATTCCCACTTAAACTTTTGGTTTGTGTAGGGCCAAAAAGATCCATATGGATTAACTCCAAAGGACGTGATGTCATGATATCCTTAATTGACTTGAAAGAAGACTTAGTTTGTTCCCAAATTGACATGCGTCACAAACTCGGTCCTTTTCAAAATTCAAGCAAGGAATACCTTTCACCATTTCCTTTGTGTTTAACCTAGAAATGTGATCAAAAGAAATATGCCCTAATCTCCTATGCCACAACCAAGAGTCATCATCGAGGGCTTTCAAACAAGTAATATTACAAGACATATTCAACATATCAATCATATAAACATTACTTTCACGAAAACCGGAAAATACACAAACATTAGAAATTCTATCAATAACTTTACAAGCAACATTATCAAAAACAACATCAAAACCTTTATCACAAAGTTGACTAACACTCAAGAGATTATGCTTGAGGCCATCAACTAAAACTACATTTTCAATTAAAGGAGAGGTGCCAAGTTTTACATTACCAATACCGATGATTTTACCCTTGGCGTCATCTCCGAAGGTGACGGTGCCACCTTCATGATATCTTGATAGGGTTGCAAAGTTGTTGATGTCCCAAGTCATGTGCCTTGAGCAACCGCTATCAGATACCACAAACCTCTACGTCGTTGGGCTTTGGAAAGTACCTACATCATTTAAAACAATTGTTGACTTTGGTACCCAAACTTTCTTGGGTCCTTGAAAGTTAGTGTTACGAACCCAAACATTATGATGTGATGCACTTAGTCTATCATAACAAAAATTAGCTAAGTGTCCTTTCCGCCCACAATGTGAACATGAGTACACTTTTCTATACATGAAAGCATGATGTGTATGTGTAGTGTGAGCATGTTTTGGGGTTTTGCCATGTTGTTTAGGTTGTGTAGCATGAACATGAACATGAGCATGAGCATTTTCTTAGGGGCTTGTTTCTTAGGAAACATAGCCTCAATTTTCTTCTTGTTAAATTCACAATTTTTCAAAATAACACTTAATGAGTCTAATCTTTCCTTAAGCATAGAAACTTCATTAGAATCAATTAGTGGGGTCTTACCTTTGCAAGAAATCTTATATTTTTCAAAATCATTTTTAGTAGTGGCCAAAGTGGAAACCAAATCATCTTTTTCCTTTGTAAGAGTAAAAACTTGAAGACTTAAAGATTCATTTTCTTTTTCATTTTTAAATACTTTTTCTTTTAAGAAATCATAATTTTGTGATAACTCAACAAAAGCTTCTCCTAGTTCATCCATGGAGAGTTCATCATCAAAAGGAGTGGAAGGGGTTACCTTGCTTGTGCTTTCATTGGCCATGAAGCACATGTTGGCGGTGTCGATCTCTTCTTCGGATTCGGTCTCCGAATCCCAAGTTGCCTTCATAGCCTTCTTCTTGTAAGGCTTCTTTGAAGTGGAAGGCTTTGCTTTTTCCGGACACTCCGCCACAATGTGTCCCGGTCTTTGGCAATTGAAGCATATGATCTTTCTTTCTTCTTTGCCTCCTTGCCATCTCCTTCTACCTTGGAACTTCGCCTTGTTGTACATCCTCCGAACATTTTTGACTAGAAGTGAGAGCTCTTCGTCATCTTCTTCTTCATCATCTTCGTCGGAGTGTGATGATTGACACTTGAAGGCAATAGTCTTCTTCTTGGTAGGAGCCATGTCCTCCCTTGCTTTCCTTTCCATCTCATGGGTTTTAAGGTTCCCAATGAGACCTATAAGCTCCATCTCTTCATTGTCGTTGAGTTCCTTCAAGGTTGTTGCTTTAACTTCCCATGAAGGAGGAAGAGCCCGGATGATCTTCCTTACTCTTTGATCATTGTTGATGTCTTCACCTAAAGAAGAGAGTCCATTAGTAATCTTGGTAAATCTTGTAACCATATCATCTATGGTTTCATTTTCTTGCATGCTAAATGTTTCATATTGGGACCGAAGAAGGTCAATCTTAGCCTTCTTTACTTGTGAGGTTCCCTCATGAGTGACTATCAAGTGTGACCAAATCTCATATGCGGATTTGCAATGTATAACCCTAGCTATGTCATCATCATTTAGGGCTTGAAGAAGTGCATAGTGAGCTTTGGCATTGGCATCGAATTCCTTAGTCTCAATTTCGGACCAAGTGGATTCGTCACCGGGGGGTACACTAAAGGACTTAGTCACGGCTTTTGCAACTCGGCTACCTAGAGATTGCAAAAACATGGTCATCTTAACTTTCCATATGGGAAAGTTAAGTCCATCAAACTTAGGAGGGGTCTTAATTCCATCGGCCATTTTACTTATATGAATATGAATGAAATGATTAGCAAATTAGGATCTTCTCTAAGGTGGTTAAACCAAATCCTAGAGTTCAAGCTCTGATACCAATTGAAAAACACCTAGAGGGGGGGTGAATAGGTGTGAATGCTAATCTAATGATCTTTTTAAACTTTAATTAAATGAGTGATGCAACGATCTCTCAAAACACGACTAAGAGCCGAATACCCTTGCGAGGTTCTGAACTCCTTCCTCCCAATTCCCCTAGATATGGGTTAGAGGTGCGCAATGCAACCGTGTTGTATGAGATATGATCGAACAAGTAAAGGATGAAATGCTATGATGAAATACACACAAGCAATATAGCAAGTAAAGTGAACAAGACAAGATTGCACAAGTAAAGGGTTAGTTCTCAAGCAAATAGTTCAAGACAATATAAAACAAGAGAAATTGTAAGCAAGAATGACACAAAGGCAATCGCAAACAAGATGATTTGTTTCGAGGTTCGAGCACACTTGCTCTAGTCCCCGCCTTCACCTCCGTGAAGGGTTTCCACTATCCACCGAGGATGCCTTTACAATTTGGTCTACCGAAGACCGAGCACCGAGCTCCACCGAGTACAAAAGACCTCTACCGAAGAGGTTGCTCCACAAAGAAAGGATTACAAGAACCAAGTGATCACAACAAGATCACTACACTTTTCTCAAACTCTTTTACAAACACTCTCACTTCAATTACAACTTCACTATAGAATGAGTATAGGATTTTTGGCTCTATGAAGTGTGGTGAGAAAAACTTCAGTTGTAGAGTGATATTAGTAATCAAACACAACTGAAAAACAAGCTCAAAAAGAATTGGAATGAAAGCTTTAAACTCTTTTCTTTTCTCTTTGAAAACAATGTAAACTTGAGGATTTTTCTAAGTGAAATGCAAGAGAGACTTCTCCTCTATTTATAGGGTTGAAAAATAGGTTAAAAACAATTTCTTTTTGTCTTATTTTCTCTGAAAAAGCTCCCCAACAACTCTCCAAAAATCTGTTAAAGCTGAAAATAAAAACAGTTTTTCAGAACTGCCAAAGAGGAAAGAGCCGTTAGGCTTGTTGCAGGCCTGGCGGTCGACCGGTCCGGTCGACCGCCAGCACAGCTGCAAAGATCGTTGGCGCCCGGTCGACCGGTCCGGTCGATCGTCCCAAAAGAGGAAACACAGTTTCCTTCTTCCGGTCGACCGGTTCGGTCGACCGAAATAACCCGAGAGCAATTTGCTCTCCATCGGTCGACCGGTTCGGTCGACCGACAGACATGCACGAACAGTGCATGTCCAGACACAACGCCGGTCGACCGGGCCGGTCGACCGATGTTGCCTGAAACTGAAAAACTGGACTGGTTTTTGAAGGAGGAAAAATTTTGAGAAGTGTTTTTTAAAAAACATATAGTTAAGTATTATGCAGAAAATAGTTTATACACATGTTTTAAACAAGATTTTCAAGATATAAAGCTTTGGTACATGTATATATAAACTAAGGCATAAAACTTGGAATTAACCGTTTTCAAAACATAGGAAATATATGAAACAAGTGTGAGTGCAAATCCTAGAGCCAAATTTCATATACTCAAACTTTAACATTCTATTTCTTACAATGATTCTAAGACTTCAAGATCTTCAATAGGCTTCTTCATATGATCTTCAACACTTGTTCCTTGAGCCCAATTGGAGTTGACTTGAGTCCAAATCCTTGTATTTGTGAGAGAAGACTTCTAGAATGAATAGAAATCTGAAACACACTTAAACAACAAATGTTATTAGTACAAATAACTAATATGTTTTGTAATCATCAAAATACACTAATCATGGGTGATTGTAACCTTGGGCCAACACTACCTTCCTCAACGCGTTTATGAAAGCGGAGGGTGATTTTCCGGTTGAGTTCCGTGCGCCCGGTGGGTTCATTCCACCGAGAAGTATTGGTGGCGCAGGATGGTGAGCTTCGTCCTTACCGATCTTGGAGATCTGCTGGAGCATGTGGGACTGTACCCAGCAGTTAGGCCTTGCAGTATGGCATCCCGCCGAGTTCTCAGAACTTCTTCGGGGTCCTGGAGCATTACAATTCTTTGACGGGGACATTCTTCACCCCGGTCGGAGAGATGGGCCTTGCACTGCACGAGTTGCATGAGGTCTCGGGGCTGGCAACAGGGGATTCTCCCTATGAGGAATATATCCCAACCACTGAGGAGCTCAACCTTATGAAGGAAGGGTCTCCTCAAATGTACGAGACTTATTGGGAAGTGTTATGTCACTTCCATATTTGCGGCCAGATAACCACTTGGAGGTCGGGAGGAATCAAGCAGCTGTCTTGGGCCAGTTACTTGTTCAACAATGTCAATAAGAAAGACCATCCAATAACTCGACTGGCTCCCAGCTCCGACCAGGAAATTGAAGACAGGATCGACCAGGCTTCTGAAGGCTTCTACACCACGGATTCGAATGAGGACGGTTTCGAACCTGACATGGTCTTCGAAAGCTTTCACCATCAAGCTCGGACCCCTATCTCTGATCGAGCATTGTTGGCGGGCTTCTTAATGCTGTGGCTGAAGCGTTGTGTGGTGCCCACGCTGCCACATGAAGTCATTGTTGCCGACGTGGTGTACCCGGCGGTGCTCCTGGCCTATGGCAGTCCCATAGCCCTTCTTCCGGCCGTGGCGGCTGGCATTCAGAGCGGGTTGCGGGCGTTAACCCAGGCTTTCTGTGAACCCGGGAAGGCTGTCGACTCCCATGGCAAGCCGATCCTTGACTCAGAGGGGAAGCCGACGGTGAAGCGCCCCAACCCTCGGATCGAGCTGCCTTATACGTACCTCATGGCTTGGTACGTGATGCACTGCCCTTCCCTGATGACGCCGGTGCCTTGGAGTGAGGGTTTCGCCCCTTTTGTACAGCGGTTGGAGGGTTCGGACTGGCGTAATACTTATATGTATTTCGTCCGTAAGTGCATTTCAGATGCTTCGAACTACCAGCTCAATCGCTGCTTCCCCGAGATCCCTGGTGCATCTTTCGGGGATCTATTTATTGATTCCATGGGCCCAGATGACTATACGAGGTTGTCCTCGGGGGTCTTCTGGTGGTTGATCAACATTCGGCCCGGATATGTGCTTTTCCGGCAAGGGACTTCATGCACAATCGAGCCGTACATGCCGAATCGTTTCGCCCGACAGTTCGGCTACGATCAACTCTACGTCGGCAATCCCAATGCTCGACTCGCCTTCGAAGGGGAACTTGTTCGAAGGTGCCTGGGCTTGGTACTACAGTGTGGCCGGGGGGACGGAAGCAACTTTCCGTCTACCTACCGAGGGGTCAAAGTGCCGTATGAGTTTCAGCTTCTGCTCCTGGTATTTCCAAGTCAACCAGACACCAAAACTTTGTTCCGGAGTATTCATGCATTGAGAGTATCAATGCAAATCTCGAAGCAAGGTCAGAATCCGGTAAACGCTCGCGAGGCGTCGAGCAGTACCTGAAGGCTCTGAAGGAGGTCGGGGAGAAGGTCAAGGGAGGAGCCGCGAGCAACAAGGGCAGAGCCGCGACCAACCAGGGCGGAGCCGCGACCAACAAGGGCTCGACAGGCGGTGAGCAAGCGTCGTCAAGGCTCTACTTCCACTGCTGAGCCTGCCCCAAAGAAGGTTCGGAGAGACTTGACGGCCGAAGTTTCTCGATCCGCGGACATCCTTCTGGTGTTGGGGAGCAGAGGGAGGAAGAGGTGGACAAGGAAGACACTCCTTAGTCCATGCCCGCAGGTTACACCACAGGAGCCTCAGGATTGCAGAGGAAGGGGAGCCTGCTGACAGACCCACCGCCACTGACGAGACCGAGCAGCTCGAGGTTGATATAATGAGCGGAGTCGATGTTGAGATTCCGGGGATCTCAGCTCAGCCCGAGTCTTCCTCAGCTCAGAGGAGGGATGAGGCACAACAGCCTGGGTCTCCTTCTGTCTTCATCTCCAGTCCTCGGATGGTTGACCCCAGCCCTACCACTGGGGTATTTAGAGGCAAGGTTCCGGTTACCGAGGCCTCTCATGTTGAACCGTCGTCTTCCTTATCCGCAGAGGAAAGCGATTTTGAGGATGAGGTCGACTATGGTGACGAACCCGCTCCTCCCGATCCGAGCAAATTCTCACACATCTCGGAGGAGGAAATACATGGGTGTGGGCCGGCGACGACGTCACCACCAGCGGTTGCTCCTGCTAAAGGTACTCTTTTCACCTTCTGACCCGATTTCCTTTTTCATTTTGAAGAGGAGGCTTTAACATTCTCCTTTTATGCTGCAGGATTGGCTGAGGATACCGAGGATGCAACCTCCTCGCATATCGAGGAGATGGTGCAAGAGTTGACCCAGCCGGAAGGAGTTGAGACTCCAGCTGCCGAGGCAACTACCGAAATCGGGGAGGCTTCTACTCTGCAGGAAGAGGAGGCCACTACTGAAGTCAGGGAGACTTCTCCTCTGCAGGGTTCGCCCAAGGATTCGACATCTCTGGACCTCCAGCTTGGTAAGGAAGTTTTGATGTCTCGGATGTTTCTCTTCTTACCATTCTGGCTAATGTTGAGATAACTTGCAGAGAGAACCGAGGGGGCCCAGGTAGAGAGTCTGACGGTCAGTGTCCTCCGGAAGGCCACACGGCCCAAGCCTTGGCTGAGGTTTCTGAGGAGGTCGAGCTCACTACCCTGTCATCGGCTGTGGAGGTTCCTGCAGAGGTGGCACCCTCAGAAGCGCCAGTGGCTACTTCTGCTCTTGCCGTACCCGTGGTCAGCTCAACTCTTGCACCAACAGAGCCGATCTACATCCCCCACCCCGTGATAGAGAGGGGATCGGGGAGCACTTCGGATGATGATATCATGGAGCTTTTGACACGCCAGGCGGTGCAGCAGTTCCTTACCTTGATGCGAACATGCATCGATTTCGTCCTGACTAGGGGTAGCTCCCTTGATTTTGCCCAGATGTTTCTCGGAAACCAGGTCGAGAACATCAAGTTGGCCGGAGGCCTTTCGCTAGCCCAGGCGAGTCAGCTGCTGGTGGATCAGCTGGGACAGCACCTGAGAGAGCTTCGATCCCTAGAGGATGATGTCGGTTCATCCCACGAAGCCCAAGAAGCGCTGAACAGGCTCCTTGCTGCTCAAGAGCAGGAGCGAAAAGAGGTGGAGGAGAGGATCACCGATAGCACTCGTCTTCTTGAACGTGTCCAGGCTGATCACCAAAGGCTGGCGATTGAGTCCGAGGAGTCAGAGACGATCATACAGGCCGCAAAGCAGGCTATCCTTGACTCTCGGGCTGTTATAGCCTGGGCTGAGGCCATGATTGTCTTCAACGAACAGAGGCTTGCTACCTCTGAAAAGAGGCTAGCGGAGTTAGAGGTTGCCAAGGCGCAAGCCGAAGCGGACTTCTCTGTTTGTTCGTCCGAGCTGGAATCCCTCCGAGTGCAAGCGCAGGGATTTTTGTCTGAAGTGGATCTGCGGGCCCGAGCTCTCATGGAGGTTGAGAAGGCGCGTCAACATAAGATACATCGCCTTAGAGAGCAAATCCGTTCTTTGGCGGACCAGGACTTGTAGCCTTCTCTCTTTTTTTTTTTTAGAAAAGGACACTCTGTTCACTAAGAGTGTTTTGTATTAACTTTTATCATTTTTGATATAATAAAAGTCTTTGAAGTTTTTGTTCCACCTCCTTTGTTGCCTCGCTGTGGATGAATTTGACCTCTTGATCACAATCTTTGATTAACTGACTGTGAATGCTGAACTTAGGTGAGACTAAGTTCTTTAAGTGAAGCGCGGCGTTTGACCCATAGGACCTTAGGCAGAACTAAGCCCTTTTAATGAGACGCGGCATTGGTTCATAGGGACTTAGGTAGAACTAAGTCCTTTTGATGAGACGCGGCGTCAATTCATGGAGAGACGCGGTCATCAGTTCATAAGAACTCAGATAAAACTAAGTCCTTTTGATGAGACGCAGCGTCAATCCATAGGGAGACGCGGCGGCGTCAACTCGCAGAGAGAAACGCGGCTTTGAGTAACGCGAGTCTGTACTGCCAATGAAGACGCGACGCGAGGGACGCAGCCTTGTGTATTTTCCCATTAATCTCAAAATGGGCTAAGTCCTTTGCTGAATCAAGTGCTTTCCCTTAAAATGGGCCGTGTTTGCTGAAGGGACACGATTCTGAGTCACGCGGACTTTCCTTTGGAACGCAGGTGGACGTTATTCATTCTGAAAAAAAGGAGACGCGGGTTCCGGGACGCGGTTTTCCCATCTGCGTATCGATGTAGAGGTTACATGCGGCCTGATATAAAGATTTTTATGAGATCTTTGAACGTCAAGTCTTTGCTGACGATTGGGAAACCGGGTCATCCGTTGTTTCCCGAAGCAGTTGTCCACGCGTTGGTTCCTCATTGGACTCAGGCGTAAATGTCTTTTAATGCAAAACCGGCGCTGGCGGTTTGAGACCAGCGCCTGCGACGGTTCCCAAAGCAACGTTCCACGCGTCAGACTCTTATTGGACTTTGACGATCGTGCGGTCATTAAGGCCGACGGTTTTGATTAATGAACCATTAATGACAGCGATCAGGGGCTGCCTATAAATAGGGGTTCCTTCTCTCCCTTTAACAGTCCATACTGTGTTCTTTTTGAGAGCGAGTGCTCTGAGAGTTTCTGCCTTCCCCCTTCAAAGGACTTCACCAGGGGTTTGCCTCCATGGATGAAAGTGACCCAGAGCTCTCATGCTTCTGTTTGGTCTCTTCAGGACAAAGTGTCTCTCTGATCACCTTCCATGTCCATACTCTGATGCAGAGAGTTAAACTTTTGACAGAGGCCTCTGCTGGTATGCCGTCCCGACTTGCCGTGATGTTTCTAGTCCACCCAAGTTTGCATTTTCACATCACCATCCTCTGGATTTCCTCATGAAGTCTGAGTTGATGCATTCCTTCTGGAATTTGCGCCGCCAACTTAAACTTCGCTGGACGCGAGTACAGAGTCTTTGGCGCTTGACGCTGACTTTGCTCATGAAGCTCGCGTTTTAAGGCCACTGACTTGGATGAATTCCAACTCAGGCTGAAGGTTTCAGACCCGAATTTTGCAACCCCGGTTCCCTCGGCAGGGAGATGGCAATTTTCGGCGTCTGAGTCTTTTTCGCGCCTTGTGTTTTCGGCGCGGGCGCAAAATGAGACCGCGTTTGAATCCTCTGTGTGGCACAGTTTTGATTCACGTCGACCGCGTTTGAATCCTGTGTGTGGCACAGTTTTGGTTCGCGTCGACCGCGTTTGAATCCTGTGTGTGGCACAGTTTTGGTTCGCGTCTGCTTCTGTTGAGGCGGTATTTTGACTCACTGCGCGGGCTCATTCCCGCATCTGAAGTCTTCGACAATAGCCGCGTCTGTCACTTAGTTTTCTTTATTGAAGTATACTAAGTTCCAGATTTTCTAACCCCCTGTTTACTCCTTGTAGGTAGGCTTGATCGTCCTTTTTCAGGTTTGCTGGCCCCTTTAAGAATATTTCAGCCAGCGGACTCGTTCGATGTTCATCTACAAGGGAAGAAGTCATGGTCCTCGTCGTCTACAAGGGAAGAAGTCATGGCCCTTGTCGGGGACTTAACCCTCGCCAAGATCTCATTGGGCGCGATGCACCAGTCATGCCTGCTGGCAAGGGATGGTCAGGGTAAGGATGGCGGCGAGGGGGTAAGGTGGATATAGTGGTGGTTAGCATCCGCTTCCTCTCTCACCCCAGAAGTGACATCGAGGACACTCCATGTTTGTTGGATGGTCTGCTGGGGAAAGAGATGCTCATGAACGAAGGGTTGCAGGACTTTCTGCTGCCACCAGACCTCAAGAACACCATTGCTCTTAGCTTAGTCAGCTAGGGCTCTTTCGGTGTTTACATCATGCATCGTGGTGCAACCAGCTTTTGATCGTGGCCACAATTTGGCACTTCTTCAGCCACCGTGCACTTGGAATTAGATGCGGTTTCAAGGAGTGAGTGCAACCTCTGAGAGAGTGAGGGACTTCTTTGTACTCCTTAATTGTAACACTCAATCTTATTATATAAGAGAGCGTTTTGTATCACTTTCATATGCCTGGATATAAATAAAAGTGACATTTTTCTTTCTGCCTCTTTCTATTGTCTTGAACCTTTTTTGTCTTCAGTTAGACTCATAGAAGTAGAAAATCTTTGACTTTGTCAAAATTATGATGATAATCTTAATAAGTCAAATTTTGTAGGGAAAGACCCTATTTCAGGAACTTTCACAATACTGTCAGAGGTGTAATATTAACTTGACAGAGATGAAATAAATTTTTTTTTTTGGTGGACCTGCCACTTTATGAGAGAAAGTGACAAGTAGAATTGGTACCCCCAGGGAGGGTGAACTTTTATCAAGTGTTTGGGATTAACTTGATTGAGCTCAGCTGGGGATTTGATGGAAACACTGTTGATGGTGTAGTATTAACCTAATAATGTTTTTTTAGGTAGACTTGTTATTCTGTTGAAGAGAATAACAAGTGAGACTAGACTCGTGGGGAATCTAGGAAAGTTTGTGACGTTAGAGGTGTGATGTTAACTTAACGGGTTTGAAAGTGGTCTTGTCAGAAGTGTAATGTTAACTTGACAAGGATGTGAGTCAGAGGTGTGATATTAACTTAACTCAGAAGTGTCACTGTCATAGGCGTAATGTTTAACTTGACAGTGAGGGTAATGCTAAAGGTGTAATGTTGAACTTGGCATTGGTCATCTCGGCTTGTATAAGGAAGTCCGAGGGAAAATCATGGCCATAGGTGTATTGTTTAACTTAGCAATGACTTGATGCTAGAGGTGTAATGTTAACTTAGCATCATCCATTTCTGCTTCGATATGGAAGTCTGAAGAAAAGTGACTGTCAGAGGTGTAATATTAAACTTGACAGAAACCTGATTACTGTTTAGAGGTGTGGTGTTAAACTTTAACAGTAATTTGTCAGAGGTGTAGTATTAACTTGATAAAGATTGACTCATGATAAGAGCAATTTGAGGACCTGTCATTCTATTGGTGAGAATTGACAAGTGAAAATTTGAAGTGCCAGAGGTATAGTGTTAACTTGGCAAATTTGAAAGTTCGATACTCCGTGTAGAGTTGACAAACAAAATTTGTACTCGACAAGGAATATTGAAAAGTTTCCATTACCAGAGGTATAGTGTTAACTTAGTAACGGTTGTATTTTGTAGACCTACCATTCTGTGGATGAGAATTGGTAAGGGATTTTGGAGGAAAAAGTGGAGCCAAGTCCACTTAGGATTTTTAGCAAACCCTCAGCTATCAACAGATTTGAGGTGCCTTTACCAACTACCGTTTGAGTTGGGCTAGCCATGCTATTTCCCTCAGCATGATGAGTTGTCGAAGACTTATGTTGGGCTTAAAAGCCAACATTTTCCTCTATCCTTAGCCGTCGGGGGCGTCGGATGTTATAATGAAGAAATTATTCTTACTTTGATCAGAGGTGTACTTTTAACTTGATCAGCGGAAGAATATCATCTAAGGATAGTATTTCTTCAGGAATCTGCCATTGATCGGCATCATGAGTGTATCGCCATTTGAGGTTATGAGGCGATATGACCCATTTGAGTAGACTGACTCTACTACAAATGGTCCTTCCCATTTGGGCTGGAATTTTCCTTTTGTCCTATGCGTCATTACCATGGGTCTTCTGACGGCTAAGACAAGATCGCCTTTCTTGAAAGTTCGCACTTTAACTTTCTTGTTGAAGGCTCTGGTAATACGAGCTTGGTAGAGCTCGATTTGTTGTTGGGCCTGCAGACGTTTATCATCCAAGGCCTCCAGTTCCTGGAGTCGCTGTCGATGCTTCTCCTCTGTTGTCATCTCCGTTGTCAAGGCGACGCGTAGAGATGGAATTTGGATTTCCAGTGGGAGCACGGCTTCACACCCGTATACCAAAGAAAATGGTGTAGCTTTAGTTGGGGTTCGCACAGTTGTGCGATAAGCCCATAAGCATTCACCCAACTTGTCGTCCCAGTCTCGTTGACTTTTCAAGACGAACTTCTTGAGAAGCTTGCCAATAGTCTTGTTGAAAGCTTCTGCGAGGCCATTAGCGGCAGGATAGTATGCCGTCGAGGATACACTCTGGATTCTGAACTTAGCGCAGAATCTCTGGAAAGCCTGACTGATGAACTGAGGTCCATTGTCATGGACGATTCGCCGAGGTACACCGAAACGGTAAATAACATGATGTTTCACGAACTTGATCACGTTAGATGATTTTACCTCCTTCAAAGGGATGGCTTCGGCCCATTTAGAGAAGTAATCGGTTATTGCAAAAATGAACCGATGTCCTTTTAATGATGGTGGGCTGATAGGGCCAACCACATCCATCCCCCACATTTCAAATGGCCAGGTAGAGGTTGTAGAGTGGAGGTAGCCTGGTGCTTGATGGATGAAATCGCCATGCACTTGGCAAGCGTGACATCTTTTAGCATAAGTGACGGCGTCGGCAACCATCTTGGGCCAATAGTAACCCAATCTTTGGAGTCGATGTGCCAGTTTTGGGCCAGGTTGATGGGCTCCACACATACCGTCATGGGCTTCTTTCAATACCTCTTGGGCTTCCTTTGGTGAGAGGCATCGGAGTAAGTTCCCGTCATGCGATCGACGATACAATGTTCGCGTCATCGCATTATAGTAGAATTTGGGGGCTTTCTTTCGAATGGCAGCCGCCTCTTTGGTGTCTTCAGGGAGAATGTCGTATAAGACGAAATCGATGTAGGGGAATCGCCAGTCTTTAAGCTCTGGACAGGTTGACAATTCCAGTGCTTCTTTGCCTTGACGATCTCCCTTTGACTCCTGATAGCCCTCGAGAGCATTTCTCGGGCAATACAGGTCGTGGCTGTAGACGAATATCTTCTCCATTGCTCCAGCTGGAAGAGCTAAGGAGGCGCGAGGGATGCGAGTGCATCCGCGTGCGCATTTTGCCTGCGCGGTACATGGTCGATGTAGAAGTTTGTAAACCCCTCGGCCATGCGGATAGTTGCGTTGTGGTAGGGTACTAGGTCCTCATGTCTGACTTCGTACTCCCCGCGAACTTGGCTGACGATGAGTTTAGAGTCGCCATATGCCTCGAGATTTTTAACGCCAATCTCATCGGCAAATTGCATCCCAATCAAAAGAGCGTTGTACTCCGCCACATTGTTGGAACAAGGCTCAGTTTAATGAGACAGCTCGGGGAATCACATAATTTTGTGGGGATACGAGTACTACTCCTACCCCAGCTACTACGTGTCCCTTTGGGCTTGTTCTTGATGCACCGTCGAAGAAAAGTTGCCATACTTGACTTTCGAATGATGTCTGAGTCAGGCAGACTTCAGCAACTTCATCTGGGAGATCCTCGTAGACTTTGGCCGCCCTCGGATCTGGGTGCTCAGTTAGGAAATCCGCCACCGCTTGTCCCTTAATGGCCTTTTGTGGTAAAAAGTGCATCTCATATTGGGAGAGCAATATGGCCCATTTGCCAGCCGGCCGTTTAATGATGAAGGTTTAGTCATAAGTAACCTCAGGGGGGTTGACTTTTGATATGACGTTTATAGTTTGGCCTACCAGATAGTGCCGCATTTTCTGAATAGCGAACACTAATGCCAAACATTCCTTCTTCGATTACGGGTTATACCGATGTTCGGCTCCGATCCGTATCATTGTTACTCTAAATAGTAGATTGCTTGCTCTCGTCCTTGGTCGTCGTTCTGAGCTAGTAGAGCTCCCAAAGAATGATCCATTGCTCGGACGTATACCAGGAAAGGCTTCCCGGATACCGGAGCTGCAAGGACTGGGTGGTTGGGTGAGGTATTGCTTGATTTCCTCGAACGCTTGTTGGCAAGCGTCATCCCAAATGAATGAGACACCCTTTTTCATTAACTTAGCGAAGGGGTTGGCATCTTCCGGAGAGATTTGAGATAAACCTGCGGATGTACGCCAATCGTCCTTGCAATCTCCTGAGTTCTTTGAGATTCTCGGGGGTTGCATCTCGGATAGCGCGGTACCTTTTCCGGGTCAAGTGAATTCCGGTGGATGTTTACAACAAATCCTAAGAATTTACCACTGGCCACCCCCAGGAAGGACTTGTGGGATTCATCTTCAATTGATGAGCCCGCATGATGTCGAAGACCACCCTCAGGTCCGCTATGTGATCACCTTTAGTGCGGCTTTTTACCGCGATGTCATCAACATAACATTCCACCGTTTTGCGTATTTGCTGATGAAAAATGGCGTTCATGGCCCTTTGATAGGTTGCCCCTGCATTTTTTCAGTCCGAAGGGCATGACGGTGTAGCAATATACCCCTAGAGGTGTCCTGAAGGAAGTATGCTTTTCGTCATCAGGATACATTTTGATTTGATTGTATCCTGAGAATCCGTCCATGAAGGACATTCGTTCGAATCCACAAGTATTGTCAATCATGACATCTGTGATCGGCAATGGGAATTCGTCCTTGGGACAGGCCTCGTTTAGATCGCGGAAGTCGATGCAGATCCGGATCTTCCCGTTCTTCTTGGCGACGGGGACGATGTTGGCTACCCAGTCGGGATGTTGTCTTCCCTGATGAAGCCAGAATCATAAGTTTTCTGACTTCTGATTGAATTGCCTCCATTATTTCTGGACGAAAACCGTCGCTGCTGTTGTTTGACAGGCTTTACGTCCAGATTGATATTGAGGCGGTGCATAGCCACGTGAGGATCGAGTCCTGGCATGTCCTCATAATTCCAGGCGAAGACGTCTATATACTCTTGTACAAGAGATATTAGATCCTTCTTCTCCGAAGGTGACAGGCCGTCACTTATGAAGATGGCTTAGGGTTAGCCTTATCTCCTAGGTTGATCTGAACAACCTTGTCTTCTGTGGGTGGCTCGCGCTGTTCAAAGCGAGTGTCCCAAAGAGCATTTAAATGTTTGATCCAAGGATCTGTATCAGATTGGATCATTTCTTCATTTCCATCTTCCAGGTGGCTTGTCGAAACCATGTTCACTGAAAGTTCCTTGAAGATGTGTTGCCGACACTGACATCTGACTCCCAAGATGATGTGTTATTGTCCTAGGTAAATCGTTGCTCAACAATTCTTAGAGAATCGGAGGCTGATGGGCTGGAGTCGATACTAGGATCGCCCGTACCCACCCCCGGCGCGTCTGATGATAATAATCAGGGGCCTTCCCTTTCGGCACAAAGGATCGAAGCAGAGCCTCCTTCCTTTGCCGAAGTTCAACCCGGGTCTGTTGGTCAGGTCGTACCCCATGCATCTCATCATTTTGAGTGCTTTTGGTTCATAATGACCGAACTGAGGGACTCCTCCTCACTTCCTGAGTCTTCACAGGGCATTAGCTCAGACGAGATTCGCCCAAAAAGAATTGGTTTTTGGCCTTTTCGTCTTACTGGAACCATAAATATAGATTCTTGCGCATTACCATTATCTTGGTATGTCTCGAAGGACGACTTCACTGTACATGCAACGATGTCAAAGCATCTACTGCCGACACAGGGGTCATCGTCTACTTCGGTGCTAGTGTCTGATGGTACTGAATCAGAAGCAAACATAGAGAAATACGCAAAATCTAAATCTTCATTAATATACCAACCGCCTACATCGTCGGTGGTATTATCAACATCGAGCTTATTGGTGCTCTTTACAAGTGGTTCTAACTCCCACAGGCACTCTTCTTTCTCGGGCTCGGTGTCAGCTTCGTTACCAGAGTCTGGCTCCTCTGGTCGCGGGACTTCATCCGTCTCTACCGGATCTTGGTACAACAAAGAGTCAGTGAAATAATTCTCGACCCCTTTGAACGGATACCTTTCGGCAATCAACGTCTGCACCTTTCCAC